>OZ007582.1:6342019-6464519 GCA_963931925.1 Onchidella celtica | reverse complement strand
TTGAATTGTGGTTTCCTAAAAACAAAATCGAAAACTGGAACAATAATGCAAACACATGTTGTTGTTTTTATGTGTAACTTGAACCATCTTCAAACTATGACACATGTTCGTTTTCTTGTACTTTACAAAACGAGAAACGACTCTGACCACATTCAGTCGTGGGATTTCCTGTCTGTGATCAAAATAAAAGTTTTTTTTTTTTATGTTTTATAAATTGTATCATCAGCAAACCATGACACATGTTCGTTTCTTTGTACTTTACAAAACGAGAAATGACAATTCCATGGCCTCTGGCTACATTCAAAGGTGAGATTTCTTGTCTAGAAAACAAAATCAAAGAAATTTCTGGCTCTCCGGTTCCAGCTCATTGTCCCAGTTTATGTCAGCAGTAAGAGATGAAACGGTGCGGGCGGTGCCTAATGTATTAATGTGATTTATAATTCATCTGTGGCGAGCCCCACTGTCTGGTCTGTTTCACCCCTAAAGACTACTTTATTTAGTCAGGTTGAGGGTGGGGTGAAAGAAGGCCGGGGGGGGGGGGGCGGAGAGGGCACAAGCCATGTCAATATGCAGGTCAACAGCCTCATTATTCTAACTGTCCAGAATTGGTTTAATTTTTAGTTTTCCGAACAATGAATTGAAGGCTCAGGGTAGACTTAGAATTAGGTATGACTGGCAGGTTGGCCACAAGAACTGTTGGGGTTGGCCACAAGAACTGTTGGGGTTGGCCACAAGAACTGTTGGGGTTGGCCACAAGAATTGTTGGGGTTGGCCACAAGAACTGTTGGGGTTGGCCACAAGAACTGTTGGGGTTGGCCACAAGAACTGTTGGGGTTGGCCACAAGAACTGTTGCCTTCGCAATGGCCATTATACCATTTTCGGATATTTTTTTTACCCCGCCAGCTATTACCAGGTTCCTAAATTTGCGCGTGGAATCAATATCTGTGACCTAATTTGGACTCTTTTGATATAAAATTGAAAATTGAAATTAATAGATTAAAAGTTATCCATATCACCCCCCCCCCCCCGACAGAATTTATTATTCATTATTAAATATATATTGTTATTAATAAATATTCAAATATTATTTGAGTTGTGTGTTGTGTGAACTGATGTGAGTTGGGAACTGCTGTGAGTTGTGAACTGTTGTGAGTTGTGAACTGCGCCTTACAGGCTGCGTTACAATTTGCTCTGAGATAGAGAGAGAGAGAGTGAGCGAGACAGGGAGAGAGAAAGAAGCAATGCAGTGTGTTGAGCACTTCGCCGGCAGCTCCATTCTGCTCTGTGGTTGACATGTTGTTTCTGTAAAGCGCATAGAGCATTTTAAATGGATATGCGCTATATAAATGCTATACATTATTATTATTATTATTATTAATTATAACTATCATGATTCGGGTGATACTGTGAACTTAAGATACTCTACTATAATATCAGTTCAACGAGAAGAAAGTTAGTGAAAGAAGGTAAATGGATTATTAAATTTGGGATTGTCATAGTTGTTATGGCCGTCTTAAAAATAATACAATGATCACTTCAATTTTGAGACGTGCAGATAACGTGGACAGTAGTTAAAAATCTTTAGAAGACAATGATATTTATCTGAACTACAGATTATTAATGATATTTTAAACATTTTTTTTTTTGCAATGAAAAAGATAATACCAAATTATCCATTAAAATTGTCAGTGGATTGTAAAGCAATGTAAAACAAACAAAAAAATACTACATTGCTTTTCATATCGCAGTAGCAGCAAGATTGTTTTTACTGTAAAAATACATGACATTAGGAGGATGGGTGTTTACGTTTATACATGCATAAGTTGAATAGTAAAAGGACAGGAATCAATCATAAACATTACCAAAAGAATAAGACTTATATTGTTTTGTGTTACAGGAATGAGGAAATTTAAAAAATCTTGATAACAAGAAGAGCCAAGATCAGGCTTGTCAACGAATAAACGATTTTAGGGGAATGATTTTTGGAATCATCACTTCGTGAGGCTGGAAAACCGCCACTTGATGGCTGTCGGGAACTTGGTGGCTGTTGAGAACCGGTATTTCGTAGTTCACGGTATGCTTTGAGGGCATCCAAATCACACAAAATACCAACATCACGAAGTGAATCCTCAGCTATGTTTTCAAGATTCTGAATTTCCTGTCGTGACAAGCCTTGTTTGTGCAAATCATTAACTCGCAAGACACATTTTAAATATCCCTGAGCCAAGTCGCACACAAGATCTGCACGCTGAGAAACTTGGTGTTGCAAAGCATCGATACATTCACCAACGTCCTTGGCATCATCGAATTCTGGGGGGGGGGGGGGGGGGGGGGGGGGGAGAAAACACAAAATAAATTGCTTGAGATATTTGACTTTGACTTACGAACAATCATTAATTTGTACTGCAATGAATGTCTGGATTTCTTTTCATGTCGAAATAATCAGGCAAGACATTTGGGTCGTAATCCTCAATACATGCCTAGATAAATGAGTTGTGGTTGCTTGATATCCTATCTGGGATCAGAAAGCTTGAACACATGTATCTTAAACTGCAAAGATCAGTCAAAGAAAAAAAGAGGGTGGTGGGAACTGTTCGTATTTGGAAAGTCATTAAAACATTGTTCGTTTTATTCATTTATTTACTAGTGGTCAGGAGAGGAAAAATCTCAGAATTTTTTATCTGGTGAATGTAATTTAAAACATTACTTATTTATTTCTTGTATTTACTGGCGTTCTTGCATGAAGCTTTTTTTAATGGTCAGTGAATTAGCATGTCTTTGGCTCTATTATCGATTGTTAATTAATTTAATGATCCGTTGGTGACTGCAGTGAATAATTACTGGTTTATAAAAAACAATAGTGCTATGGGCACGCAGGCATGGGACAAATTTCATCCATTTTTAATTTTTTCGTAATTTCTTTCACAGTTTTTTTTTTTTTTTTCTTTCTTTGCTTTGCTGCTCTTACTTTTAAATCTTTGGTCTTTTAAAAATATCAATTTCTCTGTTATTACATTGTAGGAAAATAATAAGAATGGCAGTTATCTTAGGGGCAATAAAAGGACATTATGCAAATATTTTGAATATAATTAACATTCATACTGTGTTGATGCTGTTGTTATTGTTCTTCTTATTGTCCAAACATGAAGTTTTCTATATATATACATATGTCATTTTATATTTATGTCACAAAATTGGAAGTTAAAAGCACTGTGTGCTTTTATTGGTCAAGAATAAAATCTACATTTCCATGCAGTTTACCAATATTCAATAAAGTGTAATTCAAACTATAAATAGACAAACGTACCCCGAGGTCGACTAACCGGGCGCTGGGTTGTCACCTCCTGGAGAACTTCGTCTATCGCCGTTTGAACGTTCAAGTCACAAGATTGGCCAGTTTGCAAGAGTGCTGCGTCCAAATCACGCTGCACCTGAGCGACCGGGATGTTATGGGCTCCGATGTTCCTGACGTCTATTCTGATCAGACATTTCAAGTACTCCTCAAAAATATCACATATTGCGCCATTACCAGCTGACACGTCGTTTATCAGTTTATTATAGCACTGGCCAAAAGTCTGGGCTTGAACTCCGCTCGTGCCTGAAGAAGAAAACAATGGAAAACTGTTCTCAAGGGGCCGTACCATGGAAAGAGTTGCGGGTTTCTAAACATATTACCGTTTTCTTGTTAATCACGAAATGTATGAAATTGCTTGGAGACCTCTTGTGCTTTATTGTGATGGATGGCATTGTGATCTTAGTATCGTCATGATGTCAATCTTGTTGATGCTCTTTTTTTTTTTTTATTTGTGAAATGGTGATGATGCTGTTGTTTCACAATTTATATTGGTTTTGTTGCCCTGGGTTCAAAGTACTAAATTCCTCACTTTGAGAAAAAAATTTCATATACCCATTTTACAAATGCTAGATATGCAGTCTTATAGCAGTTTGTTTTGTTATCATTGTTGTTGTTACTTATTGTTTTTTGCTCTGTTATTGAAATGAAATCTGCTCATTTAGTCTTAAAAATCACTTTTATGCAGACGCTGCCAAACCTAATATGGCTCAGCTACCGTCATTAGTGGAACATGACTATGGATACAAGAACTGCATAGCGTCTGTAGAACTGAATGAATAGAAACATGTTGAATGAAGAAAAAATAGAAGTAATCTTGTTAGCACCCCAGAGTTCGATAGGACGTACACGAAAAGCGATGGAAATTTGGCAAAATTCTCTAAAAATGGTACAAACTTTGACATCTATTTGGATGCTGATTTATCAATGTTGAGTCTAGTTAAGGTCAACAAAGTGCAATGTATCTTGAAATCGAGAAAATTAGTCATATCTGCTTTTAACGGGTATCGCCGCAAAGCAGCGGAGGTTTGGTGTCAGTGTTTTCCTTCACCGAGATGAGTTACTACTCAAGGTTCACAATTTCCATCTACCCCAAAACAAACCGTCTTTAAGTCGCCAGTGACCCATTTTTCCCGAAACAAAAAAAAATTAGCCCCATGCTTTAATTGCACCATCTGTGGAAAGGACTGTCACTCTCAGATAGGCCTATCCAGGAACACGCAACGCTGCACCAGACGGAAACATACAACATCCAGAGCACAAGTCTATAGTCTCGTTTCGAGACTGTCGGATGTGAAAAACACAACAATATCAAGTATGATCTGACACAGATCATCTCCACTTAGATAGCAGCTTTCTTGGTAGATTATCTGGTTACGCCTCAATTAGACTGTCCCAATTCTCTATTGACTGGAATATCCATGGCTAAGATGGAACAACTTCAAACTTTCCAAAACAACGCTAGAAGATTAGATCTACAGAAAAACAGACGCAAAACAACATCATCTTTCCCGGAATACTTGCACTGGCTGCCAGTTCCGCCCTCTATTTTGTATAAAGTGGCCACATCATATCTCAGGTGTATAACAACGCACGAACCTATGTTATCGAATTACTGAATCTTTATGCAACATCTCGCCAGCCGCCATCTTTAACTGATATAACAAACTTAGAAGTTCTAATTCTGTCTCTCAGATTACTCGATGAATGATGACATTTCTGTTTGCGGCCCGAAAACCTAGAATTTGCTGTCTCAAAAACCTAAGAGCTTTCAAAGCACGGTACAACAATGTACAAGTCTGCCATAATGTAAAACTTTTTTTTTTAAATGTATTTCAAATTTGAATACAAAATAACAATGATCTACTTCCTTTAAATTGTATCTTCCTGGTGTTTTGATTTCAGTACAAAATAGAAAATCGTAAAAGGAATAAAAAAACGTGCTGTAAGTGTCCAGGTGCTTTTTTTTTAATGTGCTTACCTCCCTCACCTCCTCCTCCAATTTAAAAACGTTTGCACCCCTGATATTGTTTTAAGTTGACATGTGTTTTTTATAACAGAAAGTTTACTTACCAGCTAAGAGAATCAACACAGCAAAGAAGCTAATCCAGAGGGACGACATCTTTGGGCTACAATTATTTCCCGTCCAAGGTAATTTGAAAGGAATTTTTCACTTTCCTGATAGCAAACAGTTCAACTGAGAGCACTAAACAAATATGAGTGTGTCGATGACGGTGATCTTCCTGCAATTATTTCGAAATGAGTTGAATGGTTTCTTTAAATATTTTTAAAAGATATCCGTCCGCCAAGCTTCTCCTCAGAAAAGTATATTTATACCTAATACCTAGCAATCTTCAAAAAGTAGTCCCCGTTCTCATGAAATAAGCATTGTAGGTCATTCTATTCATGCACCAGAAAATACCCAAGACGCAATGCGCCATGACAATGCAATCTATGGTTGAATACAAAAATGAAGAGTATGAGCTGCGTCCGATACGCTTGATTAATGAGAAGAATCGTGCAAATCTTGGATGAAGTCTTCAGAAACAGCAGACAGGAGATTTACTACATAAAGTTTATATCTTACGAATATTATTCAGGGTGTCAGAACTAGTAAATAAAGCATAAAATGGAAATTTAGTCACCTGAATTAAGTAGGAAAGGAGACCAAGAAGGCCGTTAACGCAGGAAAATTCAGCGGCAGCATATTTGACAAGTATGACACTAATGTTCATTTCAGCCAACTATAGAATGGGACAGTTAGGGCACGAATGCTCATGAACAAACGATCCTGAAGAGACAGTCCACAGTTATTCTATTCCCATCCAGTGTGGGCCTAGGGTACAACAATGAGCCCATTATGCACACGGTGACATTTTCCTTCTTCAACAGTCGTACCTCGGTAGGCGTGACTGAGAGACAGATTTATGGTCTATTAAAATGGCTGGGAAGACCTATGTCGCTCCCTTCGTGCATGACTAAGCACAGGTAGCTAGTTAACTGCAGTACCTATTATTGACAAACCGAATTCTAGTTGCATTTTACTTTTAAGCCTTTCAACTTCTCGCCACAAGTTTATCCATTTGCTTTTTGTACAATCAAGACCAATGAAAGACTCAGCGTTTTTTCTGCTTTCTGTGGATGTGAATTTTACTCTAGCCATATACTGATAAGTAACTTAAAATTAATGTTTATTCAGATCAACTGAGATTTGAAATGACCAAAAAAAATTACATTTTTACCGGTAATTTGATGATTTGAAAGTCTTTGCAGGTTTTCTCAGGAAAGATCTTGCTATGGTCATGATAAGCATTCTTTGCTCTTTCATACTACATGGAGCTCTAACTCCTGTCTTCATCTAGTGATATTTGATGACCATGTAAAAATCACAACAATAGGATGTAGTGATGTCTTGCTTTGTTGTATTGTGTGCAGAATTCTAATATGTCTGTCTGCTTGTCTCTGTGTCATTGTGTGTATGTGTCTGTCTGTCTGTCACATGTGTATTTCTGCTTAACCACTTGTATTTGGTCATCCATTCCTATTCATTAGTAGTTCATGTTAGTGGAGATGAAAGTGAAACTAACTGGATGCATTAGTGGTTGTTTGCAGTAATAGTGTTCATTATTTCAGAACCTGGGTATGGACCATTCAGAACAGATTCACCTGGAAAGGGCAATATTCTTAATGCAAATATATTCTGAGGTTGATTCGTTAATTTCACATAGCCATCCCATGTCCGAGAGTATGATCAGCGCAACTGAAAGATCTATTAAAAAATACTGTGCATATTTTCGGAATCTGAAAATGTGCAAGATTTATCCAAAATTTCACAAACTTGAAGAGCATTGTCATCCCTGGATGAGATTTTACGAATAGATCTTGGTTTCCGTACAAGGTGGGAAACAGCTTCATCAAACAATAAACGTATTAGAACATCAAACAAGTTACATGGTTCACAGTCAGCGCAGGTTACATACAATCATGAAGCGACATTTAACTGACATCTGTCCTGACTTAGTTAGGCAAGGAGGAAGAAAGCATATATTTTTCTAATTCATGCCTTTTGCACTTTAGATTCAGTTCTTTTATGTGATGTCAGCAGATATTCACACATTTTAAACTGGGGCATTCATATACTTTTTTATAGCTATGTTCAGAATTATTCAAATGACTTAAACTGGACTCTTTTCATGTACATTATGTTCACAATGGTAGGTAAATACTCCATGTGGCCGCGCAGACCCGCTTTTTTTTTTTTAATTGGATGTTCATAGGTACATAACTGCTCAATCAGTTCCTTGTATTATGTTGACAAAGATTCAGAATGTCTGTCGCGATGTGGGTTAGATGGGGAGAATTCGACTGACACTCTTTCGAGGTCCGCTCCCACAATCGACGAACACACAAAAAAAAATTACTTGCACTCTAAAAACTAAATAAATCAATTGCTTTGATTTTTAGCAGAACTGTAGGGCAGTTTAATTACAGGAATTAATGTAACAAATATAATTATAAATATAAATATCAATTCAAAGGCAACTGAATCTAACTAATGAAACTACAGCTTTCTATAAAGACTAACTTATTCACTCTAACTACTTGCAGGTCATATGAGTTATATGGCAAATAGAATCCGCGCACGTGGCGACGGATATAACAGTTTAAATTCTATTAATTCAATGAGACATGTTATGATATGGACATTTCCTCTAGACACGCCATGGAGAATGCTTGTACAACCATGCGTTGTCTGGCGGTAGCTCTGAAACTGTCTTCAAAAGTAAGTAGAACGGTTCACTTTCATCATTACAAATTAGTATGGACTCTCACCATGAGGCCCTCACTAGGAGTGAGAGCGCTGGATGTAAACGCTGTGGGTTCATATCAAACCAAGTAGCTTAGGCTCTGGAGCTTTAAAATCATGCTCCTCACAATATGGACTGCTCAACTGCGTCTCTTATGTCTCTCATCTGGCTGAGGACTATCGCCGTCCACCTCGTAAATGGATTGTCTACATGTGGCATCTATCTAAGCTCTGCACGGGTTTAAATACTAAAGCTATGTCTCGACCTTCCGTCCAGATTCATACATTTGATTGGTGCAACCACCTCTAGCTCAGCTGCCGAACCGAGTTATTTTAAGTAACAGCCCTACGCAACGACCTTGGGTCGACATCAAAGGTCGAATCACTCAAGACAATAAAATGTAATTTTATAGCAATAAATTCTTAACATGTTCAAAACCCCAAGCTTTTACTCTGGATCACGGATTTTCTGTACGTCAACGGACGTCTCAATAACATTTAATTCCTACTCACCCCTTCCCTCTCTACTAAACCTAGTTCAAAACACGATATATAAAAAGTGCTCAGTCATGCACACCTACGCTGTCCGTCTATCCTTCCCCACACCTTCTGTCTATCTATTAGGAAAAAAACTGTTCAAAACAAATTGTTTACGAGACCAAGTTATGCTGGCTCGCACAATAATTACGTTTGTAAAAATTACTCACTGCTCTCTCCCAAAAATTTAGTCAGTGGAAACATTTATGAATCAAATCTGTTCTTGACAATGTCCATTTTATTCAATGCCTGAATTTTTTTCCCATGGTATAATGAGCCCTGGCATAGCAGTAAATTTTAATGTTCTTCTTATGGTCGCTGCCACTATTTTTAGGTAAGCTAAGATGGGGAATTATTCTTTCACTTATGATACATATATGCGTTACCGTTATATTTTTATATGTTTTGCGGCATTCTTGCTTGTTGGAGCCTGTAGTTTGATAATATAACCATAGGTTGCAGTTATGAAAGAATGAAGAGTGGGCATATGACTGGAAGGTATCATGATTAGTACATGTCTTAATATCCCATGAAGTGTACACCCGTAATGACATGGAGAGTTTACATTGTAGTCCTTTAATAAAAATGTCTCTCATTTAATTCAGACAAAGGACAGAACCTAGAGATTTTGCAGAGAAATAGGGGAAAGGCTGAAGTTTAATTTGACCTTAAGTATTGTGATGTGAAAACCTGCGAAGTATGCTTTTCAATGTGTTATTTGTGTAAAATGCTGTATTTTAAGTAAATTTATATGTGTCTCATTGAATAAACAAAACAGTCATATTTATCAATCCGGTGTGGCTCAAAATAAGTGTAGTGGATAGATGAATAATTGAATTTTCTTTGGACACCTTAAATGCTTTTCTACTTCAATGGGTTCTGTAGATATGTGTGTGTGAAATTGTACCAAATTATGGAAAATTTCAATCTCAGGGCAAAATAAATATCCATGTTCAGTGGAGCATGACCAAAACCCATTAACTGGCAGCCTCTGCTCCAACACCCCATAGCCAGGGTAAACTGATACCCAATGACCGCGCCCACCGAGTTACTGGGAAGAAGTCACCGTGTACGCTTGATTAATGAGAAGAATCTTGCAAATCTTGGATGAAGTCTTCAGAAACAGCAGACAGGAGATTTACTACATAAAGTTTAT
This sequence comes from Onchidella celtica, assembly GCA_963931925.1. Lineage (NCBI taxonomy): Eukaryota > Metazoa > Mollusca > Gastropoda > Systellommatophora > Onchidiidae > Onchidella > Onchidella celtica. Next base: position 6,454,666 of record OZ007582.1, on the reverse strand, counting down.
ATCTTACGAATATTATTCAGGGTGTCAGAACTAGTAAATAAAGCATAAAATGGAAATTTAGTCACCTGAATTAAGTAGGAAAGGAGACCAAGAAGGCCGTTAACGCAGGAAAATTCAGCGGCAGCATATTTGACAAGTATGACACTAATGTTCATTTCAGCCAACTATAGAATGGGACAGTTAGGGCACGCATGCTCATGAACAAACGATCCCGAAGAGACAGTCCACAGTTATTCTATTCCCATCCAGTGTGGGCCTAGGGAATAACAATGAGCCCATTATGCACTGTTTTCAACTATAGGCAATTAAAAAAAAAAATCGATGTCGGTAAAAAATCACTCACGGATTAATGTCTCTCTCTCTCTCACTCTCTCTCTCTCTCTCTCTCTCTCTCTGTCTCTGTCTCCGTCTCTTTCTCTCGCTCTCTCTCTCTCTCTCTTTCTCTCTCTCTCTCGCACTCACTCTCTCTCTCTCTCTGCAGACATTGGTCATCAGCTTTTGTTCAAGAAAAGACGAAACTCCTAAGACAGCATCACTGGGTATATTTCTATCCCATTCTTTGTCTTCTTAATTCCTAAATGCATATTCCCACATCACCACCTTATACCTCAGTAAACCTGGTCCAGCCGCCCTGGACGTCACCTGGTCCAACCGCCCTGGACGTCTCTGCAGGTTTTCACAAGATTAGATGGATGTAAATCCTCTCTGGTCTTCTGCAGTATCTGAAGACTTCACTCAAAGTTTACATAATTATTCTCTCAAATTTAATTACATGTTTACACTTTGGGGTACATTGGTCTAGAGGTAAAGTGTTTGCCTGTTGATCCCCCGTCGGCGCAGGCATGTTGAAACTTTGGGATTTTTCTCATATTTTCCCGTCCCTGATCCGTTGGTAGATAGGATTGAGCACCTAGACTATTGGGATAAGGACGAAAAATTCAGATGGCCCGTACGCACGTACGTTGCACACCTTGGCAGTTGGAAGTTGAACCAAGAGAAAATAATCCCCACCATGCACGACCACCACCCCCACAAAAAAGTCCCCGACTGGCTCAGCACTGTGGTGACAGTGTGTTTGCTCCAGTTGTAATTGGACTGCAGTGGCAGTAAGACAAATTTCCCAAATACAAATAATGTTACATTATATAGTTCTTAGGGCCCACTGCAGCATCTTAACCCCATCTCATGCCCCGTAAATTAAAAAAAAAAAAAATCATTGAAAATATCAGGGCTTACTTCACGTCACTATGAAACCACATTACATATCCTGTGATTCGGCACTCGATACCCGCCAGGAGGCGTGTTTGCCGATTGCAGTGGAGACCAGCAAATTCAGAAGCGGGGCACCAACACACCCACATCATAGGGATTTTCGATGACGTTCAGAGTCATTTGGGGGTTAGTGTTAGGGTTAGGGCTAGGGTGCATAGTCCAGATTTTGCAGCAAACATGGCCGTGTTCGATAGCACGAGAAATTTCTCGGCCGATGGCCTGTGTTTGGGGGTCTATTGCTGCCCCGCTCCTGAATTTGCTGGTCTGTACTGCAATCGGCAAACACGCCGCCCGGAGAGTCTAGCAGATGACACACGCGGCGGACTCGTTTCGGTCGACTGCACTGTCTTGATGCACTGCATCTTGAGATAATATTCGTTCCAACCTAGGCGATCTTACTACAGGCCGTCTAGATTTAGCAACAATTATTCCAAAAAGGTTGGTCACATATTGTAAAAAAAAAAAATGACATCAACTACATCTACATAACATTTGTTATTCCGTAAATATTTTTTCCACTGCGTGTCGGCGGGAATTTCTTTTATAAAAGAATTGCTGTAGGGGAGTGTCATTGTGAGAAATGCAAGACGTCACGCCTTTTTTGAAAAAACAGTACACAATATTAAGATATCAATGTTATTGGTTGTTTTCTGGGTCAACTTCTTTACATGGATATCTATCTATCTATCTATCTATCTATCTAACTATCTATCTATCTATCTATGTCTTTCTATCTATCTAGCTGTCTATCTCTTTCTATCTATACATCTACCGGTCAATCAATCCATCTATATCTATTTATCTATCTGTCTGTCTATCTATCTTTCTATCTATCTATCTATCTATCTATCTATCTATCTATCTATCTATCTATCTATCTATCTATCTATCTATCTATCTATCTATCTATCTATCTATCTATCTATCTATCTATCTATCTATCTATCTAGACTATCTATCTATCTATCTGTCTATCTATCTATCTATCTATCTATCTATCTATCTATCTATCTATCTATCTATCTATCTATCTATCTATCTATCTATCTATCTACCTATCTATCTATCTTTTTGTCTTTCTATCAGTCTATCTATCTTGGTATATCTCTATATATCTTTCTATTTATCTATCTATCCATGTATCCAGCTCGTGTCTGTCTGACAACAATCATCCCTCTAAAAAGTTAAAAATTATGGAATCGAAAAAGGCGTAACTAAAAACAATTTGGAAAAACATCTTTATTGTCCTCATAAACTCCGGGTGGGAAAGTTGTTTACTTGGTGATTCTGTTGCAAGCACTCTGAAAACAAGTTGCCGGGGATTTCCTACCCAAAAATAGCACAGTGGCACTCTGACCTATTTTTGACTGTTCACGGTCTCTTTACCAATTTCAGTGTTACCATTGACTGCGGTGAAAATGTGCGATGTTACAGGATTTAAATCAGTAATGCAGCGAATAGAATTATAGCCAGGAAATAAATAGATAATCGAAATAATTTGCATTGTATGTTGTATTTTATATAGTTCTTTAACCCCATTTGTGATATTTGAGTAAATTTGATTGCAGCTCACACATCGACGTCCGCAGTGCAGCTCCGGTCGGCAGTTTTTTTTTTGTTTTTTTTTGTTGTTGTTGTTGTTGTTTTTTTTTTGGGGGGGGGGGTGGAAGGGGGGGGGGTTGTACTAAGGAATTATTTTTTTTAATTGTGCCCTATCAGCGACCTGTTGGGCCTACTCTTCTCGATTTCCAACTACCAAGGAATCTTTTACGTGCGGAACGTCCACACGGGCCCTCCAAGTTTTCCCTCCTTATTCTAGAAGACTAGGTGCTCGATCCTACCTACCATAAGATCAGGGACAGGAAAATATGACAAAAATCCCAAACTTCCACCATGTCTGCACCGTCTGGGATTCGAGCCCAGTACCCTCGGCAGGAGAGGCGAGCATCTTGCCTCTATACCACTGTCCAATCTGTATTATAAATGGAACTGAAACTTTACTACGCTGTAGCACGTCATTCATAAGTATTATGTTTTTACTAATTGTAATCTTTAAAAATGTACTCATTTTACCTTTGATGTTTGTTTCAGGACCCGTCGCTTCAAATTTTCATGTATGAGAAGTCATAAAAATTCATTTTTACTTTAGTCTATATTTTTCCTTTCCAACATTCTTTGTTCGACTTGTTCAGTGTAATTTGTTTAGAACTCGTAGAGATATCGAATTCACGGCCCTGCAACAGTCCGTAGGTCTAATCTTCAAGTAGAATATAAATTAAGTACATAAATAAGTAGATGAAAATTAACTGAAATAAAAATATTAGGCACGTACAAACTAATACAAAACAAGCTTTGGTTCAACGAATATCTCAGTTACGTACAGTCACATTTAGTACTGTGACAGAAACAGGATCAAAGACATTCCTTTGTGTTGGACTGGAATTGTAATGTGACCTTGTTAAGAATGACAGTCGCCATGGAAATACGTGAACAACGTTTATTGTTGTTGTTCTTCTTGTTGTTGTATCAAGAACCCCACCCTCATCCCTCGTAAATCTGTATTTCCAATTTGACACGACTTTCTAATCCATGTTTTTAGTAACTGAAAAAAATATGTTTTCATTTCAATTGTAAGAATATGCAAAGAAATTGTTTCATAATCTTATATTAAAGTGTGAATTGTTCCCCATTTGTTGACTTTAGGTGTTGTCTTTTCCACGAATTAGATAATGGCGATTGTTCCATAGTATGCATTACTTTTAGTTTTAGACATTAAAATTGTGTGATTGAAGATCTTTTTTTTTTTAATTTGGTTTCGCAGAAAAGAGGCTTATGAAATTATGAAAGAGGACACAGAATTAGAACCAGTTAGAAAGGTTTTTGTTACCGTAGTTAATATTCCAATGTGATCTTTACATGGTATACTCGTATGTCCATAGATACAAATACAGTATAAACAAGCTGTCAGATTTTCCTAGATGCAAAACCCCCAACTCATTGTACACTTAGTATATTATAAGAGACTAGGTCCTTACGAAAACCGCCTTATATCATTAGTAGAGCAGGTAAACGTTCGCTACAAAATGACAGATTCATGATGGCACTAAAAATTATGATGAAGGGCAATAATTGTTGTTCCATTTTTCTCAAATACGTACCATAAAATATGATGCATTCAGAATGTCTGTTTTCTCAGCTACTGTGCAGTGACATCTTTTTGTGGTACATTTTAACTTCATTAATAATAAACTGCATAACTGCCTTTGCAAAACTTTCAGGTTGTTCTCAAACAATTATTTTTCCGACAAGTGATCAGCCTGCGAATTTGAAACATTTCATGACCTTTCTGTACCTGATAATCTAAAACGGTCTCGCAATACCCGTTCTTCGTAACTCTAAATAATTATTTAGAATACAGCTAAATAACCGTGAGGATAACGTGTAAGACTTGTAGGTCTTAGATATTGTATTTGCTGTTGTACGGTTACTGCTGCTGTGACAACAAATTCCCTGGAAACAGGATAATAAATTCATCTTATCTTATCTTAGGCACTGAAGCATATTCTTATTTTCCGGCAGACTCAAAGTAAATGTCCATTTGACTAATCATAGCAACGGTTTCAAGAATCACCTCTAACAGGTACAATATAATAAAACTTTAAAGAAAACAGCTTAATTGTCGTCACAGTTTCCGCAGTTTGCTTCACGGATGATACGGTTGCAAGCAAACTGTAAATAGGACGTGAGGATTTCCTACCAAAAAATAGGACAGACATAGACTGACCTATTTTAGATTTTTCGGACTTTCCAGTTTTAGATGGAGAGAGGCCCTAGACTATTCAATCTGTGAGGCGCCTCCCAATCCCCCATCTTCACGCCCAGAGGAAGATGGAAGTGTTTTAAATAATTTAAGTAACGCCAGTGATGATGTTAGGACTGGTATTAAACTCCAGCACATCGCAGTTCCTTCTCGACAGGACATAAGCTCGGAACATTACATAAGATTTATTCAGGAACTGCTGTGCATTGTAGCATTATAAGTAAGAAAAGACAAGGCATGCCACAAAATAGTATGCAGACTGACCTGAAACGGCCATCCGCGCTACCCCCCCCCCCCCCACCATCCGTAAATTATGAGGCCCCAGGCTTCAGCCTATCTAGCTTAATGGTAAATCAGGCGTTGGTATTTTCGCTGTGTTCATTTCACAAAGCTTATTTCGTTTTGGCTTCAATATGGCCTAGAATTTCGATGTTTTATTTACAAGATGTGGCGAAGCATGTTCGAAGTTAAAGGCCAAAACATCTGATGGAAGAACCTACTCCTCCTCTGAACATCGTCACCTGTCTTGCTCCACCCGAGGAGTTTCTTACCACATTGTTGTCATGCAATCTTGCAAGATTTAAATCAGAGCCTGGACCACAGTGGCGGCAGCCGATGTGCCTTGGTTGCAACAAACAACATTATTAAGTATAGAAAAAGAGATATTCCATATTAATAGAATAGGATGTAACATGTTGCAACTTGCCGTCCATAAGTTTTTACGTTTTTTGCTGGTTATATATACCTTTCAAAATGTAATGATTTCGTCTTGAGAACAGTTATTATCTCCGGATTTATGACTTTAATTTTTCAAGCATTTGAAATCACAATGGGTTTATTTCAATTCATTTTTAAAACTGCTGTTCACGACACTTGTTATTCCAATAAATATAACAGCGTAACTTGTTCAGAATTGACAGAGCACTGATTCTCAATAAGCCAAATTACAATATGGCGTGACTCTCATATTATTGTACTCTAGCTACAGTTGTGCAGATTTGTCTATTCCCGATTCCTGTCATCTCCTACATGTCATAATCTCAATAATTTTCCCACTGTTCTTGTGTGTCAGTTTGAGGTGTGGCCGAGAAAGAAAATATCGAAAAAACTAAGCACCTATTTGAAATTTGAGTTCATGTGAATCAAAAATCCCAGAAGTTTCTGTGCCCATGACTGATTTATCAACCCTTTGCCGTGCAACTTCATCTCATTATAATTATCAAAATGAATTGCTTGATCTCCAGCATGGCATTGACGGTCATTATATTTTCAAACAACATCAAAAACAGAAGTTACCAGTCTTTCTGGACACCAGGACATTATTGTCATCCCTGTGACTTGAGATGAAGTCCCTGGTGACCTTCCTATCTTCCCCACTTGCGGAAGGACTTTTAGTGCAGCAATGAGACGTCCCAGATCTGGGGAACAGGTTTCAGTTAGATGAAAGGGGTCATCTGGGTTTTCTTCTATGAGATATAGATAATTATTGAAACTGACATTATGGAACTTGCGACAGCACACCAACAATTTCCAAACCACTGGAGTGTCCAAAAGGATATTTCCCATGGTTTTAAGAACTGGGAAAGCCAACTGATTTTATTTCATATCGATAATGAATACCTTCTGCTCTTGCTTACATTGTGTGAATAATCAACTCCCTTAGTGCCACTTTTAATGTTTTGAAAAAAGCAACATCAATATATATGTGTAATAATGTACTTGTGATTTTGTGATGAAAAGGGGGGGGGGGGGGGGAGGAAGCATGCCAGCAAATTCATTCCTATTGGGGGGGGGGGGGGGATTTGCCTGAAAAAGACTGCACTGGAATAGCTAGCCCTGCAGAGCGAATCAAGTTCCACAGGTGCAATCTTGGTGTAAAAAGAAAAAAGGAGGAGTTGTCAATAAAGTAAATCGGGTGGTAAATCTCTACTAGGGTAGAGTCTTTGTTTATTATTAGAACGAATGTCTCACATTAGAGCAAGGGATATGTGTTGAAAAGAAGTTTAAAGACAATGAAAAGGCAAAACCTCGTTAAACATGAGCAAATGTCCTTTTAATTGTATTCATTGCTGTTGTTGTGGTTGTTGTTGTAGTTGATGTTGTTGCTGTTGCTGTTTCGAATAATAATTTAAGAAATTAAGAAACAAGATAGACAACAGAGAGTGGGAAAATAGAAAAAAGGACGAGTATTGTCAATAAAGTAAATCGGGTCCGTAAACCTCTAGAAGGGTACAGTCTTTGTTTTTATTGGAGCGAATGTCTCACATTAGAGCAACGGGCTATGTGTTGAAAGGAAGTTTAAAGACACTGAAAATGTAAAACCTCGTTATACATGAGCAAATGTCCTTTTAATTGTAGTCATTGCTGCTGTTGTTGCTGATGGGTTGTTTTGTTATTGTTGTTATTGTTGTTATTGTTGTTATTGTTGTTGCTGTGGTTGTTTCCAATCATAATTTAAGACATTAAGAAACAAGAAAGACAACAGAGAGAGGGAAAAAAGGAGACACAAGCACAAAGAAAAGAAAGCAGAACACTGGGAGAGAAAGACATACTAAAGACAAACAAAACATAAAATTAGATCAAACACAAAACTCAATCATATTCAACAGGCTGTGCCTAGTCATTTTAATTTCATTAAACAAGCGCATGCTTTCATGGTCATAAAATTCAAATTCAATTGTGGGTTACTGAAAAAGAAATTGAAAACTGGAACAATAATGCGAACACATGATTTTCTTTATTTTTTTTTTATATATTATAACTTTAAATATCTTCAAACTATGACACATGTTCGTTTTCTTGTACTTTATCAAACGAGAAATGACTGTGACTACATTCGGTCGTTGGATTTCCTGTCTGTAATCAAAATCATTTTTTTTTTAAATTTTATAAATTAATTGTATCATCATCAAGCCATGACACATGTTCGTTTTCTTGTACTTTACAAAACAAGAAATAACGATTCCATGGCCTCTGACTACATTCAAAGGTGAGATTTCTTGTCTGTGATCAAGATCAAAAAGTTTTCTGGCTTTTTTGGTTCCAGCATTTTGTCCCAGTTTATGTCAGCACTAAGGGATGAAACGGGGTGGACAGAGCCTAATGTATTCCTGTGATGCATAATTCATGGGTGGCGAGCAACCAGTGTGGTGCCTACACCACCGGGGGGTCTGTTTCACCCCTAAAGACTACTTTATTTAGTCAGGTTGAGGGTAGGGTTAAAGAAGGGCGGGGGGGGGGGGCACAGGCCATGTCAATATGCAGGTCAACAGCCTCGTTATTCTAACTGTCCAGAATTGGTTTTATTTTGAGTTCCCGGAACAATGAATTTGAAGGGCCGGGGTAGACTTGGTATTAGGTTTGGCTGGCAGGTTGGCCACAAGAACTGTTGCCTTCGCAAATGGCCACTAAACCGTTTTCGGACATTTTTTTTTTTAACGTTACTACATAGTCCGACAGCTATTACCGAGTTTCGAAACACACCTTACGCGTCGAATCAGTATGTGGGACCTAATTTGGACTCTTTTGATATAATTAACTATCATGATTCTGGTGATACTGTGAACTTAAGAATAACCCTACTTTAATATCAGTTCAACGAAAAGAATGTAAGTGAAAGAAGGTAAACGGATCATTAAATTTGTGATTGACATAGTTGTTGTGGCCGTCTTAAAAATAATACAATGATCACTTAAACCTTTGAGCTTTGTTACAGAAGTGAAGACAACATGGAAAAGATAATATTAAATTCCCCATTAAAATTGTCAGTGGATTGTAAAGCAATGTAAAACAAACAAAAAAATACTACATTGCTTTTCATATCGCAGTAGCAGCAAGATTGTTTTTACTGTAAAAATACATGACATTAGGAGGATGGGTGTTTACGTTTATACATGCATAAGTTGAATAGTAAAAGGACAGGAATCAATCATAAACATTACCAAAAGAATAAGACTTATATTGTTTTGTGTTACAGGAATGAGGAAATTTAAAAAATCTTGATAACAAGAAGAGCCAAGATCAGGCTTGTCAACGAATAAACGATTTTAGGGGAATGATTTTTGGAATCATCACTTCGTGAGGCTGGAAAACCGCCACTTGATGGCTGTCGGGAACTTGGTGGCTGTTGAGAACCGGTATTTCGTAGTTCACGGTATGCTTTGAGGGCATCCAAATCACACAAAATACCAACATCACGAAGTGAATCCTCAGCTATGTTTTCAAGATTCTGAATTTCCTGTCGTGACAAGCCTTGTTTGTGCAAATCATTAACTCGCAAGACACATTTTAAATATCCCTGAGCCAAGGCGCACACATGGTCTGTACGCTGAGAAGCTTGGTATCTCAAAGCACCAATACATTCATCACCATCCTTGGCATCGTCGAATTCTGTGCGAGAGAAAACACAAAATAAATTGATTGACTTACGAACAATCATCCATTTGTACTGCAATGAATGTCTGGAGTTCCTTTCATGTCGAAATAATCAGGAAAAAAGATTTATCTCGAAATCCTCTTTTTATGCCTGGATAAGTCAGTTGTGGTTGCTTGATATCCTATCTGGGATCAGAAAGCTTGAACACTTTGTATCTTAAACTGCCAAGATCAGTCAAAGAAAAAAAGAGAAAAAAAGAGGGTGGTGGGAACTGTTCGGAAAGTCATCAAAATTTTGTTCGTTTTATTCATTTATTTACTAGTGGTCAGGAGAGGAAAAATCTCAGAATTTTTGTTTGGGGTGAAGGTAATTCAAAACATTACTTATTTATTTCTTGTATATACTCGCAGTTCTTGCATGAAGTTTTATTTCGTGTTCAGTGAATCAGCATGTCTTTGGCTCTATCTATTGATTGTTCGTCAATTAACTGCTTGGTTGGTGACTGCAGTGAATAATTACTGGTTTATAAAAAACAATAGTGCTATGGGCACGCAGGCATGGGACAAATTTCATCCATTTTTAATTTTTTCGTAATTTCTTTCACAGTTTGTTTTTTCTTTCTTTGCTTTGTTGCTCTTACTTCTGAATCTTTGGACTTTGAAAAATATCAATTTCTCTGTTATTACATTGTAGGAAAATAATAAGAATGGCAGTAATTTTAGGGCAAATAATCTTTTGAATATCATTAACATTTTTATAGTGTTATGCTGTTATTATTGTTGCTGTTGTTGTTGTTGTTGTTGATATTGTTCTTCTTGTTGTCCAAACGCGAAGTTTTTTATATATATACATATGTCATTCTATATTTATGTCACAAAATTGGAAGTTAAAACAATGTTGGCTTTCATTGGTCAAGAGTAAAATCTACATTTCCATGCAGTTTACCAATATTCAATAAAGTGTAATTCAAACTATAAATAGACAAACGTACCCCGAGTTCGACTAACCGGGCGCTGGGTTGTCACTTCCTGAAGAACTTCGTCTATCGCCGTTTGAACGTTCAAGTCACAAGATTGGCCAGTTTGCAAGAGTGCTGCGTCCAAATCACGCTGCACCTGAGCAACCGGGATGTTATGGGCTCCGATGTTCCTGACGTCTATTCTGATCAGACATTTTAAGTACACCTCAAAAATATCACATATGGCGCCATTACCAGCTGACACGTCGTTTATCAGTTTATTATAGCACTGGCCACCAGTCTGGGCTTGAACTCCGCTCGTCCCTGAAGAAAAAGAAAACAATGGAAAAACTGTTCTCAAGGGTGCGTATCATGGAAAGAGTTGCGGGTTTTTAAACATATTACCGTTTTCTTGTTATTCACGAAATGTATGAAATTGCTTCGAGACCTCTTGAGCTTTATTGTGATGGATGGCATTGTGATCTTAGTATTGTCATGATGTCAGTCTTGTTGATGCTATGTTTTTGTGAAATAGTGATCATACTATTGTTTCACTATTTATATTGTTATTCTTGCAGTGCGTTCGAAGGACTAGATTCCTCACTTCGAGAAAAAAAGTTCATTTACCCAATTTACAAATTTTAATTGTAGATATGCAATCTTATACCAGTTTGTTTAGTCACTATTGTTGTTGCTTACTTTTTTGCTGTGTTATTGAAATGGAATCTGCTCATCTAATCTCGAAAATCACTTTTATGCAGATGCTGCCATCTCTGCTGGCTCAGCTACCCCCATTAGTGTTGACGAATACGACTATGGATACAACTGCATATATCATCTTTAGAACTGGATAAATAGAAACAATGTTGAATGAAGAAAAAACAGGATTAATCTTATTAGGACTCCCAGAGCTCGACAGGACCTACATGAACAGCGATGGAAATTTGGCAAAATTTTCTAAAAATGCTACAAACGCTTGAGGTCAATTTAGGTGCTGATTTATCAGTGTGCAGTCTAGCCAAAATCGGCAAAGTGTAATTCATCTTGAAATCGAGAAAATTAGTCAGATCTGCTTTGAATGGGTATGCCACGCAGCGGACGATTGGAGTCAGTGTTGTCTTTAACCTAGATCAGTTACTACCCAAGGTTCACAATCTCCTTCTACCCGAAACAAACCGTCTTTAAGTGGCCAGCTACCCATTTTGCTCCAAACAGATTAACCAGTGCCATGGTTTAGCTGCACCATCCTGTGTGGAAAGGACTGTCACTCCCGGATAGGCTTGTCCAGCTACACACAACGCTGCACTAGACGGAAACATACAGAAATCCAGACCACAAGTCCATTGTCTTTCGAGATTGTCGGATGCCAACAACAATAACAAATATGATCTGACACCGATCAATCCACATAAATAGCAGCTTTCTTGGTAAATTATCTGGTTTCGTCTCAACTAGACTGTTACAATTCTCTCTTGATTGGGCTATCCATGGGCTAAGATGAAACAACTTCAAACTGTCCAAAACAACGTTACAAATTAGCTCTAAAGAAAAACAGACGCAAAACAACATCACCTCTCCTGAAATCCGTGCAGCAGCTGCCATTTTCATCGTTTATTTTGAATAAAGTGACCAAATTATTTCGCAGATGTATAATAACGCACCAACCTACGATATCGAATTACTGAATCTCTATGCAACATCTCGGCAGCTGCCATCATCAACTGATATAACAAACTTGGAAGTTCTAATTATATCTCTCACATCACTGGATGAACCATGACTTTTCTGTTTTCGGCCCGAAAACTTAGAATTCGCTGTCTCAAATACCTAAGAGTTATTCCAAATACTGTACAACAATGTACAAGCCTATCGTAATCTAAAAAGTTTTTTTTTTGTTTTGTTTTTTAAAATTGTGTTTCAAGTTTGAATACAAGAAGACAATGATAATACTTTCTTTAAATTGTATCTTCGTTGTGTTTTGATTTATGGTACAAAAAAGAAAAAACCTAAAACGAATAAAACATTATTCCGCAAGTTTCCTGGCGTTTTTTAAGGTGCTCTGCCTCCCACTGCCCTTCAATTTTTAAACCTGCTTCCACCCCTGATAATGTTTTAAGTTGACATTGTGTTTTTTATAACAGAAAGTTTACTCACGAGCTATGAGAATCAACATAGCAAAGAAGTTAATCCAGAGGGACGACATCTTTGAGTTACTATTATTTTTCCGTTCAAGGTAATTTGAAAGGAATTTTTCACTTTCCTGACATCAAACTATTCAGCTGACAGAACTAAACAAATATGATGATATCGATGATGGCGACTTTCCTGTGATTATTTCGAAATGTGTAGGGTGGTTTGTTTAAATATTTTCAAAGTGTATCCCTCCGCCAAGCCTCTCCTCAGAAAAATTTATTAATAGCTTGCAAAGTAGCCCCCGTTTTTACAAAATAAGGATTGTCATTCATTCTATTAATGTACCAGGATATACCAAAGATGTGTGCTAAGAGTGTGCAATCTATTGTTAAATACAAGGATGTTGAGACGCTTAATTACTGAGAAGAATAGTAAAAACTTGAATGAAGTCTTCAGAAACAGAAGACTGGAGATTTACTACATAAAGTTCATATCTTATGAACAATATCCAGGATGTCAGAACTAGTGAAGTATAAAGTGGTAATTTAGTAATCTGAATTAAGTAGGAAAGAAGACCGAGGAGGGGATTAAAACAAAAACGCAACAAAATTCAGCCGCGGGTGTATTTGAGCAGCATGACACTAATGTTCATTTCAATGAGGTTGAGTGGAACACAACAGCCAAGTATAGAATGGGCCAGTTAGAGATCGCATGCTTATGAACAGACGATCCTGAAGAGACGGTCCACAGTAATTCAGTTCCCATCCAGTGTGGGCCTAGGGTATAACAATAAGCTCATTATGCACTGTTTTCAACTATCGGGAATTAAAAAAAAAAAATTGATGTGGATAAAATATTACTCATGGACTACTCCCTCTCTCTCTCTCTCTCTCTCTCTCTCTCTCTCTCTCTCACTCTCTCTCTCTCTCTCTCTCTCTCTCTCTCTCTCTCTCTCTCTCTCTCTCTCTCTGCAGAAATTTGGCGTCAGGTTTGTTCAAGAAAAGACGAAATTCCAAAGACAGCTTTGCTAGGTACATTTCTGTCTCCTTTTTTTGTCTCCTTACTTCCTAAATTCATATTCCTTCATCACCACCTTATACCTCAGTAAACCTGGTCCAGCCCTCCTGGATAACTCTACAATTTTTCACAAAATTAGATCAATGTAAATCCTCTCTGGTCTTCTGCAGTATCTGAAGACTTCACTCAAAGTTTACATAATTATTCTCATGAATTAACTTACATGTTTACACTTTGGGGTACACTGGTCTAGAGGTAAAGTGTTTGCCTGTTGATCCCCGGTCGGCGCAGGCGTGCTGAAACTTTGGGATTTTTCTCATACTTTCGTCCCTGATCCGTTGGTAGATAGGATTGAGCACCTAGACTTTTGGGATAAGGACGAAAAACTCAGATGGCTCGTGTGCACGTTGGGCACGTTAGAGATATCTTGGCAGTTAGAAGTGGAAACCGGGGAGGGGGGGGGGTGTTGAGAACACCAACCACCACCCACCCACCCCACCCAAAAAGTGACCGACCGGCTCTGCACTGTGGTGACGATGTGTTTGCTCCGGTTGTATACTAGTCTACAGTGACATTAAGGCACAGTTCCCAAATACAAATAATGTTACATAATACAATTTTTAGGCCAACTGCAGCACTCTAACCCTATCTCATGCCCTGAAAATAAAAAATAAAAAACAAAACCAGTGAAAATATCAGGGCTTACTTGACGTCACTATGAAATCTCATTATTAACCTGTTTCTCGGCACTCTATACCCGCCCTGAGAGTCTAGCACATGACACACGCGGCGGATATTGGTGTACTGCACCTTGGGATATTCCTTTCACCCCAATTATTTCCAAACCTTGGACTAGATCTTGTAAGAAAATGACATCAACTACTTATAAAATGTTGTGATTGCGTACGTATTTTTTCAAGGGGAGCCAGCGGAAATTTCTTTAAAGAAATATTTGATATAGAGGAGTGTCTTTGGAATGCCTGACGTCGTGCCCTTTTGAAAAACAATACACAGGGATAAGCTATCAATGTTATTGGTTGTCTTTCTGGGTCAAATTCTTTACATGGATATCTATCTATCTACCTATCTATCTATCTATCTACCTATCAATCTGTCTGTCTGTCTGTCTGTCTGTCTGTCTTTCTGTCTATCTATCTATCTGTCTCTCTGTCTGTCTCTCTGTCTGGCTGGCTATCTATCTATCTATCTATCTATCTATCTATCTATCTATATATCTATCTATCTATCTATCTATCTATCTATCTATCTATATATATATCTATCTATCTATCTATCTATTAATCTATCTATCTATCTATCTATCTATCTATCTATCTATCTATATATCTATCTATCTGTCTATCTATCTATCTCTCTTACTTTCTATCTCTCTCTATCTCTCTCTCTCTCTATCTATCTGTCTATCTATCTATCTATCTATCTATCTATCTATCTATCTATCTATCTATCTATCTATCTATCTATCTATCTATCTATCTATCTATCTATCTGTCTGTCTGTCTATCTATCTTTTTATCTATATATCTGTCTATCTCTTTCTAACTATACGTCTACTGGTCTATCTATCCATCTATATCTATGTATCTATCTGTCCATCTATCTATCTATCTATCTATCTATCTATCTATCTATCTATCTATCTATCTATCTATCTATCTATCTATCTATCTATCTATCTATCTATCTATCTATCTATCTATCTATCTATCTATCTATCTGTATGTTTCTCTTTCTGTTTGTCTTTCTGTCAATCTATCTATCTAGCTATCTATCTATCTATCTATCTTTCTATTTATCTTATCTATCTATCTATCTATCTATCTATCTATCTATCCAGCTCGTGTCTGTCTGTCTGTCTGACATCAATCATCCCTCTAAAATGTCAAAAAGGGTGGAATCAGAAAAGGCGTAATTAAAAACAGTTTTGAAAAAAAACAACTTTATTGTCCTCATAAACTCCGGGTGGGAAAGTTGTTTACTTGGTGATTCTGTTGCAAGCACTCTGAAAACAAGCTGCCGGGGATTTCCTACCCAAAAATAGCCCAGTGGCACGCTGACCTATTTTTGACTGTTCACGATCTCTTTACCAATTTCAGTGTTACCATTGGCTGCGGTGAAAATGTGCGATGTTAATACAGGATTTAAATCTCTAATGCAGCGAGTAGAATTATAGCCAGGAAATAAATAGATAATCGAAATAATTTGCATTGTATGTTGTATTTTATATAGTTCTTTAACCCCATTTGTGATATTTGCCTAAATTTCATTGCAGCTCATACATTGACGCCCGCAGTGCAGCGCCGGTCGGCGGTTGTTATTTTTTTGTTTGTTTGTTGTTATGGTTTTTTGTTGGGTTGGGGGGGGGGGGGGGTAGTACTAACACAGATTAATAAAATACACAGACTGGATGAGCCCATTGTGTGACGTCACAAAACAGCGAAAGGTCATGAACCATCCGCCACATTAGGTTTTACGGTTGTGACCGACGCTTCAGCATAGCTACAATGCAGCGGTCGTTAAAAGTCCAGACGGTCATCATTTATAACAATAAAAAAAAAGGCAGCTGTAGACAATAAAATGAAAGGATAGGCAAGATAATGCATTATTAATACATGTACCACCAAGCTTGACAAATAAAAAGAAATGTCTACTGCAGATAGAACTAGAATCGGAATTTCCCGAGCGGCGGCCACGTTGGTTATACGGCCGCATCTCATTAACTTCCGTAAAAAAACGACACAGCCCGAAGCTTGTGTTTCCAGTCTGGTTATTTATTAGTCTGTGAGTACTAAGGATAATTTTTTTTTTTAATTGTCCCCGGGCAGCGGCCTGTTCGGCCTACTCTTCTCGATTTCCAACTAACAAGGAATCTTTTACGTGCGGAACGTGCACCCGGGTCCTCCGAGTTTTCCCTCCTTATTCTAGAAGACTAGGTGCTCGATCCTACCTACAATAAGATCAGGGACAGGAAAATATGACAAAAATCCTAGATTTCCAACATGTCTGGGATTCGAACCCAGTACCCTCGGCAGGAGAGGCGGGCATTTTGCCTCTATACCACTGTCCAATCTGTATTATAAATGGAACTGAAACTTTACTACACTGTAGCACGACATTCAAAAGTATTATGTTTTTATTAATTGTAGTCTTTAAAAAATAATGTACTCATTTTACCTTTGATGTTTGTTTCAGGACTCGTCGCTTCAAATTTTTCATGTATGAGAAGTCATAAAGATTCATTTATTTACTTTAGCCTATATTTTTCCTTTCCAACATTCTTTGTTCGACTGTTTCAGTGTAATTTGTTTAGAACGAATAGTGGTATCGAATTCGCGGCCTTGCAAAAGTCCGTAGGTCTAATCTTCAAGTAGAATAAAAATTAAGTAAGTAAATAAATAAATGAAAATAAAGTAAAATAAAAATATTGGGCACGTACAAACTAATACAAAACAAGGTTTGGTTCAACGAATGTCTCAAATAAGTACAGTTACATTAGTACTGTGACAGAAGCAGGATGAAAGACTTTCCTTTGTGTTGAACTGGAATTGTAATGTGACCTTGTTAAGAACTACAGTCGCCATGGAAATACGTGAACCAAGTTTATTGTTGTTGTTGTTGTTGTTGTTGTTTGTTTGTTCAAGAACTCCATTCTCATCCCTGGTAAATCTGTATTTCCAATCTGGCACCGCTTTCTAATCCATGTTTTTAGTAACTAAAAAAAATATTTCATTTCAATTGTAAGAATATGCAAAGAATGTATTTCATAGTCTTATATCTAAATCGGAAACGTGTGAATTGTTCTCTATATGTTGACATTGGGTGTTGTCTTCTCCACGAATTGGACAATGGCGATTGTTCTAAAGTATGCATTACTTTTAGACATTAAAATTGAGTGATCGCAACACGTTTTTTCAAAGTTTGAATTCGCAGAAAAGAGGCTTATAAAATAAGAAAGAACAAGAATTGGAACCAGTGAAAATCATTTTTGTCACCGTAGTTAATATTCCCATGTGATCTTTACATGGTATACTCGTATGTCCATGGATACAAATACGGTATAAACAAGCTGTCAGATTTTCTTAGATGCAAAACCCCCAACTCATTGAACACGTAGAATTTTATAAGAGTCTACGCACTTGAGAAAATACGTTATGTCACAAGAACATACAGGTAAACTTTCGCTACAAAGTGACAGATTCATGATGGAAAAAATAACTATGACGAAGGGCAATAAATAATTTTCCATTTTTCTTAAACACATAATATAAAATATGATGAATTCAGAATTTCTATTTTCTCAGCTAGTGTGCAGTGACATCTTTTCGTGGTACATTTTAACTTCATTAATAATAAACTGCATAATTGCCTTAGCAAAACTTTCAGGTTGTTCTCAAACAATTATCTTTCCGTCGAGTGATCAGCCTGCGAATTTAAAACATTTCATGACCTTTCTGTACCTGCTAATCTTAAGTGGTCTGGCAATACCCGTTCTCCGTAACTCTAGATAATTATTTAGAATACACCTAAATATAACTGTGACGATAGCGCGATAGGCGTTTAAGCATTATCTTATTTTTCTGCACCTTCAACGTATAATACGTCCATTTGACTAATCATAACAACGGTTTGGAGAATCAACCCTCTAACAGGTACAAAATAATGAAAGTTTCTTACAAGAAAAGTTTAGAGAAAACGGTTTCATTGTTGCCACATTTTCCGCATGGTTGCTTTGCTGATGATACGGTTGCAAGCACACTGTAAATAGAACGTCAGGATTCCCTGCCCCAAAAATAGACGGTCATACGCTGACCTATTTTAGATTGTTCGTATTTTTCAGATTTAGATGAAGGGAGGCCCTAGGCTATTCAATCTGTGAGGCCCCTCACAATCCCCATCTTCACGCCCAGAGGAAGATGGAAGTGTTTTAAATAATTTAAGTAACGCCAATGATGATGATAGGACTAGTGTTAAATTTCAGCACATCGCAGTTCCTTCTCGACAGGACATAAGCTCGGAACATTACAAAAGATTTATTCAGGGACTGCTGTGCATTGTAGCATTATAAGTAAGAAAAGACAAGGCATTATACCACAAAATAGTATGCAGACTGGCCTGAGACGGCCATCCCCCCCCCCCGACCCTAAATTATGACGCCCTAAGCTTCAGCCTATCTAGCTGTGTTCATTTGACAAAGCTTATTTCGTTTTGACTTCAATATGACCAAGCATTTCGATCTTTTAGTTATAAGATGTGATGTCAGATGTTCGAAGTTAACGGCCAAAACATCTAACAAAAGAATCTACTTTTCCTCTGAAGTTCGTCATCTGTCTCGCTCCCCTGAGGAGTTTCTTACCACATTGTTGTCATGCAATCTTGCAAGATTTAAATCAGAGCATGGACCACAGTGGCGGCAGCCGATGTGCCTTGGTTCGAACAAACAACATTATTAATTATAAAAAAAAAAAAGAGATTATTCCATATTAATAGAATAGGATGTACAACGTTGCAACTTGCCATCCACAACTTTTTATGTTTTTTGCTGGTTATATACCTTTCAAAATGTGATGATTTCTTCTTGAGAACAGTTATTATCTTCATATTTATGACTTTAATTTTTCAAGCATCTAAAATCACAATGGTTTCATTTCAATTCATTTTTTACAACCACTATTCACGACACTTGTTATTCGACTAAATAATTATAACAGCGCAACTGGTTCAGAATTGACAGAGCACTGATTCTCAATAAGCCAAATTACAATATGGCGTGACTCTCATATCATTGTACTCTAGCTACAGTTGTGCAGATTTGTCTGTTCCCAATTCCTGTCATCTCCTGCATGTCATAATCTCCATAATTTTCCCATCGTTCTCGTGTGTCACTTTGACGTGTAGCCGAGAAAGAAAATATCACCAAAGAATTAAGCACATATTTGAAATTTGGGTTCATGTGAATCAAACATCCCAACAGTTTAGGCTTGTGAACTAGACTGATTTATCAACCCTTTGCGTTGCAGCTTCATCTCATTACAATTAACAAAATGAATTACTCGATCTCCATCATGGCATTGAGGGCCATTATATTTTCAAACAACGTCAAAAACAGAAGCTCCCAGTCTCTTCGGATTAAACACCAGGACATATTTTCTTCCCTGTGACTTCAGATGAGGGCCCTAGTGGACTTCCCATCTTCCCCGCTTATGGTAGGACTTTTAGTGTAGTAATGAGACCTCTCAGATCAGGCCTGGGAAATGGTTTCAGTTAGGTGAAAGGGGCCACCTGGATTTACTTCTCATAAATATTGAACCTGACACTACGGAATCAGCGATAGCACACCGTCAACGTCGAGGCCACTCGAGTATCCAGCAGGACATTTTACATGGTTTTAAGAACTGGGAAGGCCAACAGATTTTAGTGCATATTGATAATGAGTGCCTTCTGCTTTTGCTTACTTTTTCTGAGTAATCAACTGGCCTAGTGCCACTTTAAAAGATTTGAAAAAAGCAACATCATTATTTATGTGTCTGTACTTGTGGTTTTATGTTGGAAAGGGGGGAGAGGGTCATGACAACAAATTCAGTTCCATAGGGGGCGATTGCTTGAAAAAAACTGAGAGCCTCAGGAATAGTTAGCATTGCAGAAAGGATCAAGTTTGGAAGGTAAAATCTTGGAGTAAAAAGAAAAAAAGTCGACTGTTGTCAGTCAAGTAAATCAGGTTGTTGTTTGTTTGGTTTTTTCTAGAACTAATGTCTCATATTAGAGCAATGGAAGTCTAAAGACACTGAAAAAGTAAAATCTTGTTGAACATGAGCAAATGCCCTTTTAGTTGTTGTCGTTGCTGCTGCTGCTGTTGTTTTTTGTTATTGTTATTGTTATTGTTGTTGTTGCTGTTATTGTTGTTGTTATTGTTGTTGTTGCTGTTGTTGTTGTTGTTGTTGCTGTTGTCGTCGTTGTTGTTGTTGTTGTTGCTGTTGTCGTCGTTGTTGTTGTTGTTGTTGTTGTTGTTGTTGTTGTTGTTGTTGTTGTTGTTGTTGTTGTTGCTGTTGTTGCTGTTGTTATTTTGTTGCTGTTGTTGTTTCCAATCATAATTTAAGACATTAAGAAACAAGAAAGACAACAGAGAGTGGGAAAAAAGGAGACACAAGCACAAAGAAAAGAAAGCAGAGCACTGGGGGAGAAAGACATACTAAAGACAAACAAAACATAAAATTAGATTAAACACAAAACTCAATCATATTCAACAGGCTGTGCCTGGACGTTTTAATTTCATTAAACAAGCGGATGCTTTCATGGTCATAAAATTCAAATTCAACTGTGATTTAGATCTACTGAAAGAGGAATCGGAAACTGAAACAACAATGCAAACACAATATTTTCTTCTTTTTTTTTATGAACTTGAACCATCTTCAAACTATGACACATGTTCGTTTTCTTGTACATTTATGAAACAGCAGATGACTCGAACTACATTCAATTATGAGATTTCCTGTCTGTGATCAAAATCAAAAGTTTCATTTTTTTTATATACACTCGAGCCAAAAAGTTAAGCAACCCTGGGTTATGCTCAGAACTGACAACTTTATTTTTCAATTAATTCAAACACGTTCATTGGAATCAATTTATTGTTATGTAAGTCTGAAATCACATTCAATTTCATTTTACCCACCCCAAAAATGGGGCTTAATGACTTAAACAAAATTTTCTTTTATACAAAAACAAAAAAGTCAATAATTGAATGGCAAGAGTTCACAAATCTTGTTAGTGAAGGTTGCTTAACTTTTTGGCTCGAGTGTATATCATATGAATTGTATCATCATCAAACCATGATAAATGTTCGCAAATTAGAAATAGCAGTGGTTCCTGGTGTAGTATGTTCTTGTTAGTTTTCCTAATGGAGTGTTCTTATAGTGTGTGTGTGTGTGAGCAATGTTCTTACGTGCTGGTCATGTTGTGTGAGCAATGTTCTTACGTGCTGGTCATGTTGTGTGAGCAATGTTCTTACGTGCTGGTCATGTTGTGTGAGCAATGTTCTTACGTGCTGGTCATGTTGTGTGAGCAATGCTCTTACGTGCTGGTCATGTTGTGTGAGCAATGTTCTTACGTGCTGGTCATGTTGTGTGAGCAATGTTCTTACGTGCTGGTCATGTTGTGTGAGCAATGTTCTTACGTGCTGGTCATGTTGTGTGAGCAATGTGCGTGTGTGTGATATGCGTTAAAGACCTGTAGGGCTTAGATATTGTATTTCCTGTTGTACTGTTACTGAATGCTGTGACAACAAATTTCCTGGAAACAGGATAATAAAGTCATATCTTACTATCATGATTCTGGTGATACTGTGAACTTTAGAATGACCCTACTATAATATCAGCTCAACGAGAAGAATGTTAGTGAAAGAAGTTAAAGAGATCATTATGGTTGTCATGGTTGTTGTGGCCGTCTTAAAAATAATACACTGATCACTTAAACCTTTGGGCTTTGTTACAGATGTAAAGGTAACATGGACAGTGGTTAAAAACCTTCGGAAGATCCTGATATTTACTTGAATTACAGATTATTAATGATATTTTAAACCTTTTTTTTTTTGCAGTGAAAAAGATAATACCAAATTCCTCATTTAAATTTGTCAGTGGATTGTAAAGCAATGTAAAACAGAAAAGTACAAATAGACATTGTTTTTTATATCACAGTCGCAGCAAGATTGTTTTTACTGTAAAAATACATGACACTTGGCGGGTGTTGACGGGTATATAAGATGAAAAGTAACCAGGGACGAGGCTTCCTCATAATCAAATAATCAGTGATTACCCTTCGAATATTAATTCTAGAATTACTTCGCTTATCAGATCGAGCAAAACTCTAAGTCCATTTAGACAGTTCAGCATTCTGTCCTACCTTGCTATTTTCGTTTGTCCAACACCCTTCACCGAAAAGCATCTTTATAGGGATCTACATATTATGAAATGGTCCATAATCAGTGATTAACAAAGACGAAGAAGACTTGACTACACCCAGAAGCGAGCTTGCGCCTAGCCTGTATTCGTCGAAGCGGCGCCGCAGGCAGCAGAACAGTGGGGGGAAAATAGGATCATAATCAAAGTTTGACCTGATTTTACCTATGCAGGCTTTTCACTATGCGGTCGTTTTCATCCTACTCGAAAGGTAAAGATTAGAATGAAAGAGTTTGTGTGGGTTTTTTCTTTGTTTGAGGTAATCTAAGAATAATTTACTCTATGCACAGCAAGAGCTACCAAAGCATAACAATATATTCTGGATCTTGATAATTATAACTGTGATCAAAATCAATCGAACTTATCAAGGACATCAATTCGCTGGATAGGTCGATCGAACATTATACCGCAACGGCAGATAGCCACTTCTACGAGATCGCTGCACATTGTTGTGCCACAGAAATACCGCTTAAGCACTTTCTGCTTAATGGGTCCTTTTCGAGAAACTTTATGAGATGGTACAATAACAAAATCCCTGGCTATGAATATGACAATGAAAACTTCCCATTATATTTTTATAAAATGGAAAAAAAATGTGCGTCTATAAGTTTGCTAGTATGAATGGATGGTATTTTCAGATTAGTTTACCTTGTAAATTGCTGCATTCCTGTCCTGTTGACAAGCATAGTCACCTCTTTAGATTTTGCAATGCATAACACCATTTTCATAGTTTTAGTCACAAGTATGGATTTCTTTGTGAATGTGTTGTAGCGAGAAGTCCTAATATAAGGATCTTACTAGCTTAAATTCTGATTACCCTCGACCCTGAGAGTAACAGTACAGGAATCAATTATTTACATTAACAAAACCAATAGCACTTATATTGATTTATGTTACAGGAATGGGTAAATTCAAAAAATCTTGATAACAAGAAGAGCCAAGATCAGGCTTGTCAACGAATAAACGATTGTAGGGGAATGATTTTTGGAATCATCGCGTAGTGGGGCTGGTGAACCGCCACTTGATGCCTGTAGAGAACCTGATGACTGTCGGGAGCTTGGTGGCTGTCGGGAGACAGTTGGTGGCTGCCTGGAAACAGTTTTTGGCTGTCTGGAAACAGTTGGTGGCTGCCTGGAAACAGTTTGTGGCTGTCTGGAAACAGTTGGTGGCTGTCGGGAAACAGTTGGTGGCTCTCTGGAGACAGTTGGTGGCTGTTGAGAACTATTATTTCGTAATTCACGATATGCTTTCTGGGCATCCAAATCACACAAAATACCAGCATCACGAAGTGAACCCTCAGATGTGTTTTCAAGATTCTGAATTTCCTGTTGTGTCAAGCCTTCTTTGTGCAAATTACTAACTCGAATGACACATTTTAAACATTCCTGAGCCAAGTCGCACACAAGGTCTGCACGCTGAGAAACTTGGTGTCTATAAACATCGATACATTCATCAACATTCTTGGCATCATCGAATTCTGGGGGGAAAAAACACACACAAAATAGGTTGCTTGAGATATTTAGCTTTAACTTACGAACAATCATTAATTTGTACTGCAATGAATGTCTGGATTTCCTTTCATGTCGAAATAATCAGGCAAGACATTTAGGTCGAAATCCTCATTACATGCCTAGATAAGTCGGTTGTAGTTACCTGATATCCTATCTGGGATCAGACATCTTGAATATGTGCATCTGATATTACAACTGCAAGGATCAGTGGAAGGCTGTATCCGTATTCGGAAAGTCATCAAAACATTATTCGTTTATTCATTTATTTATTAGTGGTCAGGAGAGGGGAAAAAAACAGAGAACATTATTTCTTGTATTTTTACTCGCGTTCTTGCACGAAGCTTTTTTTCATGGTCATTGAATCAGCGTGTCTTTGGATCTATCTATTGATTGTTTGTCAGTTGATTGATTGGTTGGTGACTCCAGTGAACAATTACTTTTCAAAAACCACAATACGGCTGTGGGCTCGCCGCCCGGCATGGGATAAATTTCATTTTCAATTATTTCGTAATTAATCGTATAGTTAGCTTTTTGTTTCTTTGCTTTGCTGCTCTTACATTTGAATTTTTGGTCTTTGAAAAACACCAATTTCTATATTTCTTCATTGTAGGAAAATAATAAAAATAGTAGTAATTTAGGTGGGGAAAAGGGAAATTATGCAAATATTATTCATATAAAATTTTTTAATTTATATTCTGTTTATGTTGTTGTTCTTGTTGTTGTTGTCGTTGTTCTTGATCTTCCTGTTGTCCAAACGAAGTTTTAAAATATGTCATTTTATATTTATGTCACAAAGCAGGAATTTAAAGCACTGTTGGCAATCTTGTTCATGCTATGTTTTTGTGAAATAGTGATCATGCTATCGTTTCATAATTTAAATTGTTTTCGTTGCAATGGGTTCGAAGTACTAGATTCCTCACTTCAAGAAAAAAAAGTTCATTTACCCAATTTACAAATTTTAATTCTAGATATGCAATCTTATACCAGTTTATTTTTTTATTTTTTTTTTTTGCTCTAATATTGAACTGAAATCTGCTCATCTAATCTTTAAAATCACATTTATGCAGATACTGCCAAACCTAATGGCCCAGTTACCCCGTCCCCCCTTTAGAGCTGGCGAACATGACTATGGATACAACAACTGCATATCATCTGTAGAACTGGATGAATAGAAACAATGCTGAATGAAGACAAAAAGTGAAATAATTTTGTTAAGACCCCCAGAGGTCGACGGGACATACCTGAACGTGGTGGCTGTCGGGAGATGGTGGTTGGCTGTTGGGAGACATTTGGTGGCTGTTGGGAGACAGTTGGTGGCTGTCGGGAGACAGTTGGTGGCTGTTGAGAGACAGTTGGTTGCTGTGGAGAACCGGTATTTCGTAGTTCACGATATGCTTTGTGGGCATCCAAATCACACAAAATACCAATCTCACGAAGTGAATTTTCATCTCTGTTTTCAAGTCTCTGAATTTCCCGTTGTGACAAGTCTTGTTTGTGCAAATCATTAACTCGGAAGACACATTTTAAATGTCCCTGAGCAAAGTCGCACGCAAGATCTATACGCTGATGAAGTTGGTATCTCAAAGCATCCATACATCCACCAACATCCTTGGCATCATCGAATTCTGGGGGGAGGAAAGACAAAATAAGTGGCTTGAGATATTTGGCTTTGAAATAATCAGGCAAGACATTTAGGTCAAAATCCTCTTTACATGCCTGGATAACTCAGTTGTGGTTGCTTGATAGCCTATCTGGGATCAGAAAGCTTGAACACATGTATCTTAAACTGCAAAGATGCAGTTTTCCATATTGAATAAATTATAGTGCAAACTATAAATAGACAAACGTACCCTGTGGTCTATTTACCGGCAGCTGGGTTGTCACCTCCTGAAGAACTTCGTCTATCAATTTTTGAACGTTCAATTCACAAGAATAGCCATTTTTCGAAAGTTCTGCGTCGAAATTCCGCTGTACCAGATCAACCGGGATGTTATGGGC
This sequence comes from Onchidella celtica, assembly GCA_963931925.1. Taxonomy (NCBI): domain Eukaryota; kingdom Metazoa; phylum Mollusca; class Gastropoda; order Systellommatophora; family Onchidiidae; genus Onchidella; species Onchidella celtica. Next base: position 6,428,613 of record OZ007582.1, on the reverse strand, counting down.
TCCGATGTTCCTGACGTCTATTCTGAGCAGACATTTCAAGTACTCCTCAAAAACATCACATATTGGATCGTTACCGGCGTACCGGTCCCTTAGCTGCCTCATCAGGCACTCTCCAAGAGTCTGGGCTTGAACACTCGACGTGCCTGAAGAAGAAAGCAACGGAAAATTGTTCTCAAGCATACCATCGAAAGAGCTGGGGGTTTTCAAACATATTACCATTATCTTGTTCATCATGAAAAGTATGAAATTGCTTCGGGACCTCTTATGTTTTATTGTCATGGATAACATTGTGATCTTAGTATTGTCATGATGTCAATCTTGTTAAAGCAATGTTTTTGTGAAATAGTGATCATACTATCGTTTCACAATTTAAATTGTTATTCTTGCAGTGCGTTCGAAGGACTAGATTCCTCACTTCGAGAAAAAAAGTTCATTTACCCAATTTACAAATTTTAATGCTAGATAATGCAATCTTATACCAGTTTGTTTTGTTGTCATTGTTGTTGTTGCTTACTTTTTTGCTGTGTTATTGAAATAAAATCTGCTCATCTAATCTCAAAATCACTTTTATGCAGATGCTGCCATCTCTGCTGGCTCAGCTACCCCCATTAGTGTTAACGAATATGGCTATGGATACAACTGCATATGTCATCTGTGGAACTGGATGAATAGAAACAATGTTCAATGTAGAAAAAACAGAAGTAATCTTGTTAGCTCCCCCAGAGGTCAACAGGACGTACATGAACAGCGATGGAAATTTGGCAAAATTCTCTATAAATGCTACACACTTTGACGTATATTTAGATGCTGATTTATCAGTGTCCAGTCTAGCCAAAATCGGCAAAGTGGAATGTATCTTGAAATCAAGAAAATTAGTCAGATCTGCTTTGAATGGATATGCCATGCAGCGGACGAATGGAGCCAGTGTTTTCCTTCACCTAAATGAGTTACTACCCAAGGTTCACAATTTCCATCTTCCCAAAACAAATGGGGTTTAAGTAGCTAGTGAACCATTTTTACCCCAAACAGACAAACCAGTGCCATATTGTGGCTGCACCATCTGTGGAAAGAACTGTCACTCCCGGATAGGCTTGTCCAGCTACCCAGAACGCTGCACCAGACAGAACCATCAGACATCCAGATCACAAGTCCATAGTCTTTCGAGATTGTCGGATGCCAACAACAATAACAAATATGATCTGACACCGATCACCTCAACATAGATAGCAGATTGATAATCTTGATAAATTATCTGGTTTCGTTTCAACAAGACTGTCCCAATTCTCTCTTGATTGGACTATCCATGGGCTAAGATGAAACAACTTCAAACTGTACAAAACCACGCTACAAGATTAGCTCTACAGAAAAACAGACGTAAAACAACATCACTTCTCCTGAAATCCTTGCAGTGGCCGCCTGCTTCCACTCCTGATATTGTTATAAGTTGACATGTGTTTTTTAAAACAGAAAGTTTACTCACCAGCTATGAGAATCAACACAGCGAAGAAGTTAATCCAGCGGGACGACATCTTTGAGCTACAATTATTTCCCGTTAAACCTAATTTGAAAGGAATTCTTCACTCTGACAGCAAACCGTTCAACTGAGAGCACTAAACAAATATGAGTGTGTCGACGATGGCGATCTTCCTGTAATTATTTCGCAATGTGTTGAATGGTTTCTTTAAATATTTTCAAAGTGTATCCCTCCGCGAAGCGTCTCCTCAGAAAAGTATGTTAATAGCTTCCATTCTTCAAAAAAGTAGTCCCCGTTCTCACAAAATAAGCATTGCAATTCATTCTATTCCGGTACCAGGAAATACCCAAATCGCAGTGCACCAAGACGGTGCGTTCTATCGTTAAATACAAAGACGAAGAGCATAGCTGCTTGCAATACGCTTGACTAATGAGAAGAATCGTGTAAACTTGAATTAAGTCTTCAGAAACAGCAGACGGGAGAGGAATTACACGAAGTTCATTATATCTTATAAATAATATCCAGGTTGTCAGAACTAGTGAAATATAAGGTGGTAATTTAGTAACCTGAATTAAGTAGGAAGGAAGACCAGGAAGGGGATTAAAATGAAAAACGCAGCAAAATTCAGCCGCAGGTGTATTTGAGCAGCATGACACTGGTATTCATTTCAGTGAGGTTGAATGGAACACAACAGCCAAGTATAGAATGGGCCAGTTAGAGATCGCATGCTTATGAACAGACGATCCTGAAGAGACAGTCCACAGTAATTCAGTTCCCATCCAGTGTGGGCCTAGGGTATAACAATTAGCTCATTATGCACTGTTTTCAACTATCGACAATTATTAAAAAAAATTGATGTCGGTAAAAAAAATCACTCATGGACTATTCTCTATCTCTCTCTGTCTGTCTGTCTCTCTTTCTTTCTCTCTTTCCCTCTCTCTCTCTCTCTCTCTCTCTCTCTCTCTCTCTCTCTCTTCCTCTCCTCTCTCTCTCTCTCTCTCTCTCTCTCTCTCTCTCTCTCTCTCTCTCTCTCTGCAGAAATTTATCGTCAGCTTTCCTTCAAGAAAAGACGAAACTCCAAAGACAGCAACTCTGGATTATTTCTATCCCCTTCTTTGTCTCCTTACTTCTTAAATTCATATTCCTATATCACAACTTTTTGTCTCAGTAAACCTTGTCCAGCCGCTCTGGACGTCTTTGCACTTTTTCATAAGATTAGATGAATATAAATCCTCTGTGATCTGCTGTCTGTGAAGACTTCACTCAAAGTTTATATAATTATTCTCTCAAATTTACTTACATGTTTACACTTTGGGGCACATTGGTCTACAGGTAAGGCGTTGGCCTGTTGATACCCGGTCGGCGCAGGCATGTTGAAACTTTGGGATTTTTCTCATATCGTCGTGGTGCTGACCTTTTGGCTTAAGTCATTTTTTGCACTTCTGAGAAAATCGCAAAAAAACTTATTTACATTCTTTTGCAATGCAGTCAGACTTATATCAAAATGCCTATAAGTGGCAATAGCCGATGAAATCAGCTAATTTACCAAGTAATATTGGAGTGATTGTTGGTAGGGTACCGTGGACTAATTACAAAGCCGTTGAAGAAATAATACTGAATAGTGTTCACTGCTCATCTACAGTTTTACTGTGTGCCAGCTAACAGCTAAGTCGGAAGATTTTTGGATCTTGTTAGGAGAGCGCAGTATTTTACATAGAAAGCTAGAGCTGAGCAGTGAACACAACTCAGTAGTTTCTCTATTTGCCTTTGCAATAAAACTACGCTCCCCCAACAATATCCAAAAAGTCTGTCATGGGCGAGATAAAATGACCTGCCACTAATAGGGCTTGGTAAAAGTGGCCATCATCCACGTTGGCTGAAACAACCCCAGAACCAAAATGGTCTACGTCTATGAATGAGTTGGGTCATTGCAGAAAGTTTTATTTCCAATTCCAGGACAATGGCTTGGCACTTTTGAAGGATTTATACATTAGTAGATGCACCATGGATAGGGCAATGACATAACAGGTACATTCTGTTTTGGCCTAACTCTGACTTAAAGACTTGAGGGATAACGACGAAAAATTCAGATGGCCCGTGTGCCCGTTGCGCACGTTGAAGATACCTTGGCAGTTGGATGTCGAAACCAGTTGAAAAAAGAAAACACCAACTGTCACCCCCCTCCCCCAAGGCTCTGTTTTGTGGTGACGATGTTTTTGCTCCAGTTGTAACTAGACTGCAGTGACACTAAGGCAAACTTCCCAAATACAAATAATGTTACATTATACCATTCTTAGGCCGACTGCAGCACTCGAACCCCATCTCATGCCACTGAAAATAAAAATAAAAAATAAAAAATCAGTGAAAATATCAGGGCTTACTTCAGGTCATTATGAAATCTCATATTACATATTAACCAGTTTCTCGGCACTCTATACCCGCCCTGAGAGTCTAGCTGATGACACACGCGGCGGACTCGTTTCGGTCGACTGCATGATCTTGGTGTACTGCACCTTGGGATATTCCTTTCACCCCAATTATTTCCAAACTTTGGACTAGATGTTGTAAGAAAATGACATCAACTGTTTATGACATTTTGTGATTGGTACGAAAATTTTGCAAGACATGCCGGCGGAGATTTCTTTTACGAAAGATTTCCTACTATAGAGGAGTACCATTGCGAGGAATGCCTGACATCAGGTCTTTTTTTAAAAACAATACACAGGATTAAGCTATCAATGTTATTGGTTGTCTTTCTGGGTCATCTACCTATCTATCTAACTATCTATCTATCTATCTATCTATCTATCTATCTATCTATCTATCTATCTATCTATCTATCTATCTATCTATCTATCTATCTATCTGTCTGTCTGTCTGTCTGTGTATCTATCTATCTATCTATCTATCTATCTATCTATCTATCTACTATCTATTTGCCTGTCTGCCTGTCTGTCTGTCTGTCTGTCTATCTATCTATCTATCTATCTATCTATCTATCTATCTATCTATCTATCTATCTATCTATCTATCTCTCTATCTATCTATCTATCTGTCTGTGTATCTATCTATCTATCTATCGATCTATCTATCTATCTATCTCTCTATCTATCTATCTATCTATCTATGTATCTATCTATCTATCTATCTATCTATCTATCTATCTATCTATCTATCTATCTATCTGTCTGCCTGTCTGTCTGTCTGTCTGTCCGACTATCTACCTATCTGTCTATCTATCTATCTATCTATCTATCTATCTATCTATCTATCTATCTATCTATCTATCTATCTATCTATCTATCTATCTGTCTAGCTTGCTCGTGTCTGTCTGTCTGTCTGTCTATCAACAATATTCGCTCTAAAAAGTCAAAAATTGTTGAATCAGAAAAGGTGTAACTAAGAACAGTTTGAAAAAACACCTTTATTGTCCTCATAAACTCCGGGTGGGAAAGTTTTTTACTTGGTGATTCTGTTGCAAGCACTCCGAAAACAGGACTCGGGGATTTCCTACCCCAAAATAGCACAGTCGCACTCTTACCTATTTCGGACTATTCACGGTCGCTTTACCAGTGACTGTTGTTGCCATTTATTGCGGTGAAAATGTGCGATGTCACTGGATTTAAATTTCTAATGCAGCGAGTAGAACCATAGCCAGAAAATAAATTGATATTAGAAATGCATTGTATTTGTGTATTGTATTTTGTATACTTATTTGATCCCATTTGGGAAATTTGCCTTAAAGTCATTGCAGCTACACATCGACGTCACAGTGCAGCGCCGGAATGCAGTTTTGCTTTATTTTGTTTTGTTGGGGGCGGTTGGGGGGCAGTGAGTACTATTTCTAAGGATAAAGTTTACATAATTTTCCTCAGGCCTATTTCTGTTCGGCCTATTCTTCTCGATTTCCAACTGCCAAGGTACCTTTAACATGCGCAACGTGCACGCAGTTTTTCGTCCTTATCCGAGGAGACTATGTACTCGATTCTCAAATACAGTTACATTCAGTCCAGTGACAGAAAAAAGAGGAGGGACATTGAAAAAAACATCTTCTTCTTCTTCATGTGTCAGGTGTGGAGCAGACATCGACGACCATGGCACGCCAGGCTTCTCTGTTGTCAGTCCTTCTTATCAGCTCGGTGTTACTTATTGACTTTTTGATGGCATAGTTGTTGAGGCTGTCAATGTATGTAGTTCTTTGTCCTCCTCTGCTTCTCCGCCCCTCTATTTTACCGCATAGCATTTGTTTCTCGATCCCATTCTTCCTACATATGTGTCCCAGGAATTTCGTTTGTCTGTTTCTGATTGTTCTTAATAGGGATCGATATTTTCGACAACCTCTGCATTGGATTTTCTCTCTGTCCATGATAATTTCATCATCCTTCGGAGGTACCATAATTCACACCAAAACATCACATTAAACAAAAGACAGTGCTTTTTTTTCTCTACTGAATGACAGTTAAAGTAATCAACAGACAAGAAAGACGTGTGAGAGTGGAAAAAGAGGTGACAAAATTGATAGAGAAAGGCAAGCTGGGAGAAAACGACATAATAACGAAAGACAAATACGGTTGAAATCAAACACAAAACTCAGGTTTGTTAAAAAGCTGTGCCTGAACATTTTATTTTCATTATACAGGCCGAGAATTTCAGGATCACAAAATTTCAGATGGAATTATTGTTTCATAAAACAGAAATCGATAACAAAGAAATAATGAAAGAACATTATTTATATATATGTAATGGCCTTCTGTTGTGTGCAAAATCTTCCACCAGCAAAATTTCTCCTGAAATATATTTTACACAAAACATAATCATACAAGGGTACAAGGTGGTCTAGAGGCAAGGTGCTCGCCTCTCATGCCAAGGGTCCCGGGTTCACCCCTCATCTCCCCCCCCCCTCTCCCCCCCCCCCCAAAAAAAAAACGCCGACCGGCGCTGCACTGTGGCGACGACGTGCCTGCTCCAGTTGTAACTGGGCTGCAATGACACAAAGGCCAATTTCCCAAATGGGATTAAAGTAGTATACAAATACAAATACAAATATAATTATGAAAAAATGATTATTTTACCTATGTACAGGAGCATAAATAGTCTCCAAAAAAAAAAATGAACCAAAACAATAAAAAAAAAAGTATGTCTAAATACATTTCTCCAGAAAAGGTGTCGCTGAATATGACATTCCTTTAACTGGGTAATCTTTTAGACTAGAATATACTTTTGTCCAGACATGGTGGGGCAGGTTGTTTTTTTTGTTGTTGTTGTTTTTTGTTATTGTTGTTTTTTGTTGTTGTTGTTGTTTTTTGTTGTTGTTGTTGTTGTTTTTGAAAATTGAAGTGAGACATGGTACAAAACAGACTTGAATTAGACAATCTGAAATTCTGAAACTGTATGGTAAACTCGATTGACGTATATGCAGTATTGAAAGTCTTCCGTTAGACGTACTGTATCTCTTGCCTCCTGTTCGACCAGCGTGGATGTGTATTGCGAGACCTAGCTGCTGTATCTGCCTCCACAAGAGCTTGACCCAGATGAAATTGACGGCCGTTTATATTGCTGCAGCTAAACAAAGTTCTGACTGCAGAAATCGTTGCTTCGAAGTCGATGTGAATCTGGGAGCTATTGAAATGCAAATCTTGGCAACTGGAAAAAGCACTGAGATTATTCAGCATTCTGATCATTTCGTCACGCTCCGTAAATCTGAAGTAACTGGATTTGATTACTTTTCAGACTTATTTTAGCACAATGACTGTTTTAAAGTTTGCTATTCGATTAGTTTTTGGCTTCTGAGTTTACAAGATCATTAAATTTGAGGCGGTATTTGAATGTAGAGCATAAATTGTTTGTAATAAAAATGGATTTATCGAATTTTTTTTAGTTTCCAGTCTTAGGAAATGGTGACGATCAGTGACTACATTTTCTTTTCTTTCTTTCTGTCTGTGGGCAAAAAGTATGCATAAGGAAAGCAGAATCCTTTCACGTAGGCACGGATCATTGGATGGTGTACATTTGACTGAAAAATCTTGGACAAATATCAGCAAATAGTTACGGTTGACACGGCAAGCAAACGTCAGGTTCTGTTAATATCAAGACAAGTTTCTGAAGTTAAATCAAGTTTGCAGAAATGTTTCCTTCATCGGTCGTTTTTGCTTTTTTTACTCTAATAACGCTAAGGTATCTTTGCTTTCAAGCAGCCTGAAGTCTCGTCTTCCATTTCTGCCTGGGAACGGCGTCTCACGGGCCTTTGGCGTGATATTTAGGGGGTCGGTTTCTCTCATTTCTGTGCAGATCATCTTTAAGGGTTTGTGATTAAGATCAACTGCTTTATTTTAGCGCGCTTGTCTGTTTTTCAAGCAAGTGTGTGATAATGGTGGGTAGTTGTGACATTGCGAACTTCACACCATGTATACCTCCTGCATTTGGGGAGTAGCAAGGTGGACGTTTGTCTTCGGTAAATCGCCATGCTTTGGTTGTCTTTGCAATTCCACTAGCATGGAGGAATTTTGTAAATGTCAATGAGTAAGCAACTTTTGCCTCTATTTGTGGTAAGCACAAAAGATAGCTATTTGAATGTCGTCAATGTAAAGGTTGAGACCAAGTGGTTAGTACTAATTCTAACCGTAGTCTCTAAACTTTCACTAACCATCAGTCATGTGGTTCGGCCATCGGAGATTCCATGCAACTCCGTTGTAGATATGGGAAGGAAGTGACATTTCAACTGTTTGCTTCAACTCTGGAGTTGATCCAGTCCACGTAAGTGGCAGTACGAGTGTATATATCTGGATAATTCTCTTTCCTACAGCCTCCCTCCACAAGACTGGCAATACCTGCCATGTAAAAAACTCCGTTTATCTGACAACTCAGGGGGCCTCCCGAATCTCCTTTACATATTCCGGCAGAACGTTGAGTGTTATTGAACTGCAAACAGATTTGTCCTAGTGTGATAGTCAGTCGGTCCATCCCCCACAATAACGCGCACACATGACGAGACATTAGCAAGACTTTCAACTCCTGTACGTGTCCAGCAAGTCTGTGTATTTTGGGGTCGGTTTTCCCCCAGCCACTTACATAACAAGTCTCTGTATTGGTAAAATCGTATCCTCGCTTTGGCAAGCAAATTGGTCTAACGTAGTCTGTGAACGCCACGGGCTTATTCAGCTTAACCAGAGCAATGTCATTGAAGAGCTGCGTTTTGGAGTAATCATCGTGAACAATAGTCAGTGAAGATTGCCTTACTTGGAGGTGAGTTGTCATGCGGTTCATGTCGACACGCCCAAGAATTACAGTACTTCCTCCGTGGATGCAATGAGCGGCTGTGATTACCCATCGAGCGTCTATGAGAGCTCCACCACATATGTGATTGGCACTTTCAACAAGTGCTTGCCAAGGCCATGCCTTATCTGCCGCATCCTGGCCTTCCAGAATTGCTTCTATGTTCTGAACTCTCTTGCCACAGGCAGGATTCATTTCTTGAATAGATGATTTGGCGTGACCGGGACGTAGAAAAGGTGGCCGGCTTGTCATGACTCTCTTTAGACGACCATAACGATTCCGGTATAGAGTTGCATACTCTTCTAATGGCACTGGAGGAAGGGTCACTAGTTTAGTTCGGCCATCCTTGCAGACCTTTTTCCTCTTGCAGGCATTGACTGTTCTGTCCATATCGGCTACAAATATCTGGGGAAATGGAAAAAAGGAAGCGTTTTTAAACATGGGACATGAGTTACAAACGACCATTTTATAGCAAAAATGAGTCTCTACAAAATAAAACACTTGCTAACTTCATTAATTTTTCCGTGACTTATGTTGCTGGAGAAAAAAAAAAAGTGTTTAATTGTGATGCGATTTTGGCCCCTGTCCTTTTTTCAACGCTTCAGTGTGAATGAATTTCAAATATTATAAAATTAATTTTCGTAAGAGTTAATTCGTCTAACCCTGTCGCCTTAGTTTGCTCATTAAGTTTCAGGCAGTCTTTGAAAAATGTTGAGACGTTAAAATACAATGATTTTCTTTTAGCTCCCTTTGATAAAAGCCCATTGCATGGGCCATTTTATTTGACAATTTTCCTGCCTAGAAGTGATTGCATCGATACCTGCAACAAGACGTGTTATTGAAAACTTTCTAGACCAGAAAGAGAGGGGGGTGGGGGTGGGAGAGGTCTGAGGACAGGTCTATCCCAGGCAACCTCCTCGTCTTTTTTTAACCATATTGCTGTCAGGAAAGAGTTATTGTGTCCCACAAAAGGTGTTCCACTTGCAAGTCTTCAACATACACAAAAAATATAGCATATAGTATCTGAGTGTATCTTTGTTTTGGAAACTGCAGTAAACTATACATTTCTGTAAAGCTGATTTTATTAGCCCTGGCAGACAAAGGATGAACAAAACCGGCAATTTGTCTTATGATAGCAGAAGGGTTAATAAGAAGTTGTGCGATATTGGGGCAAGACATTGCTTGACTCAGTTTGTAGCGCCCTCCTCTTGTGACTTTGAACTGAGCAGTGAACACTAATCTAAAACTGAGACTTCCCTTTGGTTGTGAACTGTTAAATGCCTTCACTTCCGTATGGCTTCGGTATAGGTAAGATATGCATGACGTCAGAGAGTTTTGTTTTGTTCTTCCGACACCCAAGATGGCAGGTGGATCAGCTGATGAGTGTAACTTCGAGATACGTCTAAGTGGTTAAAACGCCTGCTGGTTGCATTGAACCTGATTGTTATGATAGAGATGGAAAGGGTGGATCCAAGCTGGTCAGATTCCCTACCATCCGTGTAAACAGAGGAAAGGAAGTGAAAGAATTGACCGAACTTCTCCCATGTGCGTGAAGGCACATGTCATTGTTTACTGTAGTTAACGTTTTTTTTTTAGCTCGCCGCCGATTGGTTCTCGGCGCCGTAAGTGCACGCAGTGCAAATCAGCTAATGAAACAAAATCAATGCCACAATCACCATGGTGATGCGCGGGCCCGGACAGCCAAGATGGCGGATATGCGCATTCTACCTATATAAGCCCTACACCTCTGCTGTATTGTTTGTGCCAGCTGTGACCATGTAAGACCAAGAAACGCTCACATCATGAGCTGTCATTTCGGTAATAAAACTGTCGTGGTGAGACTTGTGAAACGATTTTCACGCCTGTGTTGATCCAGCTGTGGTTTGTGGAATGCCTAAAAGTTAAACGAAAGGATTTAAAAAAAAAAAATCACGGTGGAAAATGACGCGTATGGCAACACTCAATGGTTGTAACATTCCAAAAGGGAAAAGGATAAAAGTTGAAACACTTGATCGTGGATAATTCAGTCGTTTGTTTTGTTAATCTTTTTCCTGTTGTACATTTTCGTGCTTGTCTGCTGACGAAGTGCTGAGAGATGAGATTAATTATACAACTGGCCTTCAGCGAGGTAGTATTGAAGGATGTGTGCCATTGTGTCGTTCGTGAAATGTTTGGTCCTGCTGTTAAGTAACTGGAACACTTTGTCAAATTTCATGCTGGGCTTGAGTTTGCCCTCTGTCAGGTCAGCTGAACTCAGATCGAAAGGTTTTTAAAATTTTTTTCAAAATCGATCTTTTACAGTATAAATTGAATCGCTGGCCCCGTCAGGAAACCGTTTACTTACTTGCACAACTAACTGTATATATTAAGTACTTCAATGTTTGTCTCACTAAAAAAAAGAATTTGAAATAAGGAATGCATTTCATGTAACAATCCATTGTTTCTCGATACAGAAGGATACCAACAGACAAAGTTACAGGTTCAGCTGAAAAAAATCAGTTTTCTTTTTGGGATTTTTCTCCTGGTAAGTTAGATCTTTTGCATTTGCGCGGTTTCATGGGTGGGAGTATACTGGTTGGTTTTTCTTTCGCTTACTTCAAACGTAACTTTTTGTTCATAATTTTAGCCTGAAGGCAGTATGCAGTTAGTAATTGCATCTGACATACGTGACTAATAAAGTACAGAAACAATTCACAGAAAATGTGCACATAAATAATTCACAGAAAATGTGCACATAAAGGATCCACAGAAAATATGCACATTTTCTGATCTTGGCAAATCGTTCCCGGATTAACCTGGAGTCACTCACTCTGTGATATCAAGAATTGAACCATTGTCCTTATGTGAACAATTGTCAAAAGTGCCAGGAGAATTGGCTTTATCAACTGTGGAGTCCCCAATCTTTTATTGCCTCATTTTCTCAGTAAAAAATTGATGCAACTGGAATATATTAAAAAAACGTAGGTTTATTGCTCAATGCCAAAGTCCTTAATCCAGAATTCGTTCTCGAGCAATGCGAAAACAGTTATGGTGCTATCAGGTATTTTTCAAATTTTTGTTAAAAGCTTTAAGCAAGAACAATTATATAACAGAGCTCAAATCAGCGCTTAAAGCACAGAATTTCAATGAAAAGATGGAAAATTCAGGACATGCATCTGTCATCCCACAAGCAAAACATAACTGCTTTAGACAAATCTCACACTCCAGAACCAACGAAACAAATGTACTTTAAAGTGTTAGAACAGCCAAACGCATAACATAAATAGTAAACCAAAAACTGAACAGAATTTCAAGAAAATGACTAGTTATTTTTGTAGTTAAATTTCGAAGAAATGGACCCTTCCATCTATTGGTTGGTTCAGAATCCTGGGGGATAAGACAGTTTTATATCTTCTGCCAACAGCCACTATTTTGATAGCGTTCTGGGGCTTGGTTTCCCAATAGAGATAGAAATGATGTAACATGAACAGATTAACAGATCATGACATGATAGCACAGAACGCAGAGTATGTGAGAACATGGACAATTGATTTAAATTAACACTGAAATAAAACGCGCATAAAAAGAAAGGTTTGGGGAGGGGGGGGGTGACACTTTGGAGAGTTTGAGCAGTATAGAAATTATATATGGCCGACACATTTAATTTTGCTTGACTGCCGCATCACAGTGACTTGCAGAAGAGAGTTTTCATTATATACTGAGGATTGCATGTGCTGTTCACATAAGTCCTTGTAAGGGCAATCAACATCAATAGGCCTATCAAGGCCTATCAATACATGCCTATCAGTCACCAAATAGCAGTCTTATCTTACGTCATTTCAATCTCTAATGGGAAAGCCAAGCCCCGGAATACTATTAGATGAGCAGGCAGTGCGACAGAGATATAGCAAATTAGAAACACATAATCTCGTTACTGCTCTATGATAATGGCATGTACCTGTCTATGACGAAAGGCAACTGATAGTTCACTGCATTCCTGAGCATGAGGGCTATCAGATATGACAGAAAAGGAATTGGGTCAGTAGGAAAATGTAATAATCCAATATAGAATCATAATTCCATAGGTCACCTAATAGCTGTTATTGAACCGTAGTCTCATAAAAAAAGAGGAATAGAGAAAATATGAATTGTGTTCACTGTTCCGCTTATTTGATAACAAGCAAGGTTAACACCACAAAAGGACAGAAAAGTGTTTTTTTCCCCGAGTGTCAAAAATTACCTATGCCATGAGCTTAGGCTAGTGGCGATACAGGGAACGAGAAAGTCGCACACACAGAGAGAGAGAGAGAGAGAGAGAGAGAGAGAGAGAGAGAGAGAGAGAGTGGGATTTAAAATATGGCCGGCTCTATTCAGGCCTACCTAGACAAACCACCCCTTCGTTACTCTATTCAGTCCTCTACCTCCAGGCCAGCATAGACACTCCCTTAAAATATACATTTGAACTAACACTTACCGACAGAACCAGCAAGAAAGTATGCATTATGTATGAATCCTTACATTCTGAGTGACCGGCCAGGAGCTATCGTAACTTTTTTGTGCGTTTGCATTTCTAATTAATTGGATTTGTGTACGTGTGTGTGTGTGTGCATGTGTGCTGTTGTTGCTATTCAAAATGTCAATGACCAACATATAACAGGGGCGTAGTGACAAATTGTGAGGATTCTAATGTAACAAAAACAATGGTGCCTATTTTTTTAAAAAAGACAAAACGTTATCCTTACTTTGTCAGAAGCGGTAGGAATTGAATTTTATTATATTTTAAGAGTAAACGGGAATGAAAAATGTTTTTTGCTATCCATCTTCATTTTCATGTTTTACAATCTTCCTGGGTGTAGCTGTATGGGGTTATCTTCTTGACTGTCCCAGTTCTTTCAAAGTCTAGAGCAGTTTGTAGTAAATTATTGCACTATTGGGTTCAGAGTACACTTCTCTGTTTATTACACCGAGGACAAGACCGAAGTTTCTGTTGGGCGAAAATTGATAAACATTACAAAAGATTGTTTGTTACATGGTAAGGATTTTCTAATTTGGTACCAGGTTTATAACAAATACATACAGCAGTAAATCCTATTATAAAACAAAACTTAGTAGCGGGAGTATTCATTGTGATGCAGTTTTCATCCGGGTTTTGCCCGACACTATATAAATTAAATGTCTAAATATGTTTCAAAATAATTTTTTTTATTTTCTACATTGCCAAATATTTAAACCAATGGCTTTTATAATACATTAATGGTTTTATTCAAGTTTCAGGTCATTTTTTACTCCCTTTGGTCAAGCCCCACCGCACGAGGAGACTATGTGACAAGCATTTTAATTTGGTGCGTAGTGCCCTGGTGCGCACAGGATATGAAGCAAGACTGTACGTTGCTGGGAAATTTCTCGGAAGGCGAAGGGAAGAAAGGTGAGATCACAGGTTTATCCCGGGTAATGCTACGGGTACTTCATCTAGATAGTTAAAACAGAAAGAAAAGGGCTTCTTCCATTTCTAAAGTTGTATTGTAAATAATTCAATCCGAAGCACGACAAATCTTGAGGAGAACAGTGGAGGAAAAGGTGGAAAATGGGAGATTATTTGGTTTTGTAAAAAAATACTGCACTGTTCATTACTTCAGCGCATTCGCCGCGAGGTGGCGATGTGGAATGTGTGCGCTTTAAAGGCGCTAGCTGTCTGATCTTACTGTTTCCATTATCTTTGGTAGAAAACTTGAACCCCCAACATCGTTTGCAAGAGGCTCTAACACGGGGTAAAAAAAGATTCCCCTTTGTCTTCAAATCTCAAGCCTTTCATGCCCAGGGAATTCGAAAGGACAGTTTCGCCCCTGCCGACCGTCATCACTGGATTAATGGGTTAACGTTCGCGATGTCCCTTCCTGCGATCGTGATTGACCTGGTCATGAATCTATCTCCCTTTAATTGCACCTTTTTTACCCCCCTTTAATTCTAATTCCGTTCATTGTGTTACTGCTTTGTTTTCGTTGAGGGAAAAAAATAATGACGTTTATGTTTTCTCAACCCTCCATGACCTGCATCATCAACAGCTGTACCAGGATGTATTTCATTCTGTGACTGAATAATTGGTTGCACTTTTTTTTTTTTTACACAAGACAAACAGGTTATTTAACGCCTGTTTACACTGACATGTTTCAGGAATAGAAAAAAGGAATGGGGGATTGTGTGGGAAGAACTCTCCTGGCTTTCCATCTTTTGTTTTCCGATTTCCCCCTTTGGTGTGGCTGATAGGTGACCTTAATGACCCTTGTTTCAATAAAGTATGGGTTTTTAGCTTTCCAGCTTTCTCTTAATTGTATACCGCTTAGGTTAATTACCTTACTTTTCAAAGAGGGCATGGAGAGACCTTTTCGTTGACACGCAACACTCTAAGGCCCTGGACAGACGAGCTGTAAAAAACGCAGCAGTAATTACTGCGCAGTAAGTGTCGCTTACTTTGTGTGCCGTTTACACGGGCGATATTTAACGCTACACAGCTCATTTCAACATGGACAATCGGATAGCATGGGTGGCTTTAATTTTGTTATAGTGATGAGAAGAATCTGTAAAAAATGAAAGGGACAAAGAAGATTTTGGGTACGTCCCAGAGTTTCTCACAGATTACTTAGACGTCAGTTTTACAACTTACATCATTTTTAAAAATTTTATTTTTATATTCTTCACTTGTGCTGTCCCAAATGATATGTTTCTTTTCTTTATTTCCAAAATCAAATTCTCTGTTTCGTGATAAGACGACATGGTCACGCTGGAAATATTGTCATGGGGAGTGAGGCGAGAGGGAAAAAACACTGTCGTTGTAGAAATGCGCCGGCAGTAAATGCAGCTCGTGTGTCCGCGTCCAATGAGTTCTGTGCTTCACCGATAGGCTGATGTATCGCGGTGTAGCAGAATGTGAGCGACACACATCTGCTACGCCAGGACTGAAATTACTGCGTGTCGCTCGTGTGACCGCACTCATTAAATTTGGCACAATGTACCTCCAGACTGCGCAGTAATTACTGCTGCGTCTTTTAGAGCTCGTCTGTCAAGGGCGTTAATCTGTGATGATCAGGCGAAGCACTACAGCGGATTGAATTTTCGTTATTAACTCGCATTTGGTTTTTCAATTCAACATGGTAAAATGAATGCCACTTAACTTAATGATGCTGTTTTGTAAACAGTCAATAATATAACATTGACATTGACATACAACACTACATAAGTAAGATTACTAGGGAAGGCACAGTGACAGACTGAAATTAATAGTCAGCTGAAGCATTATGTTGTCGCCTCTTACACCAACAGAATAAAGACCACTTGGACAAAATAGGGTACATTCCTTATAGTCTTGTTGAAATCATGACAATACAAACTGTAGGATTACTCACGAGCCCGTGTTGAGGTGTCCCTCAGATGGTAGCCAGATTGAAGATGTAGGTAAACATTATGATATATAGGAAATGAAAATTACAAAGGTCTCCCTTCAGCTAGTCCCAGTGGCTGAATACGTAGGTAAACAAGGCATAAAAGCTGAAAATAACTGAGTTGTCCCTCAACTGGTTTCCGTGACTGAAGATATAGTTGAACTTTATGGCCAGGATCTGAAAAGGTCTAGGTTCTTCAGATGGTCTTCGAGATTTAAGATGAAGGTAAAAATTGTGGCATATGTCCGGGATTTCTTTTGGGTGCATATTACTAAATTATTACGATTTTCTGGCATCTGTCTCTAGAACACCGAGCGTCACACTGACATAGCTGCGTGCACTTCAGGGCAGCCCTAACACTTGATCATCGTTGGCCGCAATTTGTTGTCCACAATTTTGTTGTCCAAAGTGGAAGAAATCCGTAGTCCGTCTCTGTCCAACCCATTTCTGATGGAGGTGATAGATTCTACTCTTTTACCAGTGACTGTTTCCAAACATAGCCTGCCTGAAAGGCTGTGCGCTTCATAATTTATGAAGAAACAATGCATCAGATGTAGGGGGTAGCTTTTCCACAGGATTGTTTATTTTGGCAAAAAGATTGTACCTGCATTCATCCACGTTGTCTGCAGCAGTAGTTTTGCCATATACCAAACTGCCACAAATTTCTGAATGGCTTCAAAGTTCTTGTCCAAAACATTAGCAGTCGGCATGTTTACTAGAGCTTGAAAGGTTGGTGTCGTTTCTCCAAAAGTGTTCCATGCTGACCACGCTGATTTTTTTTCCCATGACCAAAGAACGCGCTGTCTGTGTCACAACCCGCCAGTGCATGGAAGAACGGCATCTGGGATGTCCAAGAGAATGTGCCATTTTTTGAATGTTCCGGTATCTTCATGATTTCCCTAAGCCAAAGTCAATCCAAATGTGCTCTATTCCTAACTCAAGTTAGAAGGAAACAGCCAGTACTATGACATCAGTGTCGACGGTTTTGATAATGGCCTCTGGGTGTCAATGTGATTTGAAGGAACAAATTGTAAAAATTACATATATCTCTCCCTGATTTGTGTGCTGACTCGGCGGGAATACGCGACAATATTCTTCAACCTACTTGAGTGTATGTAATTTTCTATATGAGCGGACAAAAATGCCATGCTTTTGGCGGACGAACGTGCTTTGGTGCTGCTAACGAAGCAAGAACTCGCAGCTAAGTAAACTGTTTCACTTCGTTCCTGTTGAAGTCTTTTATTGTTCGTTTTTTTCACTTGACAAAGGCGAAAGCCGAAAATTTGTGTATTTTCTGTCATCTCTTTAGTTTGCTTTGTATTGTTTGGGTTTAATTTCTCACGCGGGGCTTTGCAACATACAATCTTTTCTTTTTGCCCAATTTTGACTTTGCTTATAGCCCTGCTGCGACTCCACAGTTTTTCTTTGGTTTTTATGATATTTCCTAATTCTTAAATCATTGATAGATATGGCAGTACTGAGAACCTTTTCGGATAACTGCAGTGTTCTTACCTCCACAAGTTGCCCTTCTGTATTTTCACAGAAGAAACATCCCTCCAGGAATCCCCCAGACTGAAATTTGGATCTGGTGGCTTTTTGGTAATCTTCTGGATTCTGATAATCCTTTTCTTTTTTTTCGTTCATTTTACTGAGTTTAGATGACGAAAATCTCTTCCGACAAGATTTATGATATAAAACATTTGTTCTCCGTCAGCAGCTCTTCCAGAGCCAAGACCTCACAGGACATATCAATGACTGGAGATGGGAACGCGTCATTGTCATGGAAAGGCTTTAAGTCAGTAACCAGCTTTCTATACATTTGTCCCTTTTCATTTTGTCTGGTCGTTTTCTGAGGGCACACTAACTGTTCTGGAGTCTTCGATTGACAGAATCTGCATTTACTCCAATCACACTTAGCCTCTTGCTTTCTTAATCTACATCAAGCAACCGTATTTTTTTTCCTTTTCGGCATAGTGATAATCTGCATAATAGAGAGGAAATTTTGATAAATTCTAGTCAACATCCAAATTTGTCCTAACAAGCACGAGGAATCTCGAACATGAAAAGGAAGAAATTCCAAAACAACACCGTAAATTCCCCAGCGAGGTGGTTAATATTGGTATTGGGCCAAATATGCCTTTTCCCAATTAATTCGATACCAAGTACTTGCTACTGAAAGCGAATTAATTTGGAAATGGCATTCCATTACATTGTAAAACTCTCAATACATAGCAGGCACGTTTTGAGAGACTAAACTTGATAATGAATTTTCGAAAAAGGAGGAAAAACTATGAGTGGCTTATTGCTTTCGTGCCACTGGGTTGTCTCAAGAATTAGTAATCGACTGGCAGAAGTGGATACCGCCCACGTCGCGCCGATACAAAACCTCGTAACTCTCCCAGCGCTAGTTTTGAGATAATGACGGGCAAAAGTTCGACAGATTTACAGCGCCTTGCCTCAGATTTTCTAAAAAATACCTTTAAACTTAACTGATATAATCATTAGAGAGAAAAACCAATGCTGAGATGTCTCATTCTTCTGTCTATATGATCTCTTTTGAAATCAGTTACCAGGTTCTTTTATAGAATAGGGTTCGGAAACAATCTCTGACACAGTGACCGAGTTTCACTGAAGAGCATTGCGCTCTCTCATCAAGCCGTTGTGTACGGCAATTTTTTTTCTTAGTTCCTACAAACAAAAAACAAGAACAAACGCCACAACACCAGACCTGGGTTGAACGTTCCTTGGATTACAAGAAAAGAACTTATAGTTTCGCCGAACAAAAACAACACACTGTCAGTCCTGTAAACTGGGGCATTAGTAACAAAGTACACCTATGCCGGTAATTTATTTTTGGCGGTGTCACTGATACACTGTTATTACCTGTTACCTTTATAATTATGTATGTATACTGTTTAACACTGATTCTCATTTTATGTATTTGACAAACCTAGACTAGGCATTTCATGATATTTGGAAATGGATTTGAAGCGACTTGTGGAATTTGAAAGTGCTGATTTTATATTTTATCAACTTTATCTGGACAAGCGTTCCTCCAAAAAGTTTCCGCTTGATGCGTTCTCCAAATTTTTTAATTTTTTTTTGTTGTCTTTTTTTAGGATCTTCTTGTTTGCGACTGGAAAACACTGCCAAACGCTGTAACAAATATTTGTTCGTTGTGGTCAAAAGCTGCAAACGGTCTGTTCATTCGGCAAAGTATTTTTTTTTTTTTTGGTCACTTCAGAGTAAATAAGGTAATAACATGGAAAACGTTCGCGTGTTTACGCATCTTCAAGATCTAATTTTAGGTGGTTCCAGTGATCATACGATGGCGGTCCACCTCGTTTTACAATCAGGAAATAAGGTAGATTTTACCAGGTAAAGGACATACTGGTATCGTAAAGTGCACGAGTTGCAGGCAGTGCTTTCATAGGCTCTCCCGGTACTAGGAAGGCGGAGTTCTCGACTTCCTTGTCTTCGGGACATGCTCCCATTTGAAAGGTCAAATGTAACATTATTTTCGTTTATGGAGACGTTCTGGCTGCGCTAAGCTGCGAGGTTTGGTCACGATAAACCCATGAAAGAGAAACATAAACATTAGGACAGATGTCTTTGTCTTGTATGACCTGATGACCTGTTGTTGTAAAAATAGGACATGACTTGTGCATCTCGAACATAAAAGCCATTTTGCTTCTGTGTTTTTGTTGTTTTTTTTTCTTACGGATTACAATTTAATGATGCTAGTGCAGGTAGACTAATTAATTCTAGTTGTCATGTGAAGGTCATACGCAATTTGTCATGTTGTTCTGGGGGGGTGGGGGGTGGGGGGGGGGGGGTGTAGAAAGTCAGGTTGTTCTTTTTTTTTTTCGGGGGGATTGAAAGAATGTTTTCTGTGGGTTAGAAAAAAATGTAAGTGTGTTAGAAAAAGTGTCATGATTCGTCTCTAAGATTTGTCGGACGTGATGAGTGAGAGAACGAATCAGTGAATGAATTTTTGGCAGTAATAAAGAGGAAAAAGAGGAAGGAAGAGGAGGAAAGTAGAGAAATAAATGATGAATGGAAAGGGGGGGGTGGGGCTACTGAGAAGGAAGCAGGTGAGGATGAATGGCCAATTTCCAAAAACTCTAGAATGGCTGTCTTAACGCATGGGCACACCGAGGAGTTAGAATGGCTGTCTTAACGCATGGGTACAGTGAGGAGTTAGAATGGCTGTCTTAAAGCATGGGCACACTGAGGAGTTAGAATGGCTGTCTTAACGCATGGGTACACTGAGGAGTTAGAATGGTTGTCTTAACACATGGGCACACTGAGGAGTTAGAATGGCTGTCTTAACGCATGGGCACACTGAGGAGTTAGAATTTCTGTCTTAACGCATGGGCACAATGAGGAGTTAGAATGGCTGTCTTAACGCATGGGCACACTGAGCAGTTCGCCCAGGGACTCCAAGGATTTAGGGGGGGGGGGGCATGAATTCAAATTTACATCGGTTTTTGAACAGGGAAGATTATCCTGTCGCCTCGCCCAAGGGCTCATGCTAAATAGGCATCATTTAGAGTGAGATGTCACTGGTCTCGGGAGTCAATGGTAGCGTCTAGTTTGGTCAGTCGTTGAGAACAGCGTCTGGCTCAGCAGTCCGATCCTGGCATGGCAGTCCCTTCCACAGTGTGAGCTTGCAGGGGAGCTTGGAAGTCAAGACAAAATTGGGCAAAAAGAAAAGGTTGTATGTTGCGAAACCCCGCGTGAGAAATGAAACCCAAACAATACAAAGCAAACTAAAGAGAAGACAGAAAATACACAAAATTTTCGGCTTTCGCATTTTTCAAGTGAAAAAAAATCGAACAATAAAAGACTTCAACAGGAACGAAGCGAAACAGTTTACTTAGCTGCGAGTTCTTGCTTCGTTAGCAGCACCAAAGCACGTCCGTCCGCCAAATACATGGAAGCTCGAAGTTATAGCCCTGCTGCGACCCCACAGTTTTTCTGTGGTTTTTATGATATTTTGGAAGTCAAGATCTGAGTACGCTGCCTCTGTTTCTGCTGCTTCTGTCGTTTTTCTTTTTTTTTACTTCCAGCTGCCTGTTGCGCTCCTCCTTGCCCAGTATGACGCCCTTTCGGGTAGCAGAAATAGGTTTGGACACCCAACCTAACCCCCTAACCTTTCGCACTTGTTTTTAAAAAAAAATCTCTGGGAATTAGGCCCGACTCAGCATAAGTGACCAAAATTTAATCATGATAATTGTATCAATATCAAGTTTCAAGTTTCAAGTTTAGTTTATTATAGGCCTGGCGGCCAATTCAAAAACACACAAGAATCATGTGAACAATCTTAGAAAACATTAAACAAACAAACAAACAGACAAAATGCATGGTCGTTCACTCTCTCCGCTCCCTGCAGCATTTATACACTTACTTATTATAGTATACAATCAAATACAGCTTGTAATTGCCAGCAACAGTCATCATTTTCAACATCCCCCCCTCCCCTACATAACCGATCTTTCCTCACCTTTATCTGTTGTAAATTTACTACAATTGAAAATATCACTATAATTTATTCTTTCACTCGAAGGTGAATTTAGTTTTCAGACTTCGCCAGGAGAAGTCACAAAGCGACATTATTGTATTCGTTTAGAACTTTATGGCAAAATAGTGCAAACGAATGTAGTTCTCTATCGTGCATCGACGACAGAAAATGTATAAGCTTAAACATGCTTGGTCTAACAAGTAGCCAAGACGGTAAAAACTGTTTCCTTATATCTTTGAATTTTTTGCAAGTTAGTAACACGTGAAATTCGTCCTCTAATTCATTACAGGTCTCACATAATCTCATGACATACTCCAGTTTAGGGCTCTGCCACCTTCCCCTCTCCACCATAAAGTTGTGAGAGCCCAATCTTATCTTTGCTATGGCTATCCTTAAATGCTTCTGCTTTACTTCATGTAAGTAATTTTCTGAGTAAAATTCAACAGCAATTATTGGGGGAGGGGGGGTCTGAATGAGGCGAGAGCGCTGTATTACTATCACTGCACACTAAGACGTCTAAGAAAGCGGACGCAGGAGAAAGCCCCAGAGGGCGAACATAAGGAGAGCAGTCGGAAGACTTGGGAGTAGTGTTTTTCCAGTGATGACTGGTAGGTGAAACGATGATTGATAATAGTTATGATTGATGTATTATATTCGTCTATGACCATGATGTAAGTAAGTATATGTGAGGAATGTGGAAGTCCTTGATACTGTATATAGCAATGTGCGCCATGAGCGATAGATGAAAGTTGAGTTCTTGGATTTGTAGCGAGAGTGAGTATTGTGTACTACGGTGGAGGTGTGTTACCGTAAGATGTTTGGTGAGTGAAATGTGAACTATTGTGTATACGCTTCATGAGTCGTAAGGAGGGGTGAAGTGAATAGAAGTGGTATGGTCTTATACCAATGTAATGTTATTCTTGTAGGTGCCGGGGACGGGCTGAAGAGCCGCCTACGGTGAGCACAGGGGATAGGCCAGCATAGTGCCGGAGGCCACACATAGGCCAGGAAGGAAGCTGTCGTGCAGGACAGTAGAGGCACATGAGTCGTGGCAGTCTGGCCAACGACAGGGACGTATATGTGATCGTGAATGTGCTATTGAAATGCTAATGTGCTATTGCCATGTTGATGTGCTATTGAAATGCTAATGTGCTATTGCCATGTTGAGGTGCTATTGAAATGCTAATGTGCTATTGCCATGTTGATGTGCTATTGGAATGCTAATGTGTTATGGCAATAGGAAGGGGCTATTGGGAGACTGCGGTGCCAGTGAAATATTAATGTGCTATTAAGACAGGGAGAGGAGAAGCTGAGACCGAAGTGTCTTTAGGAAGCAACTACCGGGTTGTGGACCCGAGGAAGAGTGCATGTGGGAATAAGGCCGTTGGACGGCAGTAACTTGAATAATATAATGTATGTAGTTGCGCTATTATCTTTATGTTTATGTATAATAAATGTGTGAGTCTGATGGGTTGTTCTGTTAAGTGTTATACTTGTTCGTTCGTGATTGTTGTCTTGTTATAATTATTACATCTCCCAGTCTGAGATTTGTGACAATGGGGGCTCGTCCATTTTCGTAATATTTAGTTAGTAGGTATTTGTCAGTGGGCATTTGTTACTTTAGTTTTTGTCCACGTAGTACTTATCTTGTGGTAGGAATTTGTGCTGTCTTTGTTCGTGGGATGAATGGAAATTTCATGATGGTATAATTTATGTATATTTATGAATATGTATTGATGTATGTATTTTGATCAATATGTATTAATGTGTACTTAAATTTCTGCAGAGAGTGTGTGTGCCAGCCTGTAGAGGTCAAGCAGCCAGAGCTCCGAGAAAGGGGAGGAATTTAAATCTAGGGGAAAGTTAAGTAAAATTCAAAATTTTTGTGCCCTGGATTGTGGGCTGTTCCTTTAATCTGTCTTTTTCTCTGTTTTGCTGTTTTTGTTGTAATTGATTATACGGGCGGTGGCGCGGGTTTGCTGTGGTGAACTTAGTTTATCCTTTTAAAAAAAGGTGTGGTAAACTTTGGAACTTCGTTCATCACAGTGAACAGTTCTATAGGGACCTGTATTTTTGTTTAGATTGTGGCGTTCCATCTTCCTCGTTGTTTTAGGAAGACGTTTCTCTTGTCCCTCTCTTACCTATCTATAGATACGTTCTTTTTTTCAGGCTCTGTTCTTGTTAGTACCTTGTAGTGTAATCGGCGTAGTTAGGTTGCATTTTTTTTTGCATTATATTTTCTTTTTTAGAAGCTTTGTCCTAGTCTGGTTCGTTGTTCCTCGATGTCCTTCTGGTCCTTCTTCTGAAGTTCTTCATTTTTGTGTTTTCTTTTCTCTTTTTATTATTAATAGTGCTATACATTTAATGAATATAGAATTAGTTAGAGAGAGTATGCTATAAAATGTTCAGTAGGTAAATTTCTGAATTGTATTTGAGACAAGTGGGTGTTGTTATATCTGCTGTGATCTCAGGTCTCTGGTCGTGTCGTATTGATCATACCGACAGGTTAGTCTTTTTCATCATACATACCATAACCATAAATCTGTGAAATGGCGGATCTCCGTGAGCTCATGAAATTGGGTACGGAACTTGGCCTTGAGGGACAGGAGCTGCGCGGCTGGATTAAAGCAGAAGCAGGCAGAATTGCGCGATGAGCGTGCTAAGGATAGAGAGCGAGAAAAAGAGGCTCAGCAGCAGGAAAAAGAGGCTCAAGAGCGGCAACAAGAAAGAGAGGCTAAGGCTCAGGAGCAAGAGAGGGAGTTAAAGTTAAGGGAGATAGAAGCTCAAGAACGGGAGATAAAGTTAAAGGAGATAGAGGCGCAAGTAAAGATCGCCGAATTGGAAATCAAAAAGAATGCGCCAACAGAAACAGTTGAGCGCCAGGGACAAAACAAAGGTGGCGTTAGGATTAAGCTGCCTACGTTCGACGACCGGAAGGACGACATAGACGCCTTCCTTTACAGGTTCGAACTGAACGCACAACTGCAATGGGTGGAGAATAAACAATTATGGTCCACGTACCTGGCTTCCTTGTTGCAGGGGCGAGCGTTAACCTACTTTAAAGAGCTACAGCGCGAAGACGTACATGATTACGATATCCTGAAGTCTTTGCTGCTTCGCCGATTTGCGCGTACGGAGGAATATTTCCGGGATCAGTTTAGGCGAGCACGTGCGGATACCAGGGAGGACTTTGCTGCCTTCGTCGCGAGACTAGCAGAATATTTCACGAACTGGGTGGACTTGGCGCATGTGGGCACGGATTTTGCTAAATTGAAAGACCTAATGATCCGTGACCAGCTGTACGCGTCGTGCCATAAAGATCTGGTGGCTTTCCTGAAAGAAAACGAACCTGCGACGGTGCAGGAGGCGTCTAAGTTGGCGGAAGCATACCGTACGGCACATCCGTCCAAACCAGTCGCGAGGGCGTACGTACAGGATGCTGGTTACGTCGCCGTGGTTGAGGGGTCGCCGACAGGACATAAAGACAGGTCGCGTCAGCGTGGTGCCTATAACGGGCAAGCCCAGGGGCAACGTAGGAGGTACCACCAATCACCTGCATATCGATCCGGTAAGTTTGACCGAGCAGGAGGGCTAGGTCGCGGTAATGGCCGAGGGCGATTTGTGACCTTTGCCGATGACCGACGGCATAGGGACTTTAGTTCCTGTCGCGATGGGTCACGGGGACCCAGGTCTAGCGGAGCACAGGGAGCGGAGTGTCGGACTTGCGGACGCGTAGGTCATTTTTCACGCGATTGTAGGGCCGCGAAGTGTTGGAACTGCGGCAGAGCAGATCACATCAGCGTGAATTGCCCTGCAGGTAGGATAGCGGCGAACGTGGATGACAATCGCAGTCGCGCCAGTCCATGTTCCCCTAATAAGTTTCATCATGCGGCCGCGTGTGTTACATCGGACAACGGAGGCGGACAGTATTCTAAGTGTCCCAGTTTTGAGAAGTTATTATCTTCCGGTGTTTTACCTTGTGGGAGAAAGATCCCCGTTATAAATTCATGTCATACAGGAGGTGGTCTTAGGGTTTATCCGGGGTTTGTTGGGGACGAACCGGTCTCGGTTTTACGAGATACAGGATCTACCGTTGTGGGAGTGCATAGGGACTGCATTCGGGATTCGCAGCTTACGGGTGAGACTGTCCCATGCATACAATTTTCAGGGGCCATTGAGAAATTACCCATGGCAAGAATAGTGATAGATACACCTTTCCTTAGCGGGGAAGTCGAAGCAGTCGTTGGTTGTTTTCCAGGCGCCCAGCTCATCATTGGTAATGTGTCTCGGGTAGTTTCCCCTTCCGAGGAGAATGTGCAGGCATGGTCACAATCAAAAGGTATTGACTTTTGTGCCGCAGTCGAGACACGTCGACAGGTAGGTGATAAGGGTAAAATTAGACCTTTGGCAACGCCAGCGGTCAACCTGGATATCACACCAGAGCGCGTGGCGACATTACAAAAGGAGGACCCATCATTGAGTCCATGTTTTGAGGAGGCGCGAACGGAGAAAACGAGGAAATATAAGAACGGGTCGTCTTCCTTTGTTATTCAGGCGGGCATTCTGTTCCGTAAATATGTAACGGTGGCCTCCATTTTAAAGCAGGTCGTTGTGCCAGCGTTGCTAATCGCAACAGTATTGCATTTGGCACATGATGTCCCATTAGCGGGTCATATGGGAATAGCTAGAACAAAAGAAAGGGTTCTTGAAGGTTTTTACTGGCCATCTATCCACAGAGATGTACAAGTATATTGTAAGACATGCAGTGCGTGCCAAAAGACGACGCATAAGGGTCGTACACCCCAGGCACCTCTTCAAAAGATCCCCACGGTTTCGGAACCGTTTAAAAAGGTTTCGATAGACCTTGTTGATTTAAGAGAAAGATTATCTTCAGCGCGCACTATAGCAGAAGAAGCTTCTAGTATCGCTTCAAAAAGAGCAAAAGCCTATAAAGATAGAGGATCCAAACTGAGAATTTTTAAGCCAGGAGACAAGGTCCTATTGTTATTACCTACAGACCATAATAAGTTACTGATGGTATGGAAAGGTCCTTATGTTATTGAGCGAGTTGTTTCGAAGGTAGATGACGCTATCCACATTGATGGATCAGATAAGATTTTCCATGTTGATAGGCTGCAGAGGTTTCATGAGAGACCAGAGTATCTGTATTCTCATACTGGTATTGAAGGACATACCTAATGTCGTGTCATTCTTTGACGATATAGCATGTCATACGTCGACATGGTCTGATCATATTCAGACACTAACGGTAATTTTTAAACGATTACGTCATTTTGGGTTAACTGCTAAACCCGCAAATATGGATTTGGCATGTCCAGAAATAGTATTCTTAGGACATATCGTAGGTAGAGGTGTTCAGAGACCTGAAGTAACAAAAATTGACAAATTAGTAGGGTTGCTAATCCCTAAAACTAAGAAACAAGTCAGAAGCTTAGTGGGAATTTTAAATTATTACAGAAAGTTCATTCCAAATTTTTCCTCCTTGTCATCTTCTCTTACTGACCTTACTAAGAAGGGACAACCCGATAAGGTCCGGTGGACGTCTGAATGTCAGACAGCATTTGATAATTTGGTGACAGCATTATCATCGTCACCCATTCTGATATTACCCGATTTTCGATCTAATTTTATCCTCAGAACAGATGCGTCGGACTCTGGTGTCGGCGCTTGTCTTCTACAGGAGAAGAGCGAATGTTTACATCCTGTATGTTATGTCAGTAGGAAGTTATTGCAGAGAGAAAGAAAGTATTCTGTGATAGAGCGGGAGTGTCTTGCCATTGTGTGGTCCGTCCAGAAATTAGGACGTTATCTCATGGGACGAGAATTCTGTATCCAGACAGACCACAAGCCACTAACGTTTTTGTCGAAGAATCGTTCGTCCAGCCCACGCTTGTCTAGATGGGCATTGGCTTTGCAGCCGTATACCTTCGTTATTCAACCAATTCCAGGAACCAGCAATCATATCGCCGACTACCTTAGTCGAGCCTAAGGGAAGAGTTCAGGAGCTTATACATCGGAGGACAGGAACATTGACAGGATCTGTGTGAACGAGTCATCGACTTTAAAATATTGACATTATAAATATTATATGAAGAATGGTTGATATGAGGATTGGTTCTGATTCTGTATTAGATATTGTGTTTAGTTAGCTATTGATGATGTGATACATATATGCATAGTGCAGGGTATAATGATCCCCATATTTTTCCCTGATTCCGGTATTTTATGTGCTAGAGGCATTGGTAGGTCATTTTTGTGTAAGTATTGCTCACGCTCACTCGTTGACAGTCATCTTGATGCGATTTGAAATTAATTGCATTAATTTTTTTGGGGTGGGGGATGATGTCACGAGCGAGTGAGCGAGGATCAGTAGTTACGAGAAGAGGGTTAGAATAAAGTTAACCCACGGACTACGGGATAAGGGGAAAGCGTGCATGTTGTAAGTGGGGGGGGGGGGTCTGAATGAGGCGAGAGCGCTGTATTACTATCACTGCACACTAAGACGTCTAAGAAAGCGGACGCAGGAGAAAGCCCCAGAGGGCGAACATAAGGAGAGCAGTCGGAAGACTTGGGAGTAGTGTTTTTCCAGTGATGACTGGTAGGTGAAACGATGATTGATAATAGTTATGATTGATGTATTATATTCGTCTATGACCATGATGTAAGTAAGTATATGTGAGGAATGTGGAAGTCCTTGATACTGTATATAGCCATGTGCGCCATGAGCGATAGATGAAAGTTGAGTTCTTGGATTTGTAGCGAGAGTGAGTATTGTGTACTACGGTGGAGGTGTGTTACCGTAAGATGTTTGGTGAGTGAAATGTGAACTATTGTGTATACGCTTCATGAGTCGTAAGGAGGGGTGAAGTGAATAGAAGTGGTATGGTCTTATACCAATGTAATGTTATTCTTGTAGGTGCCGGGGACGGGCTGAAGAGCCGCCTACGGTGAGCACAGCGGATAGGCCAGCATAGGGCCGGAGGCCACGCATAGGCCAGGAAGGAAGCTGTCGTGCAGGACAGTAGAGGCACATGAGTCGTGGCAGTCTGGCCAACGACAGGGACGTATATGTGATCGTGAATGTGCTATTGAAATGCTAATGTGCTATTGCCATGTTGATGTGCTATTGAAATGCTAATGTGCCATTGCCATGTTGAGGTGCTATTGAAATGCTAATGTGCTATTGCCATGTTGATGTGCTATTGGAATGCTAATGTGTTATGGCAATAGGAAGGGGCTATTGGGAGACTGCGGTGCCAGTGAAATATTAATGTGCTATTAAGACAGGGAGAGGAGAAGCTGAGACCGAAGTGTCTTTAGGAAGTAACTACCGGGTTGTGGACCCGAGGAAGAGTGCATGTGGGAATAAGGCCGTTGGACGGTAGTAACTTGAATAATATAATGTATGTAGTTGCGCTATTATCTTTATGTTTATGTATAATAAATGTGTGAGTCTGATGGGTTGTTCTGTTAAGTGTTATACTTGTTCGTTCGTGATTGTTGTCTTGTTATAATTATTACATCTCCCAGTCTGGGATTTGTGTCAACGTTGTTCAAATTCAGATAAAAACAACGAAGTTTGATCAACCTTTTGACTTTCCCAGATGTATCCAAATCCAGATTTCTCCAGTATTTTCTTTAACAGTGAAGCCCAGTTAATTGTACTTGTGTAGTTTTCTGAGGCTGATAATAATCTGCTATAAACTTTTTTAACGGTACTATTGTCGTCTAAGCCTAATATTTTAACCCAGAATTTCATTAGTCTAACCTGACGGTCAATTTTTAGAGGATAAACTCCCAATTCAAAATATATAAAAGCATTTGGGGTTGTTTTTCTTACACCTAGAATAGACTTCAGAAATGTGAGGTGGACTCGCTCAATGGGCCAAGCTTCAGCAAATCCCCAGATTTCACAAGCGTATAAAAGTATAGGCTTTATTAATGTATTGAATAGTCGTTGATGTCACGAGTGGAGTGAGCGGAATTCAGAGATTACGGGGGCATGGAAGTGGGGGAATGACTCACGGGATAGTGAGGCTGCTCACCTATATTGACTTCTGTTAGTTAACGTTAAAGCGTGCATGTTGTGAGTTGGGGGGGGGGGGGTCTGAATGAGGCGAGAGCGCTGTATTACTATCACTGCACACTAAGACGTCTAAGAAAGCGGACGCAAGAGAAAGCCCCAGAGGGCGAACATAAAAGGAGCAGTCGGAAGACTAGTGAGAGAGTTTTTTCCAGTGATGACTGGTAGGTGAAACGATGATTGATAATAGTTATGATTGATGTATTATATTCGTCTATGACCATGATGTAAATAAGTATATGTGAGGAATGTGGAAGTCCTTGATACTGTATATAGCAATGTGCGCCATGAGCGATAGATGAAAGTTGGGTTCATGGATTTGTAGCGAGAGTGAGTATTGTGTACTACGGTGGAGGTGTGTTACCGTAAGATGTTTGGTGAGTGAAAGGTGAACTATTGTGTTTCGCTTCATGAGTTGTAATGAGGGTGAAGTGATTAGAAAGGGTATGGTATTATACCAATGTAATGTTATTCTTGTAGGTGTCGGGGACGGGCCGAAGAGCCGCGTCGCTGAGCACAGGGGATAGGCCAGCATAGGGCCGAAGGCCACACATAGGCCAGGAGTGACGCTGTCGTGTAGGACAGTCGCAGCACATGAGTCGTGGCAGTCTGGCCACCGACAGGGATGTATATATGCTTGTAATGTGCTATCAAGATGTACTACGGTGACATGGATGTATTACTGTGTGAATTGAAGTATTAACGTGTTATGGCCACGTGAAGTGTATAGGAGGCTAAGGTGTATTGCCATAGGGAGGCGCTATTGAGAGACTGGAGTGAAAGGATATTAGTGTGTCATTAAGACCCTGAGTGGAGAGGCTGAGGCCGAGGTGTCTTTAGAGTAATTACCGGGTTGTGGACCCGAGGAAGTGTGCTTACGGGAGAAGGCCGTGGACGGCAGTTTAATTAAGTGATCTAACGTATGTCATTGCATTGTTATCTTTATATTATTTATGTTTAATAAATGTGTGAGTCTGATGGGTTGTTCTGTTAAGTGTTATACATGTTCGTTCGTGATTGTTGTCTTGTTATAACCATCGCATCTCCCAGTCTGGGATTTGTGACAGTAGCTGTAACGAAGGACTCAGCTCTGGATTTTTATGCAAATAAGCCTTCAAACCAAATAAAGCTCTCTGTGCTCGATCCACTAGCGCCTGAATACTTTTAGAAAATTTACCTGTACTACTAAACATAAACCCAAGATACTTGAAGGAACTAACGGTTTCCAGAGTTATATCATTGTACATCCATCTATCCCGCACGCCAGACTTCCCTCCCTTGCTGAAAACCACACACTTTGTCTTACCAGTATTCACAGTCAAACCCCACCCATTACAATATCCATTCAGAGCATTCAAACCTTGTTGTAGTCCTTGCCTACTATCGCTAAATAAGACCATGTCATCTGCGAACATCAGTATCATTATCAAACATTCTTCTATATGTACACCCTTGACATCTTTTGCAGACAACCAATCAGGCAAGTCATTAATAAACATCGAGAATAAAAATGGCGACAAAGATTCATCCTGAAATAGTCCTACATTTGACGAAAAGAAACAGGTATCAGTTGCTTCACTCACACTGCTGGCATCCCTCACACATAACCTGATTTTACTATACATGTTTTTTTAATAAATTAGTCATTTGTTTAGTTACTCCGCTTTGCTCCAGTTTAAACCATAGTGCTCTTCTATTTATGCTGTCGAACGCCCGTTCAAAGTCAACAAAAGCACAATACAAACTTTTTGACTTCTCTTGAAATAATTCTATCAAACTATGCAATATAAACATACAGTCTGTTGTGCCCTTGTTATTACAGAAACCAAACTGGTTATCACAGAAAACATTATTACATTCTGCCCAGTGTGTGAAACGATTATTTAGAATATTAGTGAAAAGTTTACCCAGGCAGCTCAAAAGAGTTATTCCTCGATAATTTTTGGGGTCATCTTTGTGACCACCTTTATAAATTGGAACGATTTCCCCGACTGCCCACGATTTCGGAAAGCAACCTAATTTTAAAATAGCATTAAATAATTTTACTAAAACGACTTTAACAAGGTAACCTCCATATTTAATGAATTCATTAACGATATTGTCGTAACCTGCGGCTTTGTTACTTTTCGAACTATTAATAGCCCACTCTAATTCATCCACTGATATTTCTTCATCAAGTAGTTGGTCATAATGTTGATCCTCATTCCCCTCCCACCGACTAATTTCTTCTTCTTCCCCTTCCCCCAACATTGATAACCTGTTATTTAGGGTTTGGAAATAGTCTACAAAATCGCACTTTCCTATTACCTGAGTTTTGTTGGTTTTTAGTTCTCTCCAAAAACTCCTTGGGTCAGAACGGCTAAGCTCGAATAATTTATCTACCGATAATATTTTCTCCTTCCTCCTTTTCTTACGACAACGCTTTCTATACTCTTTTCTTGCAGTGCACTGCCGGTTCAGACAGGGCGGTTTCAACCGCGACGGCTACCGCGCGTTTCCCGCTGGTATCGTTCAGACAAGGCGGTTTGCAACGCGACGCAACCACAGCGGTTGACTCATGAACTGGAAATTTTAAGCAGTGTCAGGATGGATGTGGAGGAAATAACATGCGTTTGGTTGTTACATCGCCGCTTGAAACGACGCAAACAGAGACAAAGACAATATTGGATTCATCCCATTCTACGTGATAGACTAACGCACGGCACGTTTACCTCCCTGTATCCAATGCTTTCTTTTAATTACTCTGTCCTTGTGTTGGGGAGATGTCATATCCCATATTGATGGGCGTTTTTCAATTTCGGTGATCAATAAATCATTATCAAACTGGTCCTCCATGCTTTCTTCCTCATGCCAAGCCAGTGACTGATCAGGGGCAAAGCTTTTGTTTACATCACACATCCTGTTCTTTCATTGGCTGGCGTACTGCAAACCGAGCGGGAGACCAGCTGTGTGTGTTCCATGCCTATGTGTGTAGGTATCTCGACCCGCTGGCCGACCGCGCGGTTGCGAGGGGAAACTCACAACCGCGGCGGTTGAGGAAACGCCGCGGTTACGTGCGAACGATTCCATAGGCTATCATTGAAAATGCAACCGCGCGTTTCCAACCGCGCGGTTTAAACCGCCCTGTCTGAACCGGTAGTACTCTCCCGGTCTTCCACACTGACGGTCATGCGAAATTTTCTCTCAGCACACTTAAATACTTCACGTTTTTCCTTGCATTCATTATCATGCCATCGCTCACGACTTCTTACACTCTGGCCCGACCCTGACTGACCTACTTTCACTCGATGGGATTTCCCCGCACATAATAATATATCCCCTAGTTTATGTACAGACTGCTCTATCAAAATCTCGTTCGGACAATCACTGTTCAACAATTTCATGCAGCCTGTCTACGTACTCGGCGTTGGAAATGTTGTCAACAAATTCACCACGTTTACTTTCTTTCCATTTCACTTTCGTTCTCATCTGCTGAACAATGTCTTCAAATTCTTCCACCACATTTACAATGTTGCTTACAAATCTGAAGCTAACAGGGACATGATCAGAAAATTCACTCATAGCGCCCACCTCAAAATCAGATAACATATACAAAGCAGATTTTGAGCATAAAACATAATCTATAACACTTTGCCCGTTTTTGTTACAAAACGTCAATTTTCCCACTGCTTTGTCCTTTCCCGCTCTTCCATTCAAAATCAGTAGATCACTCACTTTACATAATCTGATTAATCTATGACCATATTCATTCACTCCTTTGTCTTCACTAACTCTATGCACTAACAGGTTACGATTAATGATATCAACTTCATCAATTCCACGCCAATTGTTTAAAATATCAGTTTCATCAATATTGTCACATAAACTTAAATCATCTAACAATCCTGTTCTTGCGTTCAGATCTCCAACTACAACAATACTACCACAGTCACACAACTCAGC
The DNA here is from genome assembly GCA_963931925.1 of Onchidella celtica. Lineage (NCBI taxonomy): Eukaryota > Metazoa > Mollusca > Gastropoda > Systellommatophora > Onchidiidae > Onchidella > Onchidella celtica. The sequence continues at coordinate 6,394,882 of OZ007582.1, read as the reverse complement.
TACTTTCTGTTCCAGCATCTCGTACCCATCAACTCCCGTGTCCCGGTCAATACGTGTCGATATAGACGGTTTAATATACGGAAAAATGACGTACAAATCTTCATGAAATCCAAAAAATTGTTTTGAAAACTCAAAAACCAAGCCGTCCTCAAAATCCCATTTATATTCAGTCACTCCCTCCCAGATCTCCTTTTTAAGAAAGCAAACTACACCCCCTGAATGTCTTTTTGCCCTTCTTTTCCTTACACGATGCATACAGACACGTTCATATCCTTCTAACTTCAATTCAGACATCTCGTTTGTCCAGGTTTCGCTCAACATAATAACATCAAAACCACTCACACTTCTAACGAACTCATCCATCTCAAGCTTACTCTCTAAATTACCATTGACATTTAAACACACGAACGTTAAATTTTCCAAGACCTCTCCCGGCGCGTGTCCCTAGTGATGCCTGTCTTGCGTGGAGATCACTGGCACCTCGCGGACCAACTTTCCCTCAATGATGAGCTTGGCAGGATACGCTATGGTGGCCCGTTTTCCTGCTCTTTTGGCATCCTTCAGCTCAGTTAGCAGGATCTCCCTTGCTTTCCGTATCTCAACTGGGAAATCCTCAGCGATGCCATGCGGGGAGCGTAGAACATTGAGAGCGGCGCGAACTGTTTCCCGATCTCTGTGATCCAGAAAGGCAACAATAATTGGACGAGGGCGAACCCGACTCTGTGTCACGGCGACGTTATTTTGCCGCCTGACGCCGATTCTATGAGCTCTCTGGATGGGGAACTCCCTGCCACCAGTCAGGTGCATTTCTTTCTCCATAAAATTCTTGACTGTAGACAAGCAATCCTCCCCCTCCGCCTCTGGAATACCATAGAATAGCAAATTGTTTCGCCGGCTTCTGGCCTCCTGGTCAACGGACTTCCGCTCTAACTCAAGCATCTTCTTTTCTATTTCTACGACTTTGCCTGTCATCTTTTGTACATGTTGATTAGTCTTGACTATTTCTTGTGCCTGAGTGTCGAATTTTCTATTTATTTCTGACAATCGTTCATCTTGCACACACAGTCTATCCAAAAGCTGGCCCAAAGAATCACCCACCTTACTGATTTCTGTTGTAATTTTTGCTATAGCTTCCATTGCGCCAGACAACTGCAGCTTCATGTCCTTGACGTCTTTAGCTAGCTGCGTGATACTGTGCTCTTCTCCTACATCTGGCTCACTACTCTCTCTCATCCTTTTATTATTCCTGCTACCTGTATCATTGGCAGCCGCTCCCGTTACAAAAACGAGTTCGGCACTACTCACTGAGCAATTTAGGTGGGTTTATTTGGTGGGGACACCAAATGTTTATGTATTTGGGGGTGGGAGGAGGAGATGAATGTGAGGGGTGCCAAACTCTATGAACAGACTTCCAAAAACAATCGGAAAACATAAGAATTCTAAGACACGGACTAATGCAATATCTTCCTTCGAACAGCAAACAGCCCACACATTGATCACCAATCCCGATTATGATAAATTCCCACTTCTCTCCAGATGTGACTGGAAATATACGGGGTCTCTCAAGAAATGTATGCCACGCACACGAACCGGATTACGTTCTTATCAGTCTATGGTGCATAACGGCCGTCATTTTGCACATATCGTCCACCGTTCAGCTGCCCACAAAAGCGCCAAATTCAGTGAGGCCAACAGAACCGCTGCAGCAGAGCAACGCAGACAGGCCAGGAAATGTGCCAGCAAGTCCCTGTCATCCGTCACGATCCCATGTCCACACTGCGTCAGAACCTTCCAGGCACGAATTGGCCTGATCACTCATCTGCGCACCCATAGAACCCATTCCACCTATTCCCCCCGCCCCCCCCCCCCCCAAATGTCTAGATAATCCTCGTCGATATTTCATTGGAATTAAGGTAGAACTGTCCCGAGACGAATTAATATCCTCATGGTCATTCCACAATTGCTTAAGTCATGTTTTGGTGGGTTTTTTTTGTTGTTTTTTGAAAACTGTCATTAGGGGCGTTGTGATGTTTCCACTTTCTCTCACTCTTCCTCTCACTAACTTTCTTCTGACACCAGCCGTGATAGGCACGGCACAAACACACTATCTCTCTTCTATAAGTTATAACAAACGATATCTGTATGGCTTATCTATACAATAATTATTAATTCATTCAATAACAATAGGAACATAGGTCATACAATTTCACGTGAATTTCGATGGAATGAAATCAACGCAAATCAGTACATGATAATTAAAAGGCTTCGTAATATTCAATTTCTAGCACATTTTATAAAACACATGGGTACATTCAGCATAAGGAAACCTCTTCTTTAGGGGTGTATGGCGCTATCTGGGAGCTGGTTCTTCCTCTCTACTCTGGCTTGACTGCGCAGTTAGATCAACAGGTATCGGCCGGTACCAATAGGTCGGGAAACCAAGAAGCCACGATGTCGTTAATCAAAGGACAGGAAGTTGAGAAGCCAAGAAGGTGTTGTTCTTCCTCCTCTGTAGAAAAACAATCGCAACTACCTAATCTACTGCTGGAAGGCATGACTTCCATACTTACTCCATGACGGATATTCATCATCAATACTTTTAACCGCTGACACTGTTATAAGTCAGGCTGCAGCTCCCATACTCCATAGGCTCCCATATAGGCAATGGAATAAACGATCAATACAGTTTTAATGATATTTACACGTTCCCCACGAAGAATAACGCTCTCTCTAACAGACCCCATCTTATAAGGTTTCGTAACATATATATAACGGCGTTTCCGTGACTCTCTCAGAGGCAGTAGTTATACCAAAGTAAACCCCCTAGATTTAGGTTCTACAATTATGAACATTAAGTAAAATTACACATACATCGTACAATTAACTTACCACTCAGCAACAGCTCAAATGCCGACAAGATACCAAAGATACCACGCTCTGACAAAGGATGTTTGCGGGTTCCCTGACCTTCCCCACTCACAAGACTAGTACAAAGTTATAGTTGCAGTTGTGGTCTCCTCTTCGGCACGAAGCTGGTGAGTGCTCTCAGCGGTCTGAAGTTGGAAGGAGCGTTCGAGGATTTATACCCAGTCGGGTAGCGTCCCAAAACGCTCACCGAGTGTACATTAGTTATCCTAATAGCCACCCCCGTTGACTCCACGTCAAATACTATTGAAGCATCTCTACCCCCCAAGCAATTCCCAGGTGATCGGATCGTCAAGTACGGCAGTCAAGTAAACACTACCCTTTTCGGGTGTCAAAGCTTTCCGTTGCATCCCTTACTTTCCCCCTCTGGCCTACAATAACTCTGTCTCCCCGCCGTCAACTATCTTCCCACGCTAGTTATACCTTGCCAATCTGTCACCCTGTTACAGACGTATATAAGTATATAGGTATTTTGCTTTGAAAGCTGAGGCTGAACAGTGAACACAACCCAGTAGTTTCTCTATTTGGCTTTGTCATTAGACCACGCTCCAGTAACAACATTCTAAAATGGTGATTTAGTTGGATGTGGAGGTGGAGTTTGGTTTAAAAATGCAGAAGTCAACAAAACAAAACAACTGTTGAACGGTGCAACGTGGTTGTCTGAGTAAGGAAAAACCATTTCATCTCAAAGCACAACAAAAAATCACTTAGGCAAAATTATTGTGAAATGGCGGTGAAGATTTATAAAATTAATAATTATTTTGTGTATTTTCTCTTTACATACCATTTACATCGAGTAAAAAATCAAATTTAGATTTCTGAATTTTTTTTCATTCACAGGCTTAGCTTGGGCTGATGGTCGACCGAGTCAGTGCTGTTTTGTCTCGGTGTTATTGTGGAATGGAGGAGAATGGAATTAAGCGCGACTTCTCGCACTGCGAGACTGAAACCTTTGGCACTGCGAGACTGAAACCTTTTCGCAAGGCGAGACTGGGTTTGGGTGCGTCAAAACTGTCTTGGGTCCGCTGGCAGAAGAGAGACCTCGAGAGCCGAGTCCAAACAGTGGCAAAACACACTGGACTCGGTGGAGGGGACACGGTGGTCTAGAGATAAGATGCTCGCCTCTTATGCCGAAAGTACAGGGTTCGAATCCTGGTCGGTGCAGGCATGTTGGAATTTTTGGATTTTTCTCATATTTTCCTGTCCCTGATCCTATGGTAGGTAGGATCGACCACACAGTTTTCTCGGATAAGGACGAAAAATTTGGAGGGCCCGTGTGCACGTTGCGCACATTAAAAATGCCTTGGCAGTTATTGGAAAACTTAGAAGAGCAGGACGTACAAGGCCGCTGTCACGACAAAATTCTCAAAAACTGATCCCTACCACAACAAGAAAAATAGGACGAGAAAAGTGAGGTGTAATTAATACCAAGGGCAGCGAAACCTCCTGAAATAAAGACCTAAACACTGGACTGGGTGTAACACAAGCCTTAACTTCTCTTTCCGTTTTAAGTCCCGGCTCACAGTAGCTGATATGTTGGATGGTGATGTCACGATTAAATTGAGTTGAAATGTGTTCAAACAAGTTGACTAGTGTGCGTTTCAGTGGATCTCGTTGTTGTGACGTCACCACCCAAACTAATTGGCAAATCAAAATCAGCGGGTGTGCATCAGGCCTTACTGTTATTTTAGGTACATTGGTTCATATTTCATTGGATAACATTGGTTTATTATTGTAATCTTCCCACGAGTCTTGTAGACATACTAAAAAGTGGCCAGCCTGCGTCACACACGCTGTTTGCCGTATGCTTCAGTCCTGGGGCCAGTGGTAACTTGATTCCTGTGTCTCGCCACGTCAGCACGAGAGCTGGTGAAGAGTTTGTTATCTGCTGATTATGGCGCCCGTCATAAAGATGTCGCTGCTTACAACGATTTATCGCCCTTTATTTGTTTGCTTTGGAGACGTTAGCGTGAAGCCATAAAACTCTTCAGATCTTCACGGCGACAGTGAAATATCCGGGACCTTTACCTTAATATGAAAGTCGAATATTTCTCATTTGTTTGCTCGTTAAAATACTACGGATCCGTTTTAGAAATTATAACTAGATAGCGTGATTGTATTTTTTATGACACCGGTGCAAAGTGCGGAGTCTTATGTTTGCAGATTAACAATCTCATGTTGTAAACTGGATATATGGTACATTTCATTTTTTTTAGGGAGTATGTAACACATAAACTTAGAATTCTGTTTTTAATGTTCCAGTCTTAGGTTTTTGCATGGTATCAGAAAGTACATTAGTTAATTCCAACTGGTCTGCACACAGCCCAAGTTCCAACTAATCTGCACACAGCCCAAATTCCAACTGGTCTGCACACAGCCCAAATTCCAACTCGTCTGCACACAGCCCAAATTCCAACTGGTCTGCACACAGCCCAAGTTCCAACTAGTCTGCACACAGCCCAAATTCCAACTAGTCTGCACACAGCCCAAATTCCAACCAGTCTGCACACAGCCCAAATTCCAACTAGTCTGCACACAGCCCAAATTCCAACCAGTCTGCACACAGCCCAAATTCCAACCAGTCTGCACACAGCCCAAATTCCAACCAGTCTGCACACAGCCCAAATTCCAACCAGTCTGCACACAGCCCAAATTCCAACTAGTCTGCACACAGCCCAGTGAGTAGAGAGAGCTTGACATAGGTGCGAGAGAGGTCCCAGGTTCGAACCCCTCTCAGGATTTAGGATTCACCCTAGCCTATCCCTGGCGGTCACTGCCTGGTCATCTAAAAGAGCCATTTTTTGTTGTTTTTTTTACTGTTTTATAGTGTGCAGCTGCCAACTATCGGTGAATCATATCTTAACCAAAACGTGTGGATTTCATGCATATCAGAAGGCGGCAATAATAATGCCTGCGGGTCTACAAACGAATTATTCTCTAACGTAGACCTGAAGCGCACTGTCCTTGACGAGAGAGGCTGAAAATCTGCAGCGGATTTTTTAAAATCATATAACTCTACAGATAGAAACTTTTCACGCTAGATTTTTATTGGTAAAATGTAATACAACAAGCTCTGAGAATCCAGCTGTAGCAGTTCCACGAAAAGGGTGGAAAGTAGCCGTGGTCGTGCCGCGGCAGCCTTAAATTCAAACTTCAAACTGCCCTGTGGATTCTCTCCCTCCCCTCCGTTTCCCTCCCCCGCCCCCTCTTTTTTCAGCACCATAATTTTATCCATTGCGCTTTATGCAAGCAGGATCAGATTGTCATGTCACGTGTGCATAATTATTAATACCATTTCTTGGTAGTTTTTTTTTTTTTTTGTAACAACCTTTACAGCAGCCTGTTTCTGCATGCTTAGACGCCTGTCCATTCTCGTGGCAATTTCGAGTGAGCATTCCCAAACACCTCAGTGGTCTTCAAAAGTGTGGTATTTTGTACACCCCCCAAGGAAAAAAACCACAAAAGGCTGCTAGAGAACAGTATTCTAACTGCAACACGAATAGAGAAAATGCTGAGTTGAGTTCTCTGCTCATCTATATAGCTTACTAAGTAGAAAACCACGGTGCCCCAACGAAAGCCAAAATGAACTTGAGTGGCTATTTTCTGCCATGTGGCCAGATTAAATTTGGTTTGTATAGTGAGATTTGTGAAAGTTTGAACGTTATGGCTCCCGTTCTGGGGAGGAAACCTTTTAGCGTTATGGCTACCGTTCTGTGGAGGAAACCTTTTAGCGTTATGTCTACCGTTCTGTGGAGGAAACCTTTTAGCGTTGTGGCTACCGTTCTGGGGAGGAAACCTTTTAGCGTTATGGCTACCGTTCTGTGGAGTAAACCTTTTAGCGTTATGGCTACCGTTCTGTGGAGGAAACCTTTTAGCGTTATGGCTACCGTTCTGTGGAGGAAACCTTTTAGCGTTATACCATTTTTGGAAAAGCTTGAGCTTTATGGCTATCGTTAAGGCTAAAGATTCGTTTAAGCCAATATTTCCCATAATAACCGCTTCGTCGGCGATATGGCCCACAATAACGGTTTTAGGCAATTGTCCACAAGTTGGTGACAAAATCCTACCATGGCCGTTATAGGGCATAGATAGATCCTACCATAAAATATGGAGATGGTGGTGTCGTATACATGTGGGGGGGGGGGGGGCTTGACAAGATAAAGATTGTAGATCTTTAGCTAGGAATATAGTTACAGCCTTCTGGTACGTTGCTTAACAAGACACACTAGTCGTATATTGCAAAACTCTAACTTAGGAACAGCAAATGGAGAAAATTATACAATAATTTCTAGATTTTCATTCTAATAAGTCAGTGGCCTGAGATACTTTGTGATAATAATAATATTCATGTTTTTAAACCACACGTGCACTTTATGTAGCTGGTATGCATTTGTAGTAGTTCTTACCCATATAACTCCCAAGAATGGCTGGATATTCTCCAAGGCCACGCACCCTGCCCCTCACATGGATATACTGCCCGGCCCATGCTGGTGTTAGGGGGCTATTGAGACAGTACAGCCGACCTACCTGCCAGCAACGCTGTTGTCCGTGGAGACCTGCAGACATGACAGGAATGAACTTATGCATCGATTGCGAGCAGATTAAGACACTGAGGTGTGGATCTTGGAGCTGGGAGAGAGAGCACTAATGGGGATGCCCGGTGGCGTGTTTGGCGATTGCAGTGCAGACTAGCAAATTCAGGAGCGGGGCAGCAACAGACCCCCAAACACAAGTCATTGGCTAATGGATTTCTCGTCCTATCGAACACTGCAATTGGTGCGTTACAAAATCACCTTGTTAAAGTACAAAAATGAGAAGGAAGATAGACAGTTTCATATAAAAATGGGAAAAAAAGACAAGAAATACACTTCAGAAATATTTAAATGCAGTTCTATGGGGAAGGACAAATTCACAGGATCGAGGGATCCTCCATCTGGCAAACGGGAGAACCCCTGAAGCCCGTCTAGTACCACAACTGAACACACATGGGAAGATTTCCACCCCCAGTTCAGTGATTCTCAACCTGGGCAATATGATCGGCACTGCCCCACCCCCGGGGGGCGGGGGAGGAGGGAAGATTTTTATTTCCAAGGGGGACGGAAACGTGAATCGAGGACTATTTGGTAGGATGGGGGGGGGTGGGGGTGGGGGTGGGGGGGGGTGCCCAAACACACTGACTTGTTCCAACAGCACGCGTAGATGGGTCGTAAGAAACGAAAATCCTTTTTGATGTTTTCTGTTTTATAATGAGTAGACACTCTTACTGTCATTAACAAAATTTTGGAAAACGCGTGTGTTTGCCTTGTAATTGTATCAGTTGGGTTTGGGTGGACATTTCTGTGTGTGTGTGGGGGAGGGGGGGGGTTGGAGGAGAGAGAAGGGAGCAGATGACAGAAAAATTTGGAGCCAAAGCTAAGGGCACGATTGCCTGAAAGGAGTTGAGAACCTCTGAGTTCCTGCGTGTTGCGAGAGACTCTTTTATGCGGCAGTAAATTTTTAGGGCTGATACACGATGGTCCTTAATGTTCCGTCCTCCACCTGAGTAGTAAATCAAACTATGCGATACTGCCTGGTCTTAATAACCGTCGTAAAGTTCACTTCCCACCGATACCCTCCTTCTGTCCTCCCTGTTCTCTCCCACTTGAGTATTTCCCTCTTACCTTTCTTTATCACTATCCCCCCCCCCCCGCCATCTCTGGAATCTGTTTCTCCTCCTCCTACAATAATTCTGAGCTCCAGGCTTGCTCTTCAGTATTTGGAAGGTTTTAATTTAATCAGCAAGACGTAGCCGGCACAAGCGGACTCTTAGTTCGAGGAGTAACGTTCTGACATGGTTGAACCATTACATCGTTTTGCCTTCAGTGTTCCGTGCGTCGTTTTAAATTTGTGCCATTCGCTGCTATACAGGTAAACACTACATTAACTCATGCTGTGCTAAATACACAATTGTTTTCAGATAATCATCGGTTCTGTTGTGTTAAGTGCCGTGTTTAACATGGAGTTGTTGTTGACTTGGACGATACCCTGCTGCCTCTGTTATGTATCTACTTCCAAGACCTTACAGTGTGACTAGTTGTCGTTATCTAAAGTTATCAATGCAAGCCCATGTGCATCAGCAAAAGCGACAGACGTGCGCACGTAGGTCAGTTTGCTTCATGGAACCTGAACATGATTTCTTGAAAAGTGTTGTTGTTTTTTTCAATGCAAAATTGCTGCTGTTATGTATGGCTTTTTTTTCCCAAACAAACAAAAACAAAAATACTCAGAGTGGAATTTTTTGTTTGGCCTACAAACTCCTGACCAATTTCCGAAAACGTTCTTGTGGACATGTCGCTAATGAAATTAATGTTGTGGGCAGTTAGCTGGACGTAATCTTCTACTAATTCACTGCACAAAGCGCCCACTTTGGTCATATGAACTGAAGCAAATGGCCACTCCGTAGATTTTTAATGGGCAACTAACAGCTAAAGATGAGCAGCACTTATAGTGCTAGTATGAACAGGTCAAGGGCAAGGGAATAAGACATTATCTCATTACTATAATGATATATATATATATATGGTTCAGACCTCTTTGTCTATTACTTAATTGTCTCTAGTAGCCGCACTTGGAATATTCAGGGTATTGGGGAATCGCCTATTGCAGCATTCCAACAGCATCAAACATTAACAAGCTGGTTACTGGGACAGCTAACTGCTGTCAAGAAACATTAACCTCGAGCCCGGGTTATTAAGAAAGTTCAGGGTAATGGCTGGATCAATGCTTTATGGAATGAAATGACCTTCGCCACTTCTCTGTGTGCAAATTTCCTTTTAAATTAATAATTTGATATTCTTTTGAATTAGCCCACCATCCATGGGAAGCAGAATTCGGCGTTTCGTGATATAAGGGGCTGTTGTTAAGAACGGTGAACACACCCCTCATGTTTTTTTCTCTATTTGGCTCTGTAATTAGACTTGACTTTCTTCACTTAAACCCTTGAACCCTGTGTGGGGCATAGGTCATCCACCAAGGTCCTCCACCCTGCTTTATGCGCTGTCTTGGGCCGCGGCCTCAATCTGGCCCCACGATAGTCCCAGCATTTTTGTTTCGTTTGCAATTGATCTTTGCCATGTTGTCCTGGGACGCCCACGGTTTCGTTTGCCTTGGGGGTATCGTGGACAATGAAAAAATTGCCCAAAATTGTCGAAAAAAAAAAACCAAAAACGGGGAGCTCAACATTTGAGATATAACTGAAGGCAAAACAAATTAGACCCGTAGTGCACTGAATCGAGTCTGTTTTACTTCGGTTTTGTGGTCTATGGAGTTAAACAGAACTTTGGGCATTAGTGATTCTGGAACATGGCTGTCTCGCTAGTTGATTCAAATGGATTTCCTAAATAAAAACTTGTCTCACTGTTCATAGTACTTTCAAGTAGCTGACATACAAAACGGGTATTTTATTTCATTTAGAAACGATTGCCCATATAATTTATTGCAAATTCCTCCTTCGCAGCCCCGACGCGAACCTGTGGCTGTATGCATGAACTTGGTGTAAATCCAGCCCGCTCTGAAATCCATTTTTTTCCCCTTGGTCTGTGAAGTCGCGGATTGGAATAAAATATTGTAGTTACTGTCTTTCACACCGCTGTCCCAGGCTAGTTACGCATTGCGTAGCTGATTTAGTCGTCCTCGGAGAAATTGTAAAGTTACGAACCCCTTTGCTCGTGGGTGTTGGCCTACGCGAAGCTCATGCATACCGGGTAGCGTTTTGCATCGACGCTTAAGACCTACACCATCCTGTAACCAGTTACGCTCAGTTCATGCATACAGCCATTGCAGCACAGCTTGTCCTTCGTGGGGGGGGGGGGGGGGGGGTCTGAAAGTTGATTAAAATTAACAAAGTATTTACAGAATTCATACTTTGTCAAAACTGTACAGATAAACATAATTTATCCGGGCCTTTCCCGGTACATTTTTTCTCTATGGCATTTTGACTCATCTCTGAAACTTAAGCTACATTAAGATACCCAAAAGAACGTGAAAGGCGTAAAGTGGCCATTGTCGTGCCCGTTAAACCCAAACTCAAAACTCAAAACTCAGACGGCCTTCCCGGCCCCAGATTAGAATCATCAATTCCCGAGGTCACTTTTTCCCTACGTGTTCAGTGTACACGAAACGGTATTGAATTTCAGATACCGCCTCGACAGACAGCTTGGCTGTGTGATCAATATCAGTGTGTTCTAAGGTAAAGCCGGCGTTCTGTCTGAACTTCAAATGGAACGACCACACCACACCAGAGAGAGATTAGGCAGAACTGCCATCGATAAATCTTTTAGAAGAGAGAATTTGACAACTTGTTGAAGTCTTTGTTATTGTCTCTCGTAAACCATATCCGTTTTTAACACTTAACAGAGCTGGACATATCAGCAATGATCCCCTCCCTCCCCCTCTACCACCGCCTCACTCCACCTTCCGGCCAGGCCCATGCAAAGATAGCTGAATGTATACGAGCAGCGGCCCAGGCCAGATGGGAAATGTAGGCCTCCGTTTGGAACGGTTCCATTACTTTTTATTTTTTTTTGTAATCAGTGCTACACATAGATATTTTTTTATGATGGTATGGGTATCTTTTTTAGAACTTTTTTGTACATTTTTTTTTTAGGGGGGGGGGGGGGGTATCGTGGCCGTTACCGCGTCCGCTTGTTTTCTGCAAACTCAAAACTCAAACTTGCCAAACCCCTCTCCCTCCTCCCCCCTCCCCCCTATTGTGGGCTCATACCAACAAGCCCATCTGATGACCCCTCTCTCCCCGTGCCCCCCCCCCAACCAAGAAAAGAGCCACCTCTGGGGTGACCTGCCTCATTCCATTATTGTCAAGGTCTCACTACTTTGTTACCAGCACCTAAGACAACTTTAAAACATAGTAACATCCAACAAATTCAGGACTGGCAATTAATATTTTATTTTTGAATCAACTTAGAGCTAATAATTAATATAATGAGTTTTAGAATACCCCCGGCATCCACTTCCGGATAGCCCAGACTTGGTACAACGCTATTGTAGTGCTATCGTGTTCCAGTTCTTTTCAAAGATTTTTTCTTTTTAATTTGTGGAGGGGTGAGAAAGGAAGTATTATCAAATTTATTAAGACTAGCTGAGGTCCCCGGCCCTGCCCGGGATAAATCGGTTTGAATATTGGTTTCAGATCTGGGTGGTTATTATGGACCTGCTTCATCTGGCCTGTTCCTATTTGTTTATTTTATTTTTGTTTGTTTGTTTTTAATAAGTCTTACTGCTCTGCCTTTGTGAGTTGACACCCTGCCCATCCCGTACAACAGCATGATTTGCGCACGGGTTAGTGAACTGTTTGATAGTGAACACATCGCAGGAAGTGATAACGAAACCTTAAAATGGCGAACCATGACTCGAAATAGATCTAAATCATGGCGAAACAATAAATTTCCAATAAAAAAAACTACACCGATTTGAGACTTCTATTAAAAACTGTGCACCCTTACATCCATTCTGATGCACCATATAAAATTTGAAGTCTGAGTGTTGAGTGGTTCAGAAGCCTTTTGCAACGAAAAATCTCAAGTCCACAAATATATATAGTATAGATAGATACCAATTGAAGACTACAGGGGGAAAACGTCGGTTGTCACAAAATGCTGTGGAGAGTTTTGCATTTTAAAGTTTGAAAGTCCATAGGTTGAAAATAGAATGCCTTATCTAAATTTGCTCCTGTTCCTAGACAATGGATGTTTTTCTCTTAATCGGTAGCGCTAGCAGATGAACCAAGAGAAAGCTATCAGCTAAGAGCTGAGGGAGGTAACCATAAAATTCGCATTTTGTGACAACTGAGGTTCTTCCCCTGTTCTTCAGTCCCAAAGAAAGGTAATACATGTACTAGGCTTTGGAACTTTGTTCTGCTATAAATGTTTGTTTAGCCCTCAAAGATGTTTTTTTTCTGGCTGGACGCCAAAAGGTACAGTAAAAATTGGGGACAGGACAAAGAATTTCTAAATTGGGCTGGACAGCGGGGTATGATAATGGTGTGTATATACACTATTTGAGTTGGGCACTAACCTCCCCTTCCCCCCCCCCCCCCCAATTGCCTGTTCTGCTTGCCTGCGTACGGTCCTGTGTTTTTTAACCCTCCAGGCCTGAGTCCCATTTTTGTTTGTGGAAAAATTCTGATTTTCTGAGAATTTGTTCTTGGAGAGGTATTTTAAGGGGGTTTTGTAAATCATTCGGTTGATTTACATATTGTGGAAATTTACTAAAAAAAACAAAAAGTATTTTTTGCCTTGGAGCCCTTGTGGGAACTGCAGCCGAGTGTTATTTTTCTGCGTTTCACTTGTGGTGTATATTATTAGGGACTTTGCAGTGGGGAATGTGGGAGAAGGGACGTAACCGAAAAAAAGAAATACGTTCCAATTTCCGAATGCTGTTAAATTTTTCTTGAGTTGTCTCCCGTATTACTGTCATGGTACGTCGCGTGTGCTCAAGGTGGAAATCCACATCCCAATTTTGTTTGAGAAATATAATTAAACAAACCAAACATACAGACTTCAGTTTAATCCAGACAGAATTTCAGGCTGGATCACAGAATACACAACTGCGAAAAAATGAAAACTGCCAGGAAAGTCACGCAAGATGATGATGTAATGATAACCGCAAATAGTTTGATAACATCTACTTAACAGTAGAAGAGACTTGCATTCCCCCCCCCCCCACCAGCAAAAAAAACCATTGATTACCCCACCCACTCCACTTATTTTAATTACCTGTCTGAGTACCACACCTCTCCACACTGACAAGTTGAACTATTACTTGGATTGCACGTAGTAAAACTGGAATTATATTACTTGGGTTGCAGGTAGTAAAAAATATAATTTTATCCAGTTAACTTTCCAGGCGTGTGCCCTTTAGTTTAAAATGACATTTGGTAAAACTGCCAGACAAATAAGAGATTTTTAAGTGTGGAAGACGCGTCCACATCAAGGAATCATTCCCAGACGTTTGTATATTAGCTGTAAATTTTTGAATTCATTCTAAATCTAACCTGAGACATACAACATAATTATAGCCACCTTAGAATGACAAAATTCTTTTGAGAAATTGACGATTTAAGTTTCATGTGATCATAGTTTTTAGGATACGACTCATTTTTCTTTCTAGAATACTTTACAAATTACTCACTGAATCCGCTTGATACTTTGTCACACAATGGAGAAGGCCTGTAGAAGTAGTGTGTAGTGTGTGTAACTCAGTTCGACCAAAAAGTGGAGATACAACCTTGTTATTCTAAAGGAACGATTTAGTATTCAACAGGACTTTAGTTTTAAATTTGTGTAACTCCGTGCTTCATGCTTTCATGAGGTCATATATTCAAAATATATGTCTCAGTCTCGTGGCAGGCTGCCAGCCCTGAGTTTTATTAGTGTAGCACAGTTAGCAGCCTACTAACCCACTACAAGACTTTTATGGCCATGCAATCTAGTCCATGCAGACAAAGCAAGATCTCGAATATTGTCTTGTTCTTGTTGTTACATAAAACTATGATAATTTCATTATTTCACAGAATTTGCTCTGTTTCCTAAATAATAATAACAATACTAACATTTTAACATGTAGCATTTATAGCGTTCTATCCCCTTAACAACCAGGGCGCTAAGCGCTTTACATTATACAACATACCTATACTAAATCACACACACTCAGCAACAACAAATTATGGACATTCAGAGTGTAAAAAGATGGCTCTTCAGGTGATGTTTAAAAGCCATAAAATTGTCAGTCTCTCCAAAAGAAGAAAGGCAAGCACGTTTTTATTCACAGTCACCGTTTCTTAAATCACTCAGTGAAAGATCATATAATTGGCTTTTGGCCTCCCTAAGACCGGAAATTCGCTGCCTCAAAACTTCAGAGGACAAAACACTGAGATTTCAAAAAAGATCTTAAAACACGCTTTTTTTCAGTGGATACAATGCAACCACTGCTGTTTCTGGCCGTTTCACATGTTTTTAATTAAATGTGAGTGGTAGAATTGCTGTAAAATGCATGTAGATAGTACGGGGACAGAGCACTATACAGATCTATGCTATTTATTATTATCATTATCAATATATGGGAAAGTGCAAGGGTTAGGTTAGGACTAGGATTATATGTGGCTCTCCAGCCACACTGACTATTTCGTTATCGTAACAACCTCAGTGAGGTTTTTTGGAAGTTGCCCAGGAAAAGGTCCCCAATGCCAAAACGCTTATTCTGAGCATTTTTGGCTCCACCCCCCACACACCCACACAGACTGCCACTTCATAATAATTTACGGGGTCTTCGCCTTTTTCTTCAACACTTTTTGACGTTTATAGGCCACAAACATTGGGGTTTGGACTTTCTGAGTGGGTGAAATTGAGGGAGAGAGGGGGGTCCAAATTCAAAACGAAACAGTAGAGGGGTTAAAAATGAAAGTAGTAGTGTGTGTGTGGGGGGGGGCGGGGCTCCTCTACTGATAATTGGGGTTTGGAGTTTTTGAGTGGGTGACAGGGTAGTTGTTGTGTGCTTTGGAGGAACGTCATATTCAACACAAAACACAATAGAGAGGACATAGTAGAAAGTAGGAGGCGGGGGGGGGGGGCAAGTTCCCTTCTGCCGGTAAATCATCCAGACCCCGCCCAGAATTTTATGACGTTGTTAATCTTCCAGTTGTCTCCCGTGACATGTACTTCTTCCTGCCGGCAGGGACATGTCGACTCGAGGTTTTTACAAGCACAATCAGTTTGAAAACTTCGTCCCCGGGTCGTGTTGCCAATGACAACCACCGCCTTGCTTGTCACTGCGTCCTCGCTGCCGGTGTAACATTAAATTTGGGCTCCCAGGCTAAGTATGATGATAAAACGTCGCAGTCTCACCGCGGTGCGAGGAGGAAAAAGATACAAAGATAATAAGACAGTCACGTTATTATCCCACGGAAGGAAATTCATTTTCATACGGCATATATAAGAGCACTCAGACATATCTTAACGAATCCTTACATGAACATAGTGTTGTAACTCACTATAAGACCTGGGGACCTTATTATAATCCTATGACACAGATCAAGCTGGAATGCTTGCTGGGAGGGGGGAGAGAATTTATCCATTGAACCAGATTATCGTACTGGGGAGGGGGGTCCATTTTTATTTTACAAGAGAAGTCCATATCCCATAGAATGTTTGGGCCGGGTATGATAGGGTAGAAATGTGACGTATAGACCGGACAGTCCAATTCTAGAGAAGCCCAAAACTAATGCCACACCGGTCCGACATGTATTTGAAGGACGCTTGAGGTCACGCATGCGCAGACAGATAGCTCCTGCTCAGACGCGGCATTGGTTTATGGTTGGTGGTTACGGTAAACATCCTAGCTTGACATACGACTGGTCTAAAACTATGATGGATTAAGAGACTAAGTGCGCGTAACGCGATTTGCTAGCCATAATCCCTGCTATCCACGTTAAGCCACAGGGCTGGTCCTAAAAAGATAGAGCTCAGCTCGTTTCGTTTCTCTTTCTTATTGTTTTATGCACGTAGTAAGGTGGAGCTGTTTCCCCGGTTATTTATGGTGTGAATTTAAAAACATCGCGTGGCTGTCGCAACGAACAACAACTCCACTGACAACAACCTGGCATTATAATAATGAAAACCGAAGATGTACGGCTGAGCCATTTTCATGATTACTGCCCTTTGTCCATGAGTGTCTTTTTTGTCTCTGTTGGCTGTTTTTCTACAATTATGAGGATGAGATCTTTGTTTCTCGGGGGCCTCTGTCTACAGCTTTTGGCCCTCGGATTTCTTCTTTATTATGCCTGTTATCAAAATCTTCCCCAGTGCTCCTTTACAAACACTGAAATGTATGGCCAATAAGAATTGTGCCCGAACCTTTGTTTTGAATTACTACATGTATTGAGCTCTCTGTGTTATCTCTATTGTTGACGCTGATTCCATCTCCCTGGTCTTAACCTGTATTTCGTCATTTTGATCTTCAACTTCTTGTCTCTTCAGTCTTCTGGATACAAGTAGTACTCACCTTTTTTAAGAGCTGTGATGCCAAACAAGAATATTGCATTCGTTGCTATTCTCCGTAAAACCTGCAATGTAGTGTTAGTAATGTATGTTGCAATGTGCTGTTGTCTGTACCTGGCAAGACTAGATTGCCCTAGTAGAGCACCATTATAGGTGTATGTTGCAGTATTGTTGTGTGTACTTGCCAAGACTAAATTTCCCTAGCGTGGAGTCCCTTAGGCGAGGGACCTAGCTGAGAGCAATTTCGCTACTTGGTTAATAAAACCTGGCCCTGAGTCCCAATGGTGTTTTTGGGGTGTTGTTGTTTTTTTTCCTGTCTTTTTTTTTTTTTTATGAAAAACATCCACTACAGTAAATGGAGCTTGCAAAAATTTGGTCTCACTTTTCAGATAGTCTTCGATGAATTGAAATAATAGAGGGCTTAGGATGGGGTCACTTTCAATGCCAGCAAAGGGATGTACACATGTATTTCACTTACCTATGACAGTAGTGGAACCCATAATGTCCTCAGTTGGAATTCTACAAACTTATGTATTATTATGAGGTTTCTTTTGTCTTTGTTTTTTTTTTTTTTTTTCATCTCTGCATGCATGTATTTACTATTTTATTTTATTCTTTTGCTCTGTTTAATAATATGAGTTTTAGTTCAATCTTTGTTCTTGCCATAGTAAAACATGCACGGTTAATGGTGGCAATGGTTGCATGTAGACTGAATATGGTCGTTTTTGTTGTTGTTGTTGTTGTTGATTTACTTTGTTGTTTTTTTGTTAGGAGATGGGGCTGAGAGTAGGATATTAATCTGCATCCAGTTTAGAATTAACCTGTCCGCCATAATCTGCTTTGTAATAAGCATATTTACCTATCCATTCCTACCTAAGTACGCTAAAGATTCCGTGGGAATGCTGTGAAAAAAAAAAAATTAATGAGTAATTAACAATTGATAAATTATTAATAAATGTCTAAAATCAACTGTCGTTGCCAGATAAGTAATGATCTCTATACTCCTCAGGGTATGTTGCATTTGTCACTAAGCAAATTTATGATCATGTTCACAGAGTGAGTGTACCAATAAAGTCGAACATCCAGTCTCTTATCTCAGTGTTCTGTGAACACTGCCATTGCGTCATGTGTCTTCCCACTGTGAGCTACACTATTTGGTTTGCTATTGGCAAATTCCACATCTCCAAGCCATGACGACATTGCGCACCAGGATGAGTCGCGCTGCGCACCATTTGGAAGGTCGACTTTGACAGCTCGTCATAAACCAAGTCCGGCACCAGGTGTTGTCTGTTCCAGAGAGCTGCAATGGTTTTCGGTGCAAAACTACGGTATGTGTTCTATTGGCTTTTCTGTCCTGTCTGTACAGCACTGTGTGTGTGTGTGTGTTTGTTTGTTTGATCACTTGGTCATAATGAATCCTCTGGAAAGAATATTCCTTATAAAAAGATGTCTATGCAGGTCCATACGAGAGAGGACGGATACTTCAGAACTGAATGAAGACAATTTGTCCTGATACTTTCTTCAAGCAAACTTGTATAAACAAGAAAAGAAAATAAATAAATGAATAATAAAGCATAATGATTACATCGATGCACAGAAAAGAGAAATAACCGGCAAGGTGAAATATTGCCAAGCAAATAATCAAAATTGCAGGGAAATTAATATGAAAACAAAAATATGAAAATAAACGTGAAATTGTAACTAAAAACCGAATATGAAATAATACTGTCTGCAACAGAGAACCAAACAATAAGTTAAGTCTCCACTGCCCAGTGTTCTATTTCTGAAACTCACCGCAGTGTCCAGCAACCTGCATTTGGAACATTTTTAATTTATGAAGAATTATTTTTCTCCAGCGAAAATAATTTACCTATTTATTTATTCATTTATCTATATTTTCTATTTGTTTGAGAATTATGTTTTAGTTTTAGCGTTTCTGAATGTTATACCTGGCCACAAGAGGGTTAAAACAACAACAAAATTCTAGGGATGACGATGTTTAGAGCCGAATGAAGTGTCACCCAAAATATCTAGTCAGAGCCAAAGAGATTCACTTCCTTTACTTTTGCTCTGAGAAAGAGTTTTGACGTCACAGTCAGATGCAAGGTTTATGAGACAGCAAAGATGAGCATGAGATGGCGCGGATCCGTTTGATGGCAGCTCAAAGAGGGCAGGGGTCATTCATTTGAGGCCACCAATTGTGCTAGGAATGATAAAGATGGCGTATCAAAAGGGTGGGGTGGGGGTGAGATTTATTTATGCCCGAGTCCCGGGGAGGTCGAGAATTGACAGAAGGAAGAGAAAATGTGAGAAGGTATGAAGACAGACTGACATATTCCATATTACAATCAGAGTGGTTTGTAGGGGGGTTATTTCCCTTACCAGCGAGTTTTCACCCTTGCATGACGCTAATAAACAAAGGAGGACAACTCGTGACTGCGGTCAACCAGGAATGCCACGCTGGACAGCGGGTGTGTTTTCCTTGTCGGTGAGTACACAATATTCTCTCTCTCTCTTTCTCTCTTCCATGTTGTCGCTGTTGTTGTTGTTGGCAGTGGTAGTGGAGGTGATGATGGTGCAAATGTCATGGATTGTGTTGCATTTGTTGTTCTTTGAAGCCACAAGTGCATAAATGTGTGGTTCATGATGCTGTTGTTGGTGATGATTGTGGCGGTGATTGAACAGCTGTCATGGTTGTCTGAGGTGTCCGTGACCAGTTCATGAAATCTCAATGTGCGTGTTACTGTTTACATCGGCATCATTTAGAACTGATCACCGAAAGCCCAAGGAGCATTGGGTCAAACCTCTTTTGCCTCGGTGTGTGGACCATGGGGTTAAAATGGGAACTCGTACACAAATGCGACTGAAATAAGTCCATCTCGCTAATCGATTCAAAGGAGGTTCAAAGACGTCAATCCGCAACGCATCCTGTCCTTTCTGAGAGAGGCTTAGATCTACAACTTGATTTGATCACTTTTGTACTCGTTTACAAAACTTTTTTCCAGATCTGCACAAAACAACTTTTTTTTTTCAGAATTTTGCAAATGTATTAAAATTATATGAATGTATTTAATTCTATGTTAAACTTGACAGCTCGGAATACGAAACATAAATACAGAACGTGTACCCAAAGAGACCGTGAAGGTCGCAAAGTGGCCGATATCGTGCGACGATCCGTAAAACCCAAACTCGGACTCAAATCTGGGCCGAAGTCGATGAGAAATAGACTTGACTCAGTGAGCAACTAGCCTTATAGTAACAGTGGCAATTTCGTCATCTTCTTTCTGTCCTATCATGCTGCCGTATTCTCTGCCTCTCGTCTTGCTGTTTCCTTGCAAATTGCGACATTTATCGTGTCGACATGCTCACTCCAAACTCAAACTTGTATAAACAAGAAAATAAAATAAATAAATGAATAATAAAGCCTACTGATTACACAGCTGCACAGAAAAGAGAAATAACCGGCAAGGTGAAATATTGCCAAGCAAATAGTCAGTAGTACAGGGAAATTAGTAGGAAACAAGCCCGTCTCGCTACAGACAACCCACTACAGACAACCCGGCGTCTTCCGGCCCTCTCAAAACAAACTTACATACAGTAGATCTTAAATGAGCATTTTGTTCACTCAGGTACGCTATTATTTCTTATTATTTTCATTTCCATTTCATCGCGCTCGGGGTTTCTGGTTTTCTAACAAAAATATTCGAATTTGGTTGGCTCGTCCAGGTTTTTTGGTTTGTTTTTTTTTTCCATGACTCAATCGAATGTTCCTGTCCTTTACCATCTAACTGAATCTGTTTTACCCAGCTGTGACTTGTAAGTCAAGCTGATTTTTTTTATTATTATCATTTCGGTCGAACATCAAAGAAATCGAAAAGAACTCGGCTCATAAGAATCGAACACTTTCACTTTAATAATTGTGATGATAACAATAACAATAATAATCGTAGTAATGAAGGAGAAACAGGACCGTCTATTGATTGCACTCTCTAACCTTTGCTAAACCTGCCTTGTTAAATAAAGAAGGAAAATCCCGGCCAAAAACTGTATTAAATCTCATGCTGACAGCCAATATTGTGTTTGGCTTTGATGTGCCGATCACCGACCGATCTCCTGGCTTTTGGGCTGTCCACTGGGCCAGCGAACACTCTGTATGTGTCTATCTGTTCTGTTATTACACTGGTCTTATTTACGAGGTTTGTCTGTAGAGATGCACGTAGGGGCTTGTCTGTTTGGGATCTCATAGGGCAGGTTTGACGACCACAAATTGATTGCTCTAGCTCAGCCAACGGTCCTGAACCTTTTAAATCTTGTATCCCCTTATATAGCTGGGCGGCTGTAGTGAATAAAGCCGCACTTTGACATTTTGGGAACAGATTGTTTTAATCATGGGGGTTATTTTCAGAGACAGAAACATCATTAGAAAGTTTCCTGTTTGTCACAGTGATCATTCAAAATTACTTATTTTCAACAAGTCAGTTTTTGGGCGAAAGGGGCTGCCATAACACATTTTCTCGAAAAAAGTATGGTGACTGGAATAGGCGAAAATTCTAAAAAAAAACTTGCTTATTTTAATTGGGTGGAGGAACAGTAGAATATCGATGTACTAACGGCTGCTGTGGCATGTCTCGAAATTACCAACATATTGATAGATCTAGGCCAGATCAATAAGCGAGATCAACAACAGTCCCCGATGTAACTCCAACAACTCAATGATTGGAGCCTGTAATGTATAATGTATCTTTATACGCTAAATCACAACCCAGTGACCTCTGATATGTCCTGCAAGGAAAAATGGTGCTGGTTACAAGGTCTTGGGGGGGGGGGGGGGGGGGGGAAGAAAGTCAGCAAAGGTGTTGATATTCCAAGACCTGATAGAAGAGGAAGGCTTTGGTGCTGCCTGTAGAAACCACAGCTTTATGTAAGTCAAATGGAAGTGATGCTGCAGTAGAAATGAATGGATCCATCCTCTGACAGCTAAGTTAAATCTTTCCAAAACAACGGACCCAGGGACAATTAAATATGTTTGTAATTATCTTATTTCTGGGAACTTTTTCTTGAAATTCCAGGTGTTCCCCGATGACGTCGCTGCCCATCCCCAGAGTTTTAAATTTTTAAAATGTGCACTCACGTGCTCACCAGCTCTCATGCATTTTACTGTTCCTGTCAGTTTCCCCCTGGAGTTCCACAGACACCATATTTTTTAAGAGGATTTTTTCATAGGATTGTAGTTACTGTTATACCTTTGGTCGTACGTCCTGAGCTCTCAGATACACCACACTACCAAAGAAGATGTTGTTAAATTAAATGGAGATATTTTGTTTCTTCGGTAACGGGACCTTTTGTGTTGTATGACTACCAAGAAAGTTAACTGCAAGAAAACAAAAACCAGAATGTCTGAATCCAAACCACTTCTTCTGTTCCCCAAGACTTGCCCGCACTGCACAGTGTTGGATCTCTGAACTCGGCATGTTGAGCTAGAAACCTTACAGCTGTTTATCAAGCAGGCGGAGAGCGGTCGTAAAAACCCTTATCTCGATAGGGACTTCAGAGCATGTTGTTTTTTTTCGACTGATATCCCCCCCCCCCACACACACACACACCCTCCTGTAGCGTGTACATGGACTATCACAGAGACACTGGGACACTGCACAACATTTATATCTGGGTGTTTTTTTTTTGGGGGGGGGGGGGGGGTGAGCTAATATAGGCTACATATAGCCTTAATAATGAAAGTAAAATAAACTCACTCAAATGTTTCTGCCAATCATTTTCATGAAATGGCAAGCTTGTTGTCACAAGTATTGAATGTAGCCACGCGTTTGTGGGTATTCTTGTTTTAGGCTGGAGGGGTCGGGCAGGTGGGCGCGGGGAAATCGCCCCCATTTTAAGACAATCACATCTCCTCTCCCCCCCCCCCACACACACACACACAATTTATTTTGTTTGTTATTGGCGATGGTCGATCTCTTTTTCTTTTTTGTTTCCATTTTGCTCTTCAAAAGGGCGTAATTAAAATTAATGTATTTATCAGAATTCGGTTGAATTCACTGACGGCTTCGCTACCTCCGCAACCTCCCCCCTCTCACCACCCCTTTCTTCCAGGCTTACATTGACAATGCTATGGTGCACTTTGACGGTCAAATTGCTCCCTCAAAGTACATACATGTATATAATTATGTGTATCCTGTCCAGTTCACACTCATCTTTCTCTAAATTCCTGTCTGTCCATAGCGCACACTCCAGATGATCCTTGAGCCGTTGGTAGATTGGAACTCGACATAATGGCCAAATCCTCTCGTGTTCGAAAACTGAAAGTGTCATTGGTACTTTCATTACAAAGTGTAACTGTTTTGAACCACATTGATTAATTTAATTTATTCATTAATTTTTTTTTTTTAAATTGTTCCCACGTTTTCATAAATGTGGGTGGCTCTGACACACCCTGGCTAAATGTGAAATTTTTATATCTCTTAAGAAAAATGAAAATAAAATATTCTTAAGACGATTTCAAGCAAAATATTGTAAGCAAATGCACAAAAATGCTAAACTTTCATATTATTATAAGCAAATCTGAGTTTCTGCAGAAATCTCTTTCTCCTTTGGAGAGGTAAATTGCCTCAAGAATTTGGTCTTTCACATTAAGCCTGATATCGTCAGATCCACTCACAAATGGGGAATATTAAAAAAAATTCAAAAAAATCAAGAGTTCTTTCGAAATAATTTCCCGGCAGTGAGATTTCCCCTCATTCATTCTTTTTTTCTCTGCCTGGTTTTGTTCACTTTTTTTTTTCTCTCTCTCTGCTTCTGTTTCTCACCTCCTTCAACGCTCTGTCAGCAATAAAAGCCCGGGATTTCCCAACTTTCCATCATACGCATATGTCAACAATATTACAGCAGAGTGCATGAAAAAATTTATTGTTGTTTTTCTCTCTCCTCCCCGCAGCTCTTACGCGTCAAAAGAAACTTCAACATTTTTTTTGTCTAGGAGAGTAAGCGGCACCTGATTGAGTTACGGCATGCTGGTATTGTCGGGACGCTAAAATCTCACTAAATTGCACACATTAATCCAATTGGCCATTGTTCCATTGTGCGACATTGTAGCCTTCTTTTCTCAGTATTTATAATCTATACTATATATATTTGTGGACTTGAGATTTTTCGTTGCAAAAGGCTTCTGAACCACTCAACACTCAGACTTCAAATTTTATATGGTGTATCAGAATGGATGTAAGAGTGCACAGTTTTTAATAGAAGTCTCTAATCTTTGTAGTTTTTTTAATTGGAAATTTATTGTTTCGCCATCATTTAGATCTATTTCGAGCCATGGTTCGCCATTTTAAGGTTTCGTTATCACTTCCTGCGATGTGTTCACTATCAAACACACTAACCCGTGCGCAAATCATGCTGTTGCTCGGGATGCGCAGGATGTCAACTCACAAAGGCACTGCAGTAAGACTTATTTAAAAACAAACAAACAAAAATAAAATAAACAAATAGGAACATCCCAGATGAAGCAGGTCCATAATAACTACCCAGAACTGAAACTAAAATATTCAAACCGATTTATCCCGGGCAGGGCCAGGGAGGGACCTCAGCTAGTATATATATATTTTATAATGGGGAAATTAGGACTGACTTAGCGATGTTTTTTTCACCGGCGCCAAATTTCTGATTAGTCGGAAACAAAAAGTGGAAATTCCCATTTTTGACGGCTTTTTTTTTTTTTTTGCAAAAAAAGAAAAAGCTCTTAGCAATGAGCCCCGTGGATTTCAGCTTGGCAAAAAAAAAAAACAACAACAACTGATTTTGTTTCTCTGATATACATTTTTCTTCTTCTTCTTCGTATTATTATTATTTTATTATTATTACTATTGTTATTATTATTATTATTGTTACTGTTATTGTTATTATTAATACTATATTATTATGTTATTGCTGTTATTATTTATCATTATAATTCTCTAGTGTTGTTATTTTTCTTTCTGCCATTATTCTTCTTATTTCAATAGTGCATTTCTGAAGGTTAAATTAAAATGCTTTGACATGACTTCAGACGGAGTATTCTTGATGATACATGTATATTATTATCACCCCACTGCAGCATGGGGAATCTTCATTCATGTAGCTTCCCTCGGCCAAATAATACATTTATAATTATTCAAACCGTATTTAATGTTTACATGCCTTTCTGTATTTGAGACTTTATGTTTGACAGGCCCCGCGAAGAACAAATCGGAATAATATTCAATATAATTATGTAAGAATCTACTGCATATTCGACACTACTGGAAATGTATAATGCGGAGACTTACGGCTATGAATAATGTCTTGTCTATTTTGACTGATACTCGTGGTTAGGTCTTGTCGATTTCAGAGAAAAGACACGCTGTTCTCATAGTGGCATCAGGCCTATGAATTTAGGTTAGGTAAAGTTATCTCAAAAGAGAGTAAAAATTTCTGTTTTGTGGGCGATGAATTATTTAGTTCTTCCCATTAAAACCCATGAATTCCTTCGTTTACCACCCGCCACAGACGATCCTCTGCTGCGTGTGTTGTGAACTTTGCACAGATGCCGAGGCCAGTGGCGAGGCACGTCATGCCTGAGTGTGCATAATCTCATTGGTCGTAAACATCACAAGGACGCTCACTTTTGACAGGTGGGCGGGGCCGACACCAAAGCTCGGCCAGCCGTGGGTTGTTTGAGGGGAGATTACTGTGTTTTTAGAATATTTTCTTAGCTGGCTTCTCTCCCGTGGTAAAGTAAGGATTCCGAAGAAATGAAACTTAGTTTTACTGCATTAATTGAAAAAGAGATCACCACTGGTTTTTTTTTGCCTCATTATTTTTCTCGATTTCAGTCCTACAATGATAGAATTCATCGGGTTAAACAGTATTTCTTTGTTTAGCGTGGTGAAAATTCATAGTTTTTCATTATTTTACTTTGTAATGTATAGTTCATTAATTTGTTTTTAGGTATTGAAGTGCGTACGCACCCCAAGCGTTTTGCGCTAGGGACACTATCCCAAAGGTTTCGTTATCACTTCCTGCGATGTGTTCACTATCAAACACACTAACCCGTGCGCAAATCATGCTGTTGCTCGGGATGCGCAGGATGTCAACTCACAAAGGCAGTGCAGTAAGACTTATTTAAAAACAAACAAACAAAAATAAAGGCAATAGTTTTTCATTATTTTACTTTGTAATGTATAGTTCATTAATTTGTTTTTAGGTATTGAAGTGCGTACGCACCCCAAGCGTTTTGCGCGAGGGACACTATCCCTAACCCCGTCCTTATCCTCAACCCTAAATCTTGCCGAATCCCTAATCCTGCCCCCTACCCTTTCAACCAAAAAAAAAAAAATAAATAAAAAAGGAGGAAAACAAAAAGAAAATCTGAAAGAATAATAAAGCTGTTGTTAGGACATTTCGGGAAGAGCTCTTTAGCTCTGGAGCCACAAAAGTGTTTCAAATACGCCCCCCTGGCGCAAAAAGTTGGGCGACATAGGTACTTGTGACAAAATTCTTTATTTTTTGTTTCTAGCTTGGGCCTCTTCGAAATACTTTTTTTCTTTTTAAATTTTGTCACATGGCCAAATCCTGCTGCGTCTCCGCCGCTTTTCAGCGGTTTCTTCAAATGTCTTCACCTGTATTATTACGCAGTGGTAAAAACTGATTGCAATGTGCCTTGGGAATACAGTCTAGATTACCTATATGGACAAACTCGCACACACACACACATACACACACACACACACACACAATCATGTGTACACACACGCATGCCCTCTATGCACAAATGAGCTCTCTGCAGTACATGTAGATATGTAGATAGATCTACTTGGATTAAAAAGAAGAAGAAGAAGAACATGTCAAAGGGTTGTAGTCTGTCGGTTACTGCAGTTGTCCCCAGACGTAGAAGCGTCAAAATCGGCGCCTCTCTGTCTGGACATGAGGCGTGAGACGTGGCTTCAGGGACGGGACGTGAACTTGATGAACACACTATAGTCCCCTTACCATTGGTCAGTGTTTTTTGTGTGTACTATGTCACCAAATTGTGTCTTTAGGAATGTAATGTGTTTATTGCACATTATTTTCTAGCATTGGCATGTGTTTTTTGCTTCAGACTACACCAGTCCAACAGAGGCTGTCAAGTGTCATGATTTGAAACTATGCCCGAAAACTGAACTATTTCTTTTGTTTTCGGGGCATTCCATTGTAACTGTATGGAGAATGTGAAAAGAGGTTAGATACAAAACATGATTGTATCAAACACTGAATTTCGTTAAAGTGATAATACTAATAATGCTAATCTTTTTTTTTTTTTTCTTCAATGGAACTACCTTTTCATTTCCCGTGCTGAGTTATTAAACGAGCAAACGATGGCTTTTGCATGGAATGGCCCCATTAGAGCCTTGGTTAAGTGGAGAAATTTCTTTCCGTGTAAAACTATTTAGCTGTTATCTTCGTCGACACTCGGCAATTTTAATTGTACTTTCATCACTTTCCATTCTGGCATTCAACATTCCATAATAATTATGTTTTCATTAATTGCATTTCAGTTTGTGAAATATTGTAATACAGTACTTTTTCTTCGATCACTGGAAATCCAGAAGGCTGAAGTTATGAAAATAATGCTTAAGGTCAATTCCAATGCCTAAAATAATGCTTGAAATACTTTCAGATAATCTAATGTATTTATATTTTGAAATCCACAAATAAATCAATAAATGAACAAACAAGGAGAGGCGTGAAATGCAATAAATAAATAAATAAACCGCAATTTCCATAATCTCTTTCAATTGATGATTCCTTTTTTAAAAATAATTTGTGCAAGTTGAATCTCAGGCCGTTATTGTTTCTTTCGCTGGTTTACAAGCGCCAACGATCACACTTCTGATCTACACATTTCCCGGTCATCATTTTCTCATGCAGTCGTTCCTCACTTTATTTCAACCCCTGGTTCTTTCTCCCATCCCCCCCCACCCCCTCCACCACCACCATCACCACCCAATCCTCAATGCCTCCCTATCTCCGCTAGAAGCTAGGCCTACACAGAACCGGGAAAAATCCACCCTGACATTTATAGCGGTTTTATGACGGCAAACATCTCTGGAGATACTCGTCCGTTAACAGGACTGCATTTCTTCATTGGGAAGTAGAAATTTGGGCTGGCTTTTTTTCCCATTCCCAGGGCCTGTGCAGAGCACCCTGATATTTTTTTCTTTGGGCTTTTTTTTTATGCTGTTTTTTTTTTCTCTTCCATCGTCTTTCAGAAATTGTACTAAATAAAAGGTTCGGTCAAAGGGTAAAGGGGTGAGTGTCGGGTGACCTTGACAGAGAATGTTGTATGACTGGGGAAGGAGAGATGTGAAGAAAGGTGTTTGAGGTGGAATGGGGAAAGAGTGGTTGTAGTTGTTGGGGTGAGGAGACTATAATTTCAGTAATAAAACTAATACTTCTGATAATGGGTATAATTACATTGTTGTGTCCCCAAAGAACGGGCAACCATTCTTTGCAGTAGCGTCTGTGGAATTATTCTGATTATCGCCCCTGCATTGCCATCCGGCGGTAGATTCAGTAGAATGCTGAGAGTAGACGTCAACGAGATTTGCGAAGAGAACTATTAGATGGCTGGCGGCTGGAAGAGATGGGAAAAGAGAGGATAAAAAGAGACAAACACATCGATGGACAACTCGCTTAAAGCTAAAAAAAAATGATTATTATAAAAACAACATATTCGCAGAGGTTGGGTCAGTTAAATTAAGTTGATCTACTGTAGTTGTATTGCTTTCTATGAATTCTAGATTATGACTTAGGAGTGAAGTGGTCGTAATAACAATGAAATTTTTATGTTTTACTAATACTAGAAAAGTTTCTTAGACAAGCATCAAAGATGAAACGAGTTCCAACATCTTTTGCTAGAAAAGCTAAGATAAATCTGAAATCCGAACATTAATTTTTGTGGGGCGAAGTTTAGTCATGGAGCCATGCGACTAGCCTGGTTCGTATTAAGCCGTGAAGCTAGTTCCTTTACAAATAGATGCATCTAGAGCAATAAGTTAACTATGTTTAAGTAAATTTCAGACATTTCTATATTACTATAATGGTGTTTAATCTTAACACTGCTAATAGTACTACTCAGATAATAATTTATATTGCCTCTGCACATAGTTTCAAAGACGACCATGTTTCTTATGAGCTATCTGAGTCCTTATGATAAAATCTTTAACTTGCACTTTCCCATATATCTTGTACGTGCGACTTCCCGCTGAACGGAAGTGACTGCTTTGGGACGGTGCATGTTCCTCCACGTTGCAGAGCTAATTGCGGCTCTTCCTCACTGGACTAATTGCAGAGCAATTGCGCACTTGATGTTTTTACCATAAAGGCACATCAAGTTGCACTTCATGCGTGGAACATAGCCGAACTATATGGGAACTATACACGTTCACATGAAGATGAAAGTCTGTCAAGTTAGTGGCTCCATAATATATTGCAACCTAGAAGTTGGGTGCTCAGTTTTACCATTCCAGGTGCCTGATGTTAAGAATGATTCTTATTCTTCTTAGAAAACTTCTAGCTTAATAGACGAGAAAGCTTTGGACGGCAAAGGAATGAAAATATAGATAAACGACAACCTGCAGTTTCCATCGAAAATGCTCAATGTACAGTATCTTATGTTTGTGGTGAATAAGGATACATGTACGGGGTTGGTGGTGTCATTATTTTTTTAGCATTGTTACTGTCTTTTTTTTTTTAATCACTGTTATCTTAAGGACAGAAGAGGACAATGGACAGGACCGTTTCCTATTGACTAACACAACAGCCATTACAGGTTAATATTTGCCATGTGGAGTGACACTGTGGTAAGATTAAAACGAATAAGATTCGCCCATGCATTCAGATGCACACATACTAACATAATACGTGTACATGTGATGAAACGGTCCCTCTACTTCTTTCCCCACCCCCACTCCTGCCCCCCAAGCCCCAACCTTTCAGACCAGTAGAGTCAACTGACATGACAAATTTTCCAATTTTCTATAAATTAGAATATATAATGATTATTACAATTTTGCCTGAGAGATTAAAAAAAAAAAAGATACACTTACTCTTCCTATTTTATTATCAATTAATTTTTCCAATTACACATTTATATTTTTGCAATAATCTGACTATTTAATGCCAGTTCAGCATATTATTTCAGAAGTTTGGGGATTGGCAATTTTGGTCTGAGCACTAGAAGGTTGAATACGTGATAACAAATTGAATTTAGGAGATTTTGAGACCAAAAATTGCACCATCGATATCAGCAATACAAATGACTGAGAATGTAATAGGAGAGAATGAAGAATTGAGATAGCTTAGTTACGAATGATGTCCCTGGCGCAGAAAGAAGCAGAAAGAATGTCCGCGAGAAATGGAATTAAAAAAAAAAAAAAATTAAATTTAAAAAAGAAAAAAATAAATATTTCAGATAAAGACATACAGGATCTGGAGCGGAAAGATTAAACTTTAAACAAAAACTAAAAGAAAGTGAAATAGTGTCTATTACATTGTTAAGATTGTCTTTTTTTTTTAATGATGAAACAAAGCGAGAAAGAATTTTTAAAATGGGCGATGCAAAAGGAATGACAACAAAGAGAGAGAAAGTGAAGGCGAGATGAAAACAGGATAGAATAACAAACGACAGGGGGAAAAAATGGAAGAAAGCAGATAAGATTGATATAATCACAAGAAGAAAGAAAGTGGGTTTAATTGAACGTAGGAAAAACAATAAGCGATTGAACAGCAGCAAAATTTATTTTTAAAAGTATGAACTAAAAAAAATAACAATAATAAAATATTTTCCACGTCAGTTGTAGCAACAACATTTAACACCGATAATGACAACAACTGCATAAACAACAATAGCAACAACAAGAGTGGATCATGTTCCTCCCTTTGATTTGAAAAAAAAAAAAAAATCTACGTGACGTATTTACACACCTTTCATTCTCTCTATCCCTCTCATTTTCTGTGTTATTCCACAAACACATCTGCTGTTCGTTTCTCTTTCATCTGCTTCAGCATAATTTTATTACCTCATCCAGATGTCTTTCCAATCCTAGTTTTTGGATTCTTGTGCAGAGAAAACAGCGCCGCTGTCGGCCATCTTGCCAGAAATTCACGAGCCGCGCTCGCGGGGAGCCATTCAGATTCTCTGCAAAAAGTATACAAGTCGGCGCTTCAAAGGATTTTGCCAAGATAGCTTTGTCGATTGGCGTAAAGGTTTTGCTATTCGGAGATGCAGGGAGGGAAGAAAATGAGGCGAGATGTTATTCAGGATGTTCACTCATGCAGGGAATTTCTTCTGTTTCCTTTCAAGCGCGGTCTTTCCCTCCTATTCCGATTATCAACAGTTGCTAAGTGGAATATAATTCCAGCCAGCAATGTTTTTTGTTGTCTTTCCACACTAACATCCATCCCTTCTGACTTTCCTGTCATTCTTTCTTTCCTTCCATCCTTTCTTTTCTCCTCAGTTCTGCAGTCTTTTCATTCTTGCCTAAATGTTCTGATTTCTTTCTTTCGCCTTTCACAAACTGAGGCATCCAAATTCAACTAATGGACGGACACGAATTTGTGTCATGAATTTGTCATGATTGCCTTTAACAACTCAGGAACACAGAATATTCGTAAATTTCGGTGCCAGTGCCTTTCCAAACTGTATTTATACCAATGTTGGCTCTGTGGACATAATTATACTCTTTCAGCTCCAAGCCTAAATAATAGCTTGTCGAAATAGTCCAAAACAAATTTCGACACCAAAATATCACATAGTCTAGCAGTATTTATACCATTTCCAGCTTCGTGGACACACATTCTGTTGACCGAGAGCCTAAAAAATTACATAGCAGTATTTGAATACCATTATCAGGTTTGTGAATATTATATAGATTTTCTACCAGTACCATAGTAGCCATTAACTATACCATTAACTGAGCGAGTTTCTTAAACTGGTAGTGGTGGTTAAATCGTAAGGCCAGAGCTGGGAACAAACGGCACTACTTGTCGTGGCCAAGGGTGATTTTAGTCCAAACTGATGGTTTGGTTGACTGTGATTCCCAGGAAGGCAAACTCCTACATCTGTGAGGGTGATTGGTGGGCGTGTCTGGAAGGGCCTCCATCTGTCCTATCATTCTGTTTTATATTCTGTCTACGGTCTTGCTTCTACCCAGCACAATTTTGAGCCATTATCGTCTTGACGTGTTTTTTCCAAACTCAAACTCAAACTCCTCCATTTGGGTAGAAAATGTTGTTGTTGTTTTTTTTTCATGAAGAAAAGATTTAAACGAGTCAATTAAATATGCTTTCATAATATAATAACCTTTTCTGACATTCATATCAATCTGACGAGACGGATCAACATTTTTCGCAGTATGTACACACTGCAGAGTTCAGAACTCCATGCATAAGTCATAGTTCGGCGTCGTGTATCACCTATAAACTGAGCGGAGTGGTTCTAGTACCAAAACTGTACGATGAAGGTGGCTGTAAAATGTATTTTCAGCAGCGTTTAACCCATCCCAGCTGGCTGGCTACGGTCCTGGCTAGGGGTGTAGGTCTGAGGGAGGTAAATGTCACCCGTATCAGGGGAGACGTGTTCTGCACCGACATGTTATCTTACACACTCAGCTTCTGCGCTATCTCCTCCTCCTGACTCTAAATGCTTCACGCGTACACTGAGACACAAATCCATTCAAACCAAAGAGAACATACTTATATAGATAGAATCTAGTAAATTATAATTGGGCAGATTTTTTTTTGGGGGGGGGGGGGGGGGTTTAAATTAGAGCTCTTGGAATATCCATGCATGTCACTTCATTCATGCTGATACAGAGCCATTCATTCACTAAATAATAGTCCCCTGCCCCTTTTCCCCCCGGGAAGGAGGACGGGAGGTGTTTCTGACAATATTGCCATTGTCGTAAGATGCAGTTAGTTTTTTCTCTCTCTCTCGCTCTCTCTCTCTCTCTCTCTCTTTCTCTCTCTCTCTCTCTCTCTCTCTCTCTTTCTTTGGCTCTCTCTTTCTCCTTCTATCTCTCTCTTTCTATCTCTCTCTCTCTCTCTCTCTCTCTCTTTGGCTCTCTCTTTCTCCTTCTATCTCTCTCTTTCTCTCTCTCTCTCTCTCTCTCTCTTTCTTTGGCTCTCTCTTTCTCCTTCTATCTCTCTCTTTCTCTCTCTCTCTCTCTCTCTCTGCCGTGTCCCTCTTTCTCTCCACCACAGACCACGAAACACGAAATGCACAACAAACCTAACAACAACAGTAATTTTGATGCTCTTTCTCATTCAAACAACAAAAATAATTTCTTCCATTTATCAAGTCTGCTCTCCATGATTCTGAATTTGTCACAGAAGGTAAAATCAATCATTGCCGACGTGAAAAGGTTAATGCATCAAACATACACATCTCGTCGATCGGCTGTTGGAAACTCGTTATGCGACCGTGGACTCATTACAAAGCCAAATAGAGAAGATACTGAGTTGTTGTCACTGTTCAGCTATAGCTTCCTATGTAAAACACTACGCTTCCCTAACAACAGCTTTTGAGGGTATGATTATCCATCCACAAAGTATGTCCGTTCCATTTTTGCGCTTCCATTTTTGCGCTTTCACCCCCCCCCCCCTTCCACCATCACCTCTCTTCCACCCCGTACCTCCCAGTGTTTGCTTTTCGTATCTCTCCCTTGTACAAGCGTACGGCCATCAAGATGTTGAATGTTCAATGCTCGGGCCTTGGTTTTTAAAAACCTTAAGAAAGAGGCATGTGCACGTTCTTTTTGACCGTTTCAGTTCACCCTAGACAAGATTTGGGTAGTTAATAATTATATACTTATACTTTATAGAATCAACAAGACAATCTGCAGCAAAAAAAGTAAGCGAAACCAGACTTTTTCATTCATTGCCACAACCAATTATGTAGCCTAGAGACCCCCCCACCCCAAATGTACTTTTTCGTAGGCTAGGGGCACTCCCCCCCCCCAGCCCCCCACCCCCAACCCTGTCCGAGTCCAGATTTTGTGAATGGGCCCTACCTGTCACCTGTGTCGAAATTTCCAGGCTTTGCTATTGTTGACATCATAAACAAGATGGCGTGAAGACGTAAACAAACGGTTGCTGGGAGTTGTTAATGATGGGTTCAAAGGCCAGGATACATAAGCTTTGTTCTCATTACGGTCTCGCTCGCTGGAAACACAAGACAAATTATGGGATAGGTGGGAAAAAATGTTTGTGTTGTCAAAACAGCTCTGTATGGAGGTGTCTGTGTGTGTGTGTGTATATTTGTTGTATGTATGTGTGTATTTGTAGCCGGGGATGTGCTGATATATTTGCTTTCTTGTCACATAAGAAAAAGGATCCCTCAATATCTCACACAAGCACACACCTCTTTTCGTTCCCTCCTGTAGTTGCAAAATGTACATTTACTGACATAGATAGACAGAGAGAGAGAGAGAGTGAGAGAGAGAGAAAAAGAGATGAACAGACGGACAGACAGACAGACAGATAGATAGATAGATAGATAGATAGATAGATAGATAGATAGATAGATAGATAGATAGATAGATAGATAGATAGATAGATAGATAGATTGACAGACAGAGAGACAGGTAGGTAAATAAATATATAGATTGACAAACAGACAGACCGACAACAAACAAAGAGATAGATGGATGGATGGATGGGTGGGTGGGAGGGTGGGTGGATGGATGGACGGTCGGACGGACGGAGGGAGGGGGGAGGGACAGACAGACAGACAGACAGACAGACAAGCGCATACCTTAGGAAGCAAGCCATTAAGAAGACGAGAACCTGTAATAAATCTGGAACTAATGAATCACTACTCTCTCTCTCTCTCTCTCTCTCTCTCTCTCTCTCTGACTGAGACGATTAAGCGGTGGCGGACATGCAAGAAAGAAGTTAGAGAAGCCGCTTAATTTATTGGAAGCTTTATGGGAAGAAATTCTCTCTCACGGAGCGCTATCGCTCCTACCATGAACTTTGAGACAAAGGTCATCGCAGTCTCGGGCGGTGTCACCACAGAATGCCAACCTTAATGATACCTAGGCTGGCACCGGTGTCGAAGTTCCGCTAACTGCCCTAAGTAAATTATCCGACTTCTTTTTTCTGCACGGAGCTCATCGTTTCGCCGTAATTAATGTTCAAGCTTCACAGAGAATTTTTTTCTCCTCTACTTCACCAAGTTAATGACTGCTATGCTGTGCTCGACAAACGCATGTTTTTCGGCCCAATGCAAGAGAGACAAGATGCGTGGGGACAAAAGCGGATTGAATTTCACGTCAGGTTCTTATTATATTCGTCAATATTGGGAAACTCGAAGCCGGTGTAGAAATCATGATTAAGAAAAAATACCTGGTAGTTCGTTGGTTGTTTTTTTCTCTGTTTACAAATGGGGCGTCTGTAGGCTGTCAAACCCGAGAGGTATAGAAAGAATGGGTGGGATTGATTGGCGGGATTGCGTAATGGCGTGTGGGGAGAGATGCTAATGTAGGGCAATTTTTTTAGTACTAATAGAGATGTGAAATAGGAACTGGCCAGGAGCGTATCTTTTGAAGACGAAAGAGTGTGGGTTGATAGGGGATTGGGGCAGTGGCGTGAGAAAGGAGCAGAGAGGGTGACGGTCCAGGGCATCCATTTCAGGGGGCATCCCATCAAAGAGTGTCAAGGCCCTTTACTGGAGTCTTGGGGTACACCATCAAGGAGCTGGGCCCCGAGCTTGATGAGGCATCACCAAACCGTCCTCTACACGTTACTGGATTGGGGAGGGGAGGGGTGAAAGAGGAGAAGGAGATTGAACAGAGAAAACATGATAATTACTTCAGGGCTGGAAAGTTGGTTGGTTCGTTTCCTTGTTTTTTGCTTTTACATATCAAATCTCCTTTGGTTCACACATCCGTCGAAGTTATTCAAAATCAAAATGTATTCCTTCTTTGCAAAAGCAACAGTTCTACCGACACTGATGTGGTGCTCTGTTTTTCGAAGATTGGTTAAGGTGTGGGATGTAAACAAGTCGTTTCCTTAGAACGGCAAGGCTCTATCTCCGCTTTTTGATTGAACTGAGTTACACACTACACACTTCTTCTGCAAGCCTTCTCCAATGCGTGTCAAGTATCGAGCGGATTCGGTGTGTAATTTGTAAGTATTACTGTAACTGAAAAGAAAAAAAAAAGTCGTATCACTGAGAGGTATGAGCACATGAAACTTCAGTCATCAATTTCTTAAAAGTTGACGGGAGAAAGATTGAATCAGAACCATGTCGTTCTAAGGGGTCGAATTGGGTCAGGGCTAGAGCTAAATCAGTGTTTCTGAAAGGGCGTGGCACTATTTTGGTGGGGTCTTCAGAATAGGGCGGAAGGATATAATATTATATATATATATACTAACTTCATCTGATCACGGTGGGGTGAACTTTTTGTATGTGTGTGGGAGGAGGCGAGGGCGGGGGCCGGGGGGGGGGGGGTGGGAATAAAAATTGAGGTAGGGCTTGGGACTAAAAAGTTTGAGAAATACTTTGTTAGATTTTCAATACTACGGTGTCGGAATTTGTTCTCATGCAGGTTAAGTTGGATATTTAGTAAAAAAAAAAAAAAAAGGTGGTGCTGCTGTTAACAGTTTCCGATTCTTGTACTCAGCGAGAATAACCCATAAGAGTTAGAAGTGGCCACTCGGCCATTACAATTATTATCGGAAGAAAGGTGATGAAAATCAGGCTACTGAGGATAGTATGATGGGAGGAAGAAGAGTGAGTAAAGAAAGAAAGAATAATAAATTAGTGAGACGAAAAAGACAAAAAAAATCCTGCAATTGCAAAACGGAGAATACAGTCCGGAGCCAAAAACCCGGCTTCAACCAATCCCTTCTCTCCTTCTCTCGGTGTGTGTGTGTGTGTCCCTCTCTGTCCCTTTCTTTCTCTGTCTCTCTCAGCCTCCTTCTCTCTCCCCTTCCTCTCTCTCTGTCTCTCGTTCCTTCTGTCTCTGTCTTTTCTCCCTTTCGCTCTCTGTCTGTCTTCCTCTCCCTTTTGCTCTCTATCTCTCTGTGTCTCTCTCTGTCTCTCTCTCTCTCTGTCTCTCTCTGTGTCTCTCTCTGTGTCTCTCTCAGTCTCTATCTCTCCGTCTCTCTCTCTCCCTGTGTCTCACTCTCTCTCTCCCTCTCTCTTTCTCTCTCATTCTCTCCCCTCTCTCTTTCTCTCTTCTCTCACCCGTCTCTCCTCCCCACCGAGCCCTACTCCTGTCTGTCCCCCGGCGGCTAATGACCCACGTTAGAAGTTATATCCCAAGTGGAGGTTTTACAGTATCATCTTACACAAGACGTCAAATTTGCCCTTGTTATTACTGTAATTTATCGCTGCTATCGATGTTTTCAATTGACTAATGGAATACGAGAGGTCGGAAACATTAGACGTCCTTTTTTTTTCTCCTCAACGTGTCATTTTTCACTTTTTGTTCCGTAAAATTTTGTTTTTTAGACACGATGACTTTTCATTTCTCTTCTCTTTGCTAAAAACTTTTTTGAAACAATAATGGTGGGAGGTTGAGTGGAACCGTTTTTTTTCTTTTGTTTTGTTTTGTTTTGTATTTCTTTGTGTGTGTGTGTGTGTGTTTTGTCTAAGAAATACTGAATTTGGACCGTCGAGGGGGAAGAAAGGGGGGAGGGGGGGGGGGGATGAGGCGAGGGGAATTCTGCAGAAATACTGAATTTGAACTGGGGGAGGGGGAATGAGCTAAAAGTAGAGGCGTGGAAGGGAGAAATGCAGAAATACTCAAATTGCCAGGAGAGAAGAGATGATTATAGTCTAATCACAGTGTGTGTGTGTGCATAGAGAGTGCTTTTGCCTGATTAGGCGTAGCTGGTTCTAGACTCTCTCGAGTGCCCTGTAAACCTCTTCACATGCACTTCTTCCACCTGTGCACCGTGATGTGCAATTGTAACTTGGAGACACGTCATGTGAGTCCGCGGGTGACAGATCGTTACTTTGGGAGGCTGGTGGCGCATTGAGACAAGTCTGGTTTTGTCTCCTCGTGTTGTAGTGTGAAATGTGAGCTATGGAGTTCAACGAGGCCTCGCACACTGATCAAACGAGAGTGAAACAAGTCCAAAGCTGTGTTTTCAAGAAGTTAATAGAAGTAAGCAGAAGCCTTGGGGGGTGAGACAGAGCACTAAGATAATAATTCAGAGAAAGTGTGAGGCCAATTAAAGTTGTAATGCCTAGTCAGTGCCCAGAAAAGCAAAATGGGGGTGAAAAAGGGAAGGAAGAGAAATGATCAAGATGGGGATCGAACCTGCTATTATAAGGCAAGGCGATGGTGCCATAGCAGAAGTCTCGGGTTCGATTCCCATCTTAATCATTTCTCTTCCTTCCTTCTTTCACTCCCGTTTTGCTTTTATGGGCACTAACTAGGCATTACAACTTTAATTCACCTCATATTTTCTCTGTGTTTGCATATACAACGGAAAAAAGAAACAGCAATGGAAATGCCAAAAAACCCCTTCAAGTACTGAAATAAAAAGAATGTTTTCTTGTGCACGGAAAGGTCGTTTCTGTACTGTACACATGGAAACACTCTTTTTTTTTTGACGTTTTCGTCTCCGTTTCGGTTTCCTTACACATGGAAACACAACTTTATTTGTTGGGGCGCGACGAAAAAGAGAGAGAGAAAGAGAAAGAGAGAGCGGGAGATAAAGAGAGAGAGAGAGTGCAAGAGAGAGAGAAAGAAAAAGAGAGAGAGAGAAAGAGAGAGAGACAGAAAGAGAAAGAGAGAGAGACACAGAGAGAAAGACAGAAATAGAGAGAGAAAGACAGAGAGAGAGAGAGAGAGAGAAAGAGAGAGACAGAGATAGAGAGAGAAAGAGAGAGAGAGAGAAAGAGAGAGATCTCGTCCACTGAGTCAAAAGAGTTGCCAAATCAGACCGGACCCAATGGGATACAAGCCTTAGGCTTGAGAAAACTCGAGTGAGAAATAGAGAGAAAAATTCTGAGGAATCAAAACCTTTGACATGTGCCAGGGTCAAAATGAGAGTTGCGCCCACAAATAAAAGACTTGTGTAACTGGATTTTGCAGTATAGAGAAAGTGTGTTTATTTTTTTATTTTTTTTTAGGTAGGAGAAAA
Source organism: Onchidella celtica (assembly GCA_963931925.1). Taxonomy (NCBI): domain Eukaryota; kingdom Metazoa; phylum Mollusca; class Gastropoda; order Systellommatophora; family Onchidiidae; genus Onchidella; species Onchidella celtica. The sequence goes on along the minus strand of OZ007582.1, from coordinate 6,355,736 downwards.
GCCTAAATTTGGAGACAGTACGTCAACACTATAACAGTCGTATTGCACTCGGCTGAAGCAAGACGAGCGATAGAAATTAGCAGAATGATAAGACAGCTGTTTAGGATTCGGCATGAAATGATTAATTTATTACTTTATCTTAGAGGAATTAAGCCCTCATATCAGTGAAAAGAAGAGAAAATTCTGTGAACGGGCAAAAAAAAGCTAATCACAGTCTCTGACAAAAGTGCAGTGGCGGATTTACTCGGAAACTAATGAAAACAACAACAACAAATCTTAAGCTTGGCCGCTTATCTTGTTTAAAGGGTGAATGTTGGATGTTGCCCTACCGTTGCTGGTAGAGAAAGGGTCCCATCGTAGTTAATACTACAGGGTCACAAGTATGAGTGTGCATGGGAAAACGCGGCCTAAGTCGGGCACATGACATTTTGAGTTCTGTACATATAATAAAAGACAAGACATTTCTGATAAATTATTGAAGGCAGTGATTCCCCCCCCCCCCCTAAAACAAGCTTTTGAGAAAACAGCATTTAATCCTTTAAGTAGCAATAGCTAATTGACCAAGTAATATTGGAGTGATTGCTGTTAGGAGACCGTAGTCTAATAACTAAGCCGTTATAGAGATCATAGTGAGTAGTGTTCACTGCTCATCTACAGTTTACCCTGTAACATGCCACGATCCCCTAGCAACAGCCAAGTCGGAAGTTTTTGGATCCTGTTAGGAGACCGTAGTCTAATTACCAAGCCGTTATAGAGATCATAGTGAGTAGTGTTCACTGCTCGTCTACAGTTTACCCTGTAACATGTCACGGTCCCCTAAACAACAGCCAAGTTGGAAGTTTGTGTCGGACCCACATTTTCCACTTCAAAGCCGTTTTTCTCAAAATCAGCTCTGTCGACATATTGTGGGTTTTCTCATGCACACTCACATATGTAGGTTCGTCACTGCAAGAGTGGAGTTAGTCCCTTATTCATGGGCAGAAATGAAAAGAACGGTGGAAAGGACGGAGATCACAGGATGAGATGAGCGCGAGAATGCACACAGGGTACCAAGTGAGGAATGACAGAAGATGCCTAGAAGAGTATGAAGAAACAAAATAGTCGGAGGTGTGCTGGAAACCTGTGAGTAGTTAACATTAAAAAGTTAAACAATTTTGAGATAGAAAGAACGAAGAAAGAAAAGAAGAAGACAGAAAGACAGATGAAGAAAATTTTTTAAAATAAAAGAAAACTTTGATGAGACAGATCGCCTGACGTGGCTGGCGACAGTGTGACGGGCAAATACGATAGAGGTTTGAAGTCAAAGCGAAACCGCAGCAACTGCAGGGAAAACGACAGGAAAAACGAGCAATCTTGCAACAAGAAAAAATGGCCCGAGTGGTTTCCTCATCAAGGGGGAAGAATTCTGGTATTTGTCTTCACGGTTGTTCACGAGTAGGTGAGTAACTTCAAGGGAAAACCTCACGGCTGGGCTGTCCAAGGGCTGGAACTATCGTCGTGTCGGTAACAGCGCTACTGTAAACATCTCAATGAATTGACACAAAATGTCAAATAAAACTTGATTGACGTCTGTATTAAAAGGACATTTACCACACTCACGTCAGATAGACGACATAACATTATAAAAAACCCAGATCAGTTCAATTTTCCAATTATTTTTTTTCCATTGTTGCTTTTTCTTTTCTTTTTTTCGCTTGAAGAAGGCTGTTGCCGAAATATCGATCATTTTCTGTCTTCCCTTTTACTTTGAGTTTCATTGTGTCGTTTGGGTATTATTTTTTTACTCGAGGCTTTGCTACATACGACTTTTTCTTTTTGCCAATTTTTTTTGACTTCACATGAGATAGGCAGGGATGGGAGTTATCAACAAGTTTTTGACTCTATCAACTTTTGTTGATACACGAAATGACTCACAAAGAATGTGCGAGTGAAGTCTTTAATTAACATTTTTATTTTTATTTTCATTCGCGATGGTTAATTTAAGTTTGACTCGCTTCATCGTCGTTTCCAAGTGCTTTTTTATTTTGAAATTCAAGATGAACTATGAACAATATACATGTCCCAGCCAGCAAGCCTTTGGAAACCTGGCGCGTAGGATTAAGGTAAAGTATGCTCATAGGAATTGCATCGTTTCTACGGAGATCCGAAGGTGACGACTTCACACCGATGTCGGATTGATGTACGGAATTGGCGTCTATGATAATCCTACGAACTCTAAGGGTAGCCACACAAAGGCCACCGAATTCGGTCACCCAGCCACTAGGCGCTTTAGGTGAGAAGAATTGCACAATATAATTTCAACAACTGCACACAGAGCCCACCTAGATTCGGCCCGTTTATGTAGTGCAATTCTTCTCACCTAAAGCGCCTAGTGGCTCGGTGACCGAATTCGGTGGCCTTTGTGTGGCTATCCTTAGGCTGGTGACTCAATAGGTCAAGTCTGTTTTGATTCAGTGCGGGAAGTCTCTCTTAGTCCCAGCTGACTCAAAACACTTTTGTCCGATGAGATAAGACTTGTGTTTGTCTCACCAGTCCATATCTCACAGTAACACCGAGACTTGACTCAGTCCACCACAAATCTCAAACTTTCCACGAAAGTTCGCTGTGGAAACAAAACCTAATATTAACAATTTGTCTGTGTAGGGTTAGCACAATCATGTAAGACGATGGGTGAAAAATATTTTTCTTTTCCATGGTATCAGATTTGGAATACTCCAAATCTGAAAATTTTATGATTGTTAAACATCGGCTGAAGAGTCATCTTTTTGCACTCAGAATGTCCATTTTTTCTCCTGAGTATGCCAGTGTATCGTGTGTATGTGATTATACGATATAAATGTTGTAAAGCGCTTAGAGCCTGGTTGTTAACAGGATGAAGCGCTATATAAATGCTGTGTATTATTACTATTATTATTATTATTATCATGTAGTCACCCCGAGCCCTTAGCCCAGGAGCACACGGGCCAATTTTGATTGGCCATCCAGTTGAATATGACGTCACAACAATTACTTTCAATGACACATCTCCTGCACCAGCCAACCAGTTGAATATGACGTCACAGCAATTAGTTTCAATGACACATCTCCTGCACCAGCCAACCAGTTGAATATGACGTCACAGCAATTACTTTCAATGACACATCTCCTGCACCAGCCAACCAGTTGAATATGACGTCACAACAATTAGTTTCAATGACACATCTCCTGCACCAGCCAACCAGTTGAATATCTCATTGAAATTCAATGTCATGACGTCACCATCCAACTAGTTGGTCGATCGAAATCAGCTCGTGCGCGTCTAGGTTTATATAGTAACAACTTTACATAGTTTTACCGTACGTCGCCAATTCTCACTCATCGTCTGTGTTTCTTGTGCTACGACGTCGGCACGGCTCATAAACGTCGGCGATTTGGCTTTGAATGGGTTAAAAAACACGTCAGTCTGGTATTTGTCTGCACAAGATTCCACACACCCCCCACACCCCTCTTTTCCCCGAGCGTGGTGGCTTTGGGAGGGACCTGGACTGGTGTGATACGGACTAGTAAATGCGAAAGTGTACCAGCTGGAAAGAGTGATACGTTTTTGATGTAAATATTACAAATTTAAATTTACATGCTAGAAAAACCTCTCGACGTGTTCATTTGGTTATTTATGGATACAAACATGATTAAATATCCCACTTTAAAGGCAGTAACACCTCCAATGTAATCATGAAAGACTTTTTAAACCGCTGAGCCTTAAATTCTACGAAATATCATAATTACGCCTAGAAAGACATATAGGCGTAAGTGGGCATATTTTAAAAGATCTTGAAGTTCGCTATATTTTTAATACTTTCGTTGATTTTGAGCCACAACTGAGTTGCGGAGAAGAAAGTGTTCCGACATTTTGAGCCGGACAAACAAACGACGCATTGAGTAGGATTAAAAAGTATGACAGGAAATTTCGTTTTCTGCCTCAGTTTACACATTGGTGACCAAAACTCAACTTTAAAAGTCACATCTGTGCGTTGCCCGAGTCAGTGGGTCAACTAGTATGAAAAAATGAGTAATTAAATAAAACACATGATTTATTATATAATAATTCGTAAACATTATTACTGTGATTGTGCATACGTCATAGTGAAATGTGTGTTTGTTTTGAAGACAGGTGGATACGATGTGGGTGCGAATTGGAGACTGGATATTTCCAAAGGGGGAGGGGGGGGGGACATTGAGGGGAGGATAAACTTGATCTATCCAGAAAACAAATTAAGAGAAGCAGCAAAATTGGCGTGTTAGCAAGAAATGGTTTTGTCATTCTGTTGGATACATCGATAACAGTTGCTGCAGCGAATGTGCTTGAATCTCAGAAGCTGATCCCAACCATAGACAAACAGACAGACAGGCAGGCAGGCAGGTAGGCAGGAAGGATGATAGATAGATAGATAGATAGATAGATAGATAGATAGATAGATAGATAGATAGATAGATAGATAGATAGATAGATAGATAGATAGATAGATAGATAGATAGATAGATAGATAGATAGATAGATAGATGGATAGATAGACAGATAGATAGATGGATGGATGGCTGGCTGGCTGGATGGATGGATGGATGGATGGATGGATGAATGGATGGATGGATAGATGGATGGATGGATGGATGAATGGATAGACAGGTAGACAGATAGACATAGATGGATGGATGGATGGACAGACGGACGGGCGGCCGGATAGATAGATAGATAGATAGATAGATAGATAGATAGATAGATAGATAGATAGATAGATAGATAGATAGATAGATAGATAGATAGATAGATAGATAGATATTCTAGCACCAGTTCTCACAACGACTACAGTAAACATTACGTAAAGTTTGGTGCAAATCACGTTCAAAAGCATGCATCAATGTATTCAGAGTGACAGAGGAGAACAGATTTTTATCTGCACTCCACAGTTTCAGATCACTCAACAGCTGTACGGGTATGTCTCTGATAGCTCATCTTAGCTTTCAGTCTGAGGTTTTGACGCCAGTGAGGAGTGCGAAGTACTGTCGTGTCTATGTTCTACAAGACGTTCCCTCTTCTCAGTTCAGAGCGGAGCGCATGAAAGATCTCTAGACACGACTCACTCTGTCAGTCAGGTGCCTGGAAATCTTTTGAAGTGCAACTATCTGAGAAAGATGAATTTCCAAAGCAAATAGTTTCTATTATTGCATCAAAGGGAGCGGGTTTCGTGTTTTTGTTTGCGTTTTTCCCTTCCCAGTGACAAATTGCGTTGGTAAACTGTTAAACAGATTTCGCGTGTCGGCCAGCGGGGGGAAACCTCCGTCATGTCAGGCGCTACGAGTCGGGAAACAGCAGGGCCATTGTAGAGATTTTGAAACACGATTTTTAGACTTGGAATCGAGTTTGGCAGTATTCGATTAAATGGACTCACGGGGATGGAAAAAACGCCTGGGGTGGGGATAGGGGTTGGGGTGGGGGGGGAGGGGGGAGTGTAAATTTGGGGAAGAGATAGGTGTGAAGCTAAAAAGGTTTCTGGAACGTCCCTGATTCCCGGTTTGTATTGGTCCATACACTAACTTACCCTGTACAGACAATAGCAGAAAATACATGAAGTCACAACCTTTTCAATGTAATAGCGACTGCATGATCTTGAGCCAGTTCGCTGATGCTACCAGGGCAGGTTTTTAAGCCACTCGGACCAATTGCTGTTTAAATGAGTCGATTGGTCTCATCTCGTAACTTTTTACCGACAGACTCGGAGCCACATGAAATTGTTAGTTAGACTGGCCGCCTGTATGGTCCCATCTATGATAACTAGACAATTTCCATGGCACTATCAAGCCATGCCAAAATCTCTTAAATGAAAATTTGAAAAATGGGACTAATGGGACATTCATGCGTAGCTTTTTTTTTTTTTAATGATTTCTTTAAAAAATTGCATTATTTTGAAAAATGCAAGACGTATCACGAAATCGCAAACATGAAAAGGAACAAGTTTTACAGAAATACTTTCCATCATTATTAGTAAAAGTAAAATGCCTGCCTTTAGCGAGTTCATAGAATTTGGCCCCCAAAAAAGGCTTTTGGTGCACAGTGTAAAGATTGTTTTACGCTTGTTTTGAATAGGTGTGCGAGGTCTCTATTTCAACCAGCGGATTCCAGGCGATTTTAACGAGCCCTAATTAGTGAGACACATTTGTTTCAGAATCGCCAGTGGGCGAGGTCACGATTAACTCTATAGTTACATCTCACATTAGAATTTAGACAAAACCGACACGTCTGTGAGCCCTCAGCCGTGGAGTTGTCTTTTTGCAGGTTTGCCAATGCAGTTGCGTTGTTTCATGATAGAGCCAGAAAAAAGAGTATTAATTTTTTGAAGAACTGACAAGAGCATCCACTTGAAAAGAGGTAAGTTCCTTCACTTGTGTAACTGATCGTTCTCTTTGGAATGACAAGGTCTTAACTCACTTCCATCAATTCTTGAGAAATTCATGATCGAGGTTTCATGTGCATGTGCACATAGCTTTTAGAGATACCACTTTTTTGGGGTTTCATTTCAGTAATACTTACAAATTACACACCGAATCTGCTTGATACTTTGACGGACAACGGAGGAGGCTCGTAAAAGTACTGTATAGTGTGTAACTCAGTTCAGCCAAAAAGTGGAGAACAGAACCTTCTCATTTTAAAGGGACATGATGTCACCTAAGCCAGCAGTAACTGTCTATGAGCGCTAAATTCGAGTTCCAGACTTCTACAGTGCCCGGCCTCCGTCTGTTTGCCCTGCCTCCTGTAAACGTTTCTTCCCTGCAGAAAACATCCCGGGGACAGGCAGAGAACGAGCGAAGATTGTCATCAATCATTCCAGTTCTGCTCCTGTTTAAAAATTGTTTCCATTTCGCCAGCGTGCTAACAGAATGGCGTAAGTCAGAATTAAGCCAAAGTTGCATTGGTATATCATGTCTTCTCCTTTAGGTGAAGTCTAAGTGTGCTGTGTGATTAGAGACGCCAAAGGTTGAGCCCTACAATGTCATCTGAGCAAAACGCAGGAATGGATCAGTCTTTACCAGCAATAATGCATTAAACAACTGACACTATAATAATGATAAAATACACACATTGGCGAACAATTTTCATTCGCTTTTCTCAAAACTATTAAAAATCAGATAGGCCTGTGTGTTAACATATGGGCGTTTTTTTTTTTTTTTTTGTGTCGTTTTTGTAGTTTTTGGGTCAGACTTTGCCCTTGTAGTGGTTTGTTGATATTTCCATCGTTCCAATGAATAAATAAGTTTACCTTTAGAGATGTAAGAGGTGTTTTGGGTCTTTGACTTGTAGCAACAGACAGAGAATGGATGTAAACAAGCTATGATATATATTTGCACGTACTCGCATAGTGAGATGTACCATCCAGTGGCGGGTGGTATTGTTGTTAGGTCTTAGGAAAGAGAGTTTTCAAGTCTCTGATTGCCTTTGAAGTCCACGGTTATAGATTTTGTCAAAGTAAAGGTTTCTTCTGCCTTTTTTTTTTCTACCGTAGTAGCAAGAAGGGAAAGAGGTAACCACAATGCGCTAGGCTGAAGACGATGTTATTGTTAGGTTTCACCAAAGATCTTAATTACTCGTTGGACACATTAGAGTACTGATAGTTTACGGAAACAGACTTTCGTGAAAACAGAATTTCTTCGTGTTATTTATTTACTTATTTATTTATTTATTTAATTATTTATTTATTTATTATGTTGTCCGGCTTTGGATGTGTGTGCAAGTGTGTTTTAACTTGTTTTCAGTGCCAGACGTTACCTTCAATTCTAGTTTTATCCTAGTACAGTAATTGGGTTTTTGTTGTTGTTGTTGTTGTTGTTGTTGTTGTTGTTTTCTATTTGGAGTAAATGTCCGGGTACCTGGATTGTTTCTTAGATAAAAGAATGATGTTGATGGATAACCATGCATTTAAAGACTGTTCAGTAACTGTCTCTCTCCTCCCATTAAATGAATGGTTTTTTGTGATGGAGGCCAAATCGCGAAATAGTTCTTGATTGCTCCATCTTCATTTTCTGGGGGGGGGGGGGGGGGGAAACCCTGGAAATCCTGTAGTGTGTCGAAGAGGTATAACAATCAATGTACACTTTGACAATGCGTTGTGGCAGTTATCAAGCTGTTTCACAGTTAAGATTTATTCTCACTCCTTATCTCAATACTGAAGGCGCAAACGTGTAACGTCGAAGTTCTCAGTTGTGCAAAAAGTGGAGTTTGAACCAACAAGAAGTAAGGTCCCGAAAATATGTACAAAAGTTATCTTCCCTGCTTAACATGACGTAAACGTGTATGGTACAGAGATAACTCTATGTTCTTTTCATCCAGTATAGAAATTTAGTGATGGCAGTCCCAGAAGTACAAGGCACACGGGAATTGGAGCTGCATGAAATATAATATACGTGAGTGCATAAAACAGTAGTTACATAACTGATATAACTTAGGCTACATAACTGTACTCCAAATATTAATGTTCTCAGTTGGTTGACTGACCACTGCAAATTTGGCAATGAATAAAATAGCCACGTTCATCGTCACCAGAACAGACAGGTTATCAAAATTTACCTCATATCATCGTGATCAGCAATGTTAAAAAGTGTAGGCGAGAGAAAATTCAAATATTATATTATTATGTAATTAACTACGATTATAGTTTCAAATAGCTTTCACGCTCACTTTGACCTTTCCAAAGATCGGATCTAGAAATAAGAGTGTCGTTATTTCCAATTGTTTGAAATGGAAGCTGGTAGGAGGGGGGGGGGGGGGGAGGCAGGGAGATATCCTCTCCCCTTTCAGTGGGACTTCTGTTTTCATTCGTTCATTATTTTCTCTCCGTCGACTCTTGGGTTGTTGTTTTTGTCTTACACCTCCTGTGTACAGTTTGTGTATGTACGTGTGTGTGTGTGTGTGCATGCGTGTATGTATGTGAGTATGCATTCTTTTACGTGTGTAACTGTGTGCATGTATGTGGCGTGTGTGTGCGTGCTCTCCCTTTAACCTAGCCTTCCCGTCTTCCCGTGATTATTCCCTCCTATATCTTGATAAACGAAAGAAAAGAAATAGTTTCCCCCTCCTATCTCTTCCCTACCTTCCAACTGAGACAGATAGTTTTACACGAGCGTTGAAATGCGCACAGTGAGAAGACATTTGTAGGTGAGCACTGAGAATAGATGCCTGGGTTAAAAAACGTCTTTGATGCTGTGCCTGTTTGTCGTCGGCCTTGAAAAGTGAGCCGTTTTGTTACGCGTGTCTCGCATTTTCCAGGGTTTTAACCCGGAGTTCCAATCTGTCAGAGCTGATCCTGTATCAGAGAGAAACAGCTCTCTCTCCTAGCGAGGGTTTTCAAGATATAGCTTACGTTCCTGGTCTCGGAGCTTGTTACATTGCCGATGGAAAACTGGCCAGTTTATGGGCAGGGCCATACAGAGCTGATAATTTGAAAAAAGATTTCTTTCAAAATGTAGTTTAGCTTTCTTTTAGCACGGGTTTTACATGTCTGACGCGCCTCATCCCTGAACTTTCTAGCACTTGCCCTTGGAAGACTGGCCGTGGCAAGTCCGGTGTACTTGTGCGAGAGTTTGAGTGAGGATTCCTTTAGGTTTGAAGAGGTGCTTGTTGTTGTTTACCGTTCTCAAAATGGAACAGTTACTATTTTGTTGTCGTTGTTGTTGTTTTTGTTATTAACACATATTTTGCAGTGAAAGATTAGAAATAAAACGATTCAAATACAACGTGTTTGACATTGACTCCTAATCCCCGAAATCAATTACGTGTCTCATTCATTTTTATTTTTTTACACCGTCCATTTTAATGTCTATTTTATTGTCTTTACTCACAAAGGCTTAGGCTATCTAGGACACTATCATTAGCGTAATTCCTTACCCGGTCAACATTGCGCAAACATCTTCAAGTAAAGACCATGACCTATAAGAAACGTGTCCTGTTTAAGCTCATCTTTTCAGCTTTGCTCAGTAATGTTTACTTGTGCTTAGCTGCAGTCATATCAGAGTTGTTCCTGTGGAGGTATTACAAAAATAACCTGTCACATTTCTATAAGGGAATATTAATCCCAGCTTGCGTCGATCCTTTTCTGTCTTGAGCTGACAGTTGTCGGTTCTTGGAATTAGCAGACGTACATGGCGTAGGTAACTAGATTATCCCTACCCCCACTACCTACATCAAGGTGGGGACAAGGTGGTCTAGAGGCAAAGTGCTCCCCTCTCGTGCCAAAGGCACCGGGTTCAAAACTCGGCCGGTTCAGGCATATTGGAAGTTTGGGATATTTCTCATATTTTCGTGTCCCTGATCCTATTGGGGGGTAGGATCGACTACCTAGTCTTCTCGGATAAGGATGAAAACTTCGGAGGGCCCGTGTGCACGTTGCGCACATTAAGAGCCGGCCGAACAGGCCGCTGCCCGGGCAAAATCAATTAAAACTCCTCCCTACCATTCCCACCCCCCACCCCCCCCCCCAAAAAAGCACCGCGCGACTGGCGCTGCACGGTGGCGACGACGTGCCTGCTCCAGTTGTAACTGGTTGCAATGACACATAGGCAAATTTCCCAAATAGGAGTAAAACAGTATACAAAATACAAAAATACAAATACAAAATCATCGCCCTTTTAACTCAACCATTAAACATTTTGGGCCAACTTCGGTGTTTCACCAGCAAAATGACGCAAAACTGTGTTTCTAACAAGTTGACGTCATATTGTTGTGTTGACGTCTTTGTTTTCGGCAGATCTATCTCTGTCCCTGGCATTTCCAACTTCCCTTTTTTTTTTTTCCTTCATTGTTGTATTTATATTTGTGTGCCTGTTTGATCCTATTTGGAGGGCGGGGGTGGTAGGGATTAGTCCTGTTTTGATTTTACCCGGGCAACCTTCCTTGATAGTCCTGGACTTCTCGACTTCCAACTGCCAAGGTATCTTCAACGTCCGCCTCCGAGTTATTCGTCCTTAACCGAGAAGACTAAGTGCTCGCTCCTACCTGCTATAGGATCAGGAAAAGGAAATTCCCCCCAAATTTCCAGCATGCCTGCACCGACCGGGAGTCGAACCCGGTACCTTGGGCATGAGAGGTGAACACATTGCCTCTAGACCAGAGTGTCCTCAAGAGTGCCCTCCCCCCCCCCCCCCACATGTATGTCATACTGTTTCCCTCCTCTTCATACTAAATGTGGAAATAAAATACAGTGCAGGGAAAAACAAATTGAGATATATTGTCGCAGCTTCTCCCTCTCCTCTCTCTCTCTCCCCGCTCTTCTATCTTCTTCTGACTTTCCCCCCCCCCCTCTTTCTCCCTCTTTCATTCTCTTTCTCTGTCACATTTTCTATCTCTCTATCTGTGTGTGTGAGCTCGTATGCCTGTGTGTGCTTTTTTTTCTTCTTCTCAAATGTATATGTTTAACCAAGTAACTTTCTCCTCCTGTGTGACTGAAGTCTGGCGCAATAACCGTACAATTATGCTCACACATAAAGGTCTATAAGAAGCAAGGCTGTTCTTGTTAGTAAGACAGAGGATGAGTAATGTTTGGCCTGAGGTATTACGTAGGTGAGTCTTGAGAAGGTGTCTTGTAATTAGTTATCAGCCTTGATGAATGGGCCATGCGTGGTCCTCGGTGACAGTGGTCAGCTTTCCAACCGTTCTTAGGAGTCTGTGTGTGGGATGATCTTCTGACTGGTGTCAGTCCATTCTGTGTGGGCGTGGTAGCCAACGAACAGACAGACAGATAGATAGATAGATAGATAGATAGATAGATAGATAGATAGATAGATAGATAGATAGATAGATAGATAGATAGATAGATAGATAGATAGATAGATAGATAGATAGATGGATGGATGGATGGATGGATGGATGGATGGATGGATGGATGGATGGATGGATGGATGGATGGATGGATGGATGGATGGATGGAGGGATGGATGGATGGACTTAAAGACGAACTAACGAACGGACAGATGGATGGATGCATATTTTCCTCCACAATGGCTCAGATATCAGGCAGTTAACTGGCTTGTCACCAAAACTGAAAAAGCTGGTATGAATGATCAAAACTAGTTTCATCCTCCTCCTCTTCCTCCTTCTCATCATCATCATAACCACCAACATCATCATTATCATTTTCAATATCATCAATAAGACAAAATAAAAAAAAGACCTACCTATAACTGTTACACACCCCTTACGAGTACCATTGTTCCGCGCACGTACAGAATCCCCGCCTCTTAAATCTTTGCCTCTGCTCATCCTCCTCATAAAGTAGCAGAGATACGTCGACAGGCAAAAGGGGGAGATGATCCTGCCAGTGGACAGGACTACAACATCCATCAAGCCTCCCCCCCCCCCCCCTGCACAACTAGAGGCCCTATAATAACTCAGGCCTGTCTGTACCAACAGTGCGTGCAACGCACGTACACTGCGCGACACTCAACATGTGCATGCTGGCGGCGGACGGGGAAAAGAAAATGGTCTCTTTGTCACCTCAGATCGTGAGACCCCACGTTAACGACACAAGCATGCGCAGGTATCAACCCAGTCTTTTGTACATTCTTTTTTTGAGGGGGGGGGGGAGGGGAGCAATCTGTGATTTTAAAGAGTGAATACTTAGATTGTTAAACAATGCACATTTGCCAGGGCAAAACTGAAATTAAAATTAATAGATTAAAATTTATCCATATCACCCCCCATATCACCAACAAAAATTTATAATTCATTGTTAAATAAATATTAATATATATTCAAATATTATTATAATACTTTAGAATACAAGTTGTGAACTGTTGTGAGTTGTGAACTGCGCCTAACAGGCTGCGTTATAATTTGCTCTGAGATAGAAAGAGGTAGAGAGAATAAGAGAGAGAGAGAGAGGCTGAGAGAAAGAAAGAGAGAGTAAGAGAGATGCAAATGGAGAGAACAAGACTTTCTGTAAAGCGCCTAGTGCAAACTTGTTTGGATTGGGCGCTATATAAATGATCTTTATTACTAGTATTATTATTAAAATTTGCAGGTATTATGAAAGGACACAATCCATTTTATTTTTCTTATTCCAGTGTTCGAGTTTGGAGACAGCAAGACGACATGAGAACGGCCACATGGTGTTGGGAAGAAGCAAAAAGACAGATAGAATTCAGTGGAATGACAAGACAGGACAAATTGGTCATAATAAATTCTGTCTGTTGCTGTTCAAGTCAAACGTCCATTGCATGGTTTTATTGACCCTGTTCCAGTATCAGATACAGAAAGGTTTGAATGGCTTTTTTTCCCGAAAGTGTAAGGGTAGCCACACAAAGGCCACCGAATTCGATCACCCAGCCACTAGGCGCTTTAGGTGAGAAGAATTGCACTATATAATTTCAACAACTGCACACAGAGCCCACCTAGATTCGGTCTGTTTATATAGTGCAATTCTTCTCACCTAAAACGCCTAGTGGCTCGGTGACCGAATTCGGTGGCCTTTGTGTGGCTACCCTAAGATAGAAACATTTTTGTTTGTTTCTTCATTCTACTGCAATGATCAAACTATCAAAGCTGACGGAAATGTAGACGACACGGATTGACCGAAATAATGATAAAATAATGCTTGAAAGGCAAAAACAAAAACAAAAAAACTGGAGCACAACAAAAAAAGAGATGAGTACGAGTAAGGGGAGAAGATGAAAATCAGGATGAAAAACAAGAACG
>OZ007582.1:6032019-6337019 GCA_963931925.1 Onchidella celtica | reverse complement strand
AATAATATTATTATAATTATTACTAGGACTCCGGTCTTTCAAGAGAGGGGGGAAAAATGCGAAGGAACAAAAACAAGAATCCAAGTAGTTTTTAGGTCCTCCTTAAGACGGCGAATCGACGCGACATTTTTTCCGATTCAAATTGAGGAAATTGTAAAAGTATCAAAAAGTGACGGCTGCATGTCTTCTCCTATAACCACGCCTACGTAAACCCGCAAGCTAATTTCCATTTATTTTATCAACCAGTTTTCATTTTTTTTTTCATGAATACTTTCGGAGCCTTTTTGCTACATCTAATTTTGGGCCGGCTCCAATGTCAATGCGATTATCGTCATTATAATTGACGTTGTTATTATTATCATCACTAATATTATCATCATATTACTGTTCAAATTGGCAGCAGCGCCGGCAGCAGCATTGGCAGTAGTAAATGTTGTAACAGTGACAATGTCATTTTCCTAACAATAATGATTGTCATTATTATCTTTGTTATCGTCATTGTTGATGTTAATTTACTAAAATGAAATCGTAGAACTGTAAAGATCATAAAAGAGTGAATATTCAACTTTTTGTCATAAATATTCTCCAATGTGAATAATTATTTTATTGGTTGGTTGGTTGGTGGGTCGGTTAGTTGGTTGGTGGGTTGGTTGGTTGGTCGGTTGGTTGGATGGCTTCTTGGTGGGTCGGTTAGTTGGTTGGTGGGTTGGTTGGTTGGTCGGTCGGTCGGTCGGTCGGTCGGTTGGTCGGTCGGTCGGTCGGCCGGTCGGTCGGTCGGTCGGTTGATTTAGAAGCAGAACAGTAGTGGTAGGAGGTTTTGGTAGAGTATCGTTCTTCAACATCTCTTCGGTGTGAGTAGAACATTTTTTTCATGAATTCAATTTTTAATGTCCGAAAGAGTTATCACTCCAGATGACCAAATCTGGCTACATTCCTGACTGAACCATACGGGTCCCATTATGTACTTCCATTTCCATACAAATACAATGATTCTATTCTACAATCACAGCAGCATCACCGAAATAATGTAGCTATACTATCTAACTGGCTTGGCTTGTCCACAGCATCCGCTCCGCTCCGTTATTTTTACTGAAAATGACGTACGAAAAAGTAAAACACTTTTTGCATCTATAGTGGTGAGGAGCAGAGTGGAACGGATCGTGGCCTTCGTAATCTCTGAAATGGCTGTTTGGCCAGAACTCTCCTCCAACACTGACATTGTGGTCACCGTTTGACAGTCTTTTATCTCATTTTTGTGGTCATAATGTAAATAAAACAACGGATACCAAGGACCAATAGCAGGTCTTTATTGACGGTCTGTACAACTTGACCACTGATGAGAGAATGGAAGACAGTGATGACCAGAAGGGATCGTAAGTAAAGGAGAGGATGTTGTTCATACTGGAACAGTTGAAATTATTGTTCTCTTCTGTGAAGAAATATTCCTGTGAGGTGCTGTTGCAAGCTTTTCAGATATTTTCATCTGCCCCTCAAACCTATTTGTTACTTAGAGACACTTTCTTGACACTACCACATCCTTCATACCTAAAAAGGTCTTTGTATAAATCAGAGACAAGTTTTGTTAAAGCTGGCAATGGCACGGATTCAGTCTCTAGGCATGTGTGGTGGGGAGTGTGAAGCATGTGGTCAGGATTATTCTCAACCAGTTATGAAATGTTGTAAACCTGCAGTGAACATTTTCCTGAACAACTACATGTATTCAAAACATTTCTCGGACAAAGCTTTTTCAGGGAATAATGCCAGAAAACTGAAGACATGCACCAAAAGGGTCTAACTTCCAAACATCTCTTTTTGCGGACGATTTTGTTTACGTTTACAAAGGTACGTTTCGCTCTTATGATAATTATTTGCTGTGAATACTAGCTACTAATGTTACACGCAGGCCACTCTTATATTGCACTTTCCTAGACTAGCTGTTCTAATACTAATGTTAATGTTGTGTCCACTAACCTAGTTCTGACGGTGCTTTTTATGTTACATGCATTAACATTAAATATGGGAAATATTAAATAGGAAAAAAAAACCCACAAAAATTGTGGATGTTAGCGTACGGATGTTCGGTTTGAATCACACTCGACTGTTTTAGTAACAGGAAACCAGTTTCACGATAACAAACACTGATCTTGCCAATAGTCAGGCTTACTCTTTGGCTATTAGTTGGTCAGTCTACATTTAGACCAACGTTAATAAGTGCTATAGACGTGCGACAGATAATGGAAATTAAAAAAAAGAGAATCCATAATTATTTCAACACACCCGCGAGATAGGTACCGGCGTGATACCAATGCTTTTGTTTCTTCGCGTGCAATAAACATTAGGGTCGCTACTCGCTCGCCGACCGCCCCATAGTGTGACGTCACGCCCGGAGTGTGTCGGGCCATGTTATCACGAGGGCCATGAACGGATGCTGTGGACAAGTATACAGAGGCAAAAAGTGTTTTACTTTTTCATACGTCATTTGCCGTAAAAATTGCGGAGCGGATTCTGTGGAGAAGACCAGTGAGGGACCATTGCCATTTAACCAATAACGCCTGGCTGCAACCATCAATCGTGTAGATGCAACTAAAGTTTTACATCACTCTGACCCTCTCACGAAACCGCGCATTAGCACGGGACCTAATGTTACAGGAGAGGAAAATAAAAGCAGTCACTGAGTGAAAATGTATTTCTTACCAAAAACGTGTAGAGGTCTTATCTTAAACACATTTTCACTTTTATAAATAAATATTGAAGTAATATACTTCCCGAACACCTGCGACTGTCGGTACAAATAATTTTTTTTCCCCTAATATTCTTTGTAGCGTAATGTAATAATGAATTTGTATGGCGCTCAAATTAAAAAAAAAAAATGATGTGCTCTAAGGCGCTGAACTAAAATTAAAAACAGGATTAACATAAAACCAGTTCATCATATTCCCACTCACACACATTAACAAACACTTGCTCTGCTCTCATTCCCAAACCTCTAAGACCAAAATGTAACTTAATTCAGTTTCATTGAAAACAGTCCTAAACAATTCAGTTTTGAGGTTATTTTGAAATGTGACGATGTTTTCACTTTTCCTGGTGTCAACGCTGACATGGTTCCACAATTTAGGCCCAGCATTAGAAAAAAAAGCCTTTTCACCAAGCGACAATATGGCTGTGGGTGTCTCATGAAGCTTCGCGTCCACTGATCTTAAAGTGAATGATGTCTGGTATGATTCCACTAGCTCTGAAAGATATTCTGGGGCTAGCTCGCTTTAAACATTTGAAAATAAGGCACAAAATAATTCAATGGACGCCTTGAAGGAGAGTCACTTTGTGTGTGTGTTTTTTTGTTTTTTTTTGTTGTTGATGTTATTTTTCTACGGTTACATGATAGACGCAGCGTTCTCACCTTTCTAATAATAAGTCCAAGATGTATTCCTTCAACTCTGCTTTTATGTGTGGATATTCTGTAAGTGTAGAGCTGCAATATAAACCATAATTCCTGAGGAAGATTAAAATGTTTTAACGTCTTAAAATTGAATCTCTAAATCCAGCACGAATATTTTTACCTCATTTCTCACACGTCACCTGCTCTTAAATTACGCAGGTGAAATGTTTATGAAGATTTTGTAACGTTCTAGACTATTTAGCTTATTATATGTGATGTGTTTTATACGTTATCACATACAAGTTGGCATAAAACACGCTCAACTGGCTGGAAACTGGCTTTCTTATCGGCGAAAAATGCGGACGAAATGAAATAAATTTTACGCATTTTTTTAAGTGTCTGAGTCAACGTTTTTGTTCTAGATCTAGAAACAGCTAAGAATCTGTGTAGGAAAACCGCATGCGAACAGGTACGACAGGATGGTAGATGGAGAAGAAAACTAACGACAGCAACATCTATTAATAGAAAGCCAACTTTTTTTTGTCCCCGAAACAAAGTAGCCCAGCATTCTTGTGCACCGATACAAACGTGACCAGCGGCAGAACCGATACATCGGTGATTGGCACAAAGGTGACCAGCGGAAGAACCGATACATCGGTGATTGGCACAAACGTGACCAGCGGCAGAACCGATATATCGGTGATTGGCACAAAGGTGACCAGCGGAAGAACCGATACATCGGTGATTGGCACACAAAAAGCTCAAAAGTTTGGTTCAATTCATATTTGTTTTTCAACAAGTACGATGTGAGATTATTTAATTACATGTAGATGTATTATTATAAGATTATGTATCTAATAGAATTGTTAATTGATAGTCCATGGAAATTGCCACTAAAAAGTTTGGAATATCATACATGTATCTACGCCATGTCACAGATATTCACGCCGTACCGGCTCGGAAAACGGAGTGGGTGAATGTTCAGGCAGGCGCACTATGAAAAGAGTACAAGTAGTGTGTGTGTGTAGGGGGGTGGGGGTGGATGGGGTCAGGGGAGGGGAGAAAAAGGAGTATAAAAGAAATGGCCAAATTTGGGCTTACGTACTTTATGGGCGGACCCTTAACTTATGCAGGGGCGGATTTAGACCAGAGGAGGAGAAGGGGCACTACAGGTTCTGTGGGCCCCTCTTGTATAGAAATTAAAATATGTAATGTAATGTAGATGTAAAAGTTAGCTTGTAAATCGCTCAAATCCACACTCACAAAAATGATGTGCTCTATCTCAGGCGCTGAGCTTAGATTAGAACCAGGATTAACATAATAAAATCAATTCATCATGCTTCCGCTCACACACATTAAGAAAACGTATTCTGCTTTCATCCTTAAACCTCTGAGACCAAAAGGGACATCATTCGGTTTCAAAGAAAAACGACCTAGATATTCTCACTTGTCCCAGCGTCAACAGTAACGTTTTTTCCGGAATGTAGGCCCTCCAATACAAACAGCTTTTTCAGCTAAGCGACACAATCTGACCGTGGCTGTCTGAAGAAGTTTCGCGTCCACTGATCTTAAAGTGCGTGGCGATTGGTATGACTCCACGAGCTCGGAAAGCTATTTTGGGGTTAACCCATTCAAACATTTATAAAAAAAAATAAAAAAATTGTGGTCTATTCACGGCAAATCACTAGGTTTGCACATCATAATCTATGTATTCCAGGTAAATGGAACTGAAGGGCTATACACATGCATTGAAAGGTTAGATAAGTTACGTATCTGAAATAAACCCTTGTAAGGATGTCTAGACGCAAAGTGCTCGCCTCTCATGCCGAGAGTACCAGGTTCGATCTTCAGTAGGCGCAGGAATGTTGGAATTTTTTATTTGTTTTTTTTTGGGGGGGGGGGGGTCCTATCCCTGATCCTATGGTAGGTAGGATCGAGCACCTAGTCTTCTCCAATAGGGACGACAAATTCGGAGGACCCGTGTGTGCACGTTGAGCACGTTAAGGATATATTGGCATTTGAAAGTCGAGGGCAGGCCGAACAAGACCACTACCACAGCAAAATTCTAAAAAAAAATTCATCCCTACCACAAAAACACACAGAAACAAGAACACAGGAAATAAAAGCAAGAAAGTCAGATGCAAATGCCAAGAGCAGTGAACCTAAATGAAGATGTAAACACATTATCTAGAAATAAATACTCGTCTACATGTAAATACATGCGGGCAAAACTCCAAGTAGGTTTAAAGTAAGACATAATATTACAAGTAACTTAGTTTTGCTTCCGTGCGCTCCTTAGTTTACACAGGGAACGGGATTGAATGACACAGTTACTATATTTAGATTTACGTCATGGGACATTCGAACTGTTCAACGTGGCGGTTAAGCACAGGTATGGACTTAGTACAGACTTTTCATGTGCAGTTGATCTTTGTGCCTCGAATTGCCTTTACAAAGTCCATAACAACTGTGCTCAACCACCGCGTTGAACAGTTCGAATGTCCCATGACGTCATCGGTAGATTTAAATATAGTAATAAGTCTTGTGTCATTAAATCCTGTTCTCTATAGACGGCAATGGCCGACTCAGCCATTTACACAATAAAGTTAAACTCATTACTACATTTTTTGTATAGAGGGGGACCCTTTGGTAGGGGGGGGGGGGGTCAATTGTCCCCTTGGTCGCTCCGGTCCTGAACTTGTCTTGGTTGCTTGCCCATAAACGTTTCACAGAAAGTCGACTTCTCCATCCACCATTCACACAGTTCAAAAGCGTGTGCCGGACCACAACCATATCTTAATTTACTGGCCATATTATCTCCCGCTAGACGTAGACAACTTTACCACGACACTACTAACAGCAGTGATCTCTAACCCTCCTTCCCCTCTGCCCCCCCTCCCCCCACAAGCTGCACATAGAAGCAGGGGACAAAGTGGTCTAGAGGCAAGGTGCTCGCCTCTCATGCCAAGGGTACCGGGTTCAAAACCGGGCCGGTGCAAGCATTTTCGAAGATTTCGGATTTTTCTCATATTTTCGCGTCGCTGATCCTATTGGGGGGTAGGATAGAGTATCGTACCTAGTCTTTTCGGATAAGAATGAAAAAAATCGGAGGGCCCTTGTGCACGTTGCGCACGTTAATGATACCTTCGCAGTTGGAAATCGAAAAGAGCAGGCCGAGCAGGCCGCTGCCAGGGCAAAATCAAATACAATTCATCCCTGTCACTCCCCCCCCCCCCCCCCTCATCTCCCACCCAAAAAAAAAAAAAGAAACCAACCTCCGACCGGCACTGCACTGTGGCGACGACGTGCCTGCACCAGTTGTAACTGGGCTGCAATGACACAAAGGCAAATTTCCCAAATGGAATAAAAGTAGAATACAAATAAAAATACACGTGCCCAAACCAAAACATAATCTGTGCAAAGGGATAATATCGCAAAAATATACGAACATACAATCGCTTTTGCATGGATTACACACAGTAATACTTGCTACTTAACACAGGCTTATGTACACCGTGATATTACACTGCATCTGTTACTGCTGGGTTGAACTATAGATCGTGGGTTGAACTATGAATGGAAACAGATTTAAAGAGGATAATAATAATAATATAATGTGGGATAATCCTATACGGCATTATTTTGTATGTGAGCAGTACATTGAGAATCAGAAAAATAAGTATAGACACGTCAGAGGATTTACCTCTTCCATTCACACGTTCGTCGTATGATGTCATAATATGTCCAAATATAGATTGAACGAACATGACGTCACACGCCTACTTCGTTTACTTATGCCCGCCATTGTATTGGTAAATCGAACGTCGGACAGAAGCAAAAGATTTTGTACCAGGGATTCGTACACGCGAGGGCAAGAGAGCAGAGGAACTGAGTGAGAGAAGTTGACTGGTTGCTTGTTTCCTTAGTTGCTTGAGTGACTGGCTGGTTGGTTGGTTGATTGGCTGATTGGTTGATTGATTGGCTGGTTGGTTTGTTGTTCTGTTTTTTGTTCGGTTCGTTGGTTGGTTGGTTGGTTAGTTGGTTGGGTGGTTGGCTGGCTGGCTGGATAGTTGCTTGCTCCTTTGGTTGGTCGGTTTGGTGGCTAGCTACTTGCTTGCTAGCTTTGCATAACTTGCCTGGTTGGTTGGTCGCCACTGATCAATTAGTTAGTTAGGCCAGGCGCGCACTGTGTTAAAATTAACCATCCGTTCAATGCAAGCAATCTTTGGGGTGGTGTGCAGCACTGTAACTCCTTGCCAAGCAAGCAAAAATCTGCGTTTGCACGCCGTGCAGCAGGCAAAACAGGATAGTGCGCGCCGGGCCTTAGTTAGTTACAAAGTTGGTTAGTTAGTTACTCTACCATCCTTTCTCCGTTTACCATCTAATGGTCATCATTAACCCTATCCTCCCAATCCCCACCCCCCCCCCCCCGCGTCCAACCAGCACACCACTGTAATCCCGTGTTAATGCATGAAGCGGCCTGGCCCCTGCTGCTGCCAAAGTGCATGTTGGTATTTGGTGTAGGACGGGCAAGCTCATCCCTGAAGCGTGCCGGCAAGAATGTTTTATGGCTGGGATGATAATGAAGAATAAATTGGAGTGAGCCTGGATGCGTGCTGGAAGAAAATAATAATATAATATGTGTGGTATGAAGAGAAATGGTCGGTAACGGCGTAGGGGAGGGGTGGGTGGTGGAGGGGGAGAAACAGAAGGAAAGAGAGACAGCGAGGGAGAGAGGAAGAAACGGACAGACACGAGGACAGACACACAAAAACACACAATTACACAGACAGAGAGACTCACACAGGCAGGCAGGCAAGCACAGAGACAGGCACAAAAACACACAGTCATACGGATAGACAGGCAGGCAGACAGGACCGATAAGAAAGACAGGCAAACCCGTAGGCATCACACACAGACACACAATCACAAGGACAGACGGACAGACAGAGAGATACACACACACACACACAGACAGACAAGCACACACACAGACATAAAGACAGACAGACAGACAAGACCGATGGAAAGACAGACACACACACACTGGCACACACAGAGACACATAGCCACTACACACAGATATGCAATCACACAGAGAGACAGACACAGACAGACGTAAAGACACACATTCACACAAACAGACGGATAGACGGACAGACAGACAGACAGACAGACAGGACCGATAAAAAGACCGACACCCACACAGACACGGAGACACCACACACCCAGACACACAGTCGCACAGACAGAATAACAGGATTGATAGAAAGACACACACATACACGGAATCACACAATCACTAGACAGACAGGGCAGATAGACAGAGCTCCATTTTTCGGGGGAAAAAAATTACTTATACACCAAAAACAAAATATTACAGTACCCACAGAAAGCATCCGGCCTTGCACTCCGCTTTGCTCTTTGCTCATTGTCCAGTTTGTGACAAAACAACCATTACTGGTTCAAAATCTTAAGCCAAAAGTAAGATAGAGTTGATCTAGACTTTCTGTTGTTATGAGAGGGAAATTGACCTGGATAGGCGTACCCGGTGTTTTTTTTTTGTAATGTGGCAGAGAGGCAGAGAGAGAGAAAGGGAGGGGGGTGAGAGTGAGAGAGAAAGACGATTTGAGCGCTGGAAAGAGAGAAGCAGAATGAGAGAGGGAGAGAAAGAGAGTGAGAGAGAGGGGGGGTAGGGGGGGGAGTGCGAAAGAAAGAGAAAGTGAGGGAAGGAGAGAGACAGAAAGAGAATGAGAGAGGGAAGGAGAGAGAGAGACAGTGAGAGAGAGGCGGAAGAGAAAGAGAGAGAGGAGAGAGAGAGAGAGAAAGTGTAAGAGGGAGAGAAAGAGATAGTGAGGGAGAGAGAGAGAAGTTAGGAGAAAGAGGGAGAGAGAAAGAGTGTGTGAGTATGTGAGAGAGAGAGAGAGAGAGAGTGAATGTGTGTGTGTGAGAGGAAGAGAGAGAAAGAAATAAAGATAGATCGCGCGCGCGCGTGTGTGTGTGTGTGAGTACGTGTGTGTGACCAATGCGGTTTGACTCATTTTTTAATCATTATTTCTATCAGCAAGTGACCTTCCTTGTATCTACAGAGAACAGACACGGCTTCCATGCAACTTTTATACATCAGGTACGACCTTTATAACTTTAATTGTCCAGGGGAATTGGCTCAAAGAGATATTAAAATGCGCCTGACATTTTCTAAACCTTGATCAAACGATGTCTATGCTTGTCATAATGATTTGATCAAAAGCATATCAATTCTCATAATCAGGACTCTACCGTAGACAAGGGCGGTCCAAGGGGACGTAAACGGCAATACAAGGGGGACATAACTCCAGTGACCTTTTTTGGGACTATTAATGGAAATTAAAACAGCAGCAACATCCAGGACTAAAGTTTGGGTATTCCCACCGTTTCTTGGGTCTGGCGTGGCCATCGATGTATATGGTTGTTATTACATAGGCAAATATTAATGACATTCCCACAGTTGATACAATGGTTCTGGCATCCATTATTATCATTCACAAATTCTCCACGTTTGAATGCTAAAGGCTTCTTTATTAGGCCATCTACAGTAACCAAATTTTGCATGTCGGTTTGAAATACATTGGGGGGGGGGGGGGTGCACTGAAGTTTTGGATTTTGTTTTTACTGATTTTTCGTTTCTATTTTTTTTTTTTAGTTTGCTTTGTGTCGCTGACTGCCCGCCCCTGATCCCCCCCCCCCCCTTTTTTTTTTCACGGGCATATAACTCCTGACGTTAACACTTTCTGACGTATCATATTGGTCACATCTGTCGGTTGATTTAAAGCAATCGACGTGGCCACCAATAAAATTGGAACACGGGAGTACCCTGTTGCTTACTACACAGAGATATTTGAAGAGAGGGTATAGGCCCATTGCACATATCAGCCATCTTTGTTGTGAGGCCCGACGCATAACCATGGCGATGGTAGCACTGATTTTGATTCGTTAGCTGATTTCCACTGTGAGCACTTCAGGCGTCGAGAACCAAACCGAGGCGAGCTAAAACTAGTTCACTGCAGTAAACAATGAAACGTGTGTACATGCACATGGGAGACGTTCGGTCAATTCTTTCACTTCCTTTCCCTTGTTTACACGGATGGTAGGGAATCTGACCAGCTTGGATGCATCCTTTCCACCCCTGTCATAACAGTCAACTGCACTGCAACCAGCAGGCATTTTAACCGCTGAGATATATCTCGAAGTTACACTCATCAGCTGATCCACCCGCCATTTTGGATGTCGGAAGAACAAAACAAAAACACTCGGTGACGTCATTCACAATGGGCCTATAAAGTGACTTGCGGGGCAGTGGTTGGGGGGGGGGGGGTTCTGCGCGGGTCCTGGTTTTAAGCTGGTTGACAATTATATACTTTTGTGTCATTTACACTCTTTTCTTGCCTTTACTGTTACTTGAGAATTGATTTGGTCAAGGATTTACTTGCCGCAACATTCCGTCTTAGAGTCAAAATGTGACAAAAAGAAAAAGTTCTAACGTGGCAAAGCCTTGCATGAGAAATACGACATATAACATACACTAAAACGCAGTGGAAAAGGGAAGACAATTCAAGCTTTCGGGCCGCTGGCGTGATTTTTTTCCGTACGAGCTTTAGCAAATTCAGGAGCGGAGCAGCAACACACCCCCGAACACAGGTCGTCGGCTAATGGATTTATTGTCCTATCGAACACGGCCATGGGTGTTGCAAATCACTGGACTGTGCCTGATATGACTCTGAACGTCACCGAAAATCCCTGGGATGTGTTGGAGCTGTCCTGTGTTTGGGGGTGTGATGCTGCCCTGCTCCTGAATTTGCTAAAGCTCGTACGGGGAAAAAAATCACACGGGCCGCTAACCTTTTTCCAGGAAAAGTGTAGCAAGATAGAAAAGTAAACAATTTTTTAAAGAATCCCATAATGTTTAAGGGATCTTGTCCACAACATCCGCTCCACTCCGCTATTTTACGGAAAATGACACATGACAAAGTAACACGCTTGGCTTCTGTATACTTGTCCGCAGCGTCCGTTCCGCTCTGCTCCTCACCGATATAGAGGCAAAGAATGTTTTACTTTGTCATACGTCATTTTCCCGCAAAATAGAGGAGCGGGGCTGTTGCTGTGGACAAGATCACAAACAACTGCGGACACTTATCGTCCTGCAAGTTCCAGACTTGGATTTTCTGACAGCAGCCCGTCTGTCAATGTATGCTGGATTGAGTTTGACAATTTGTTTGTCCTTTTGCCTTCGCGTTTCATTATAATCGTTTCTGTATTATTTCGATTGGCTGTGGTTGGAAGTGTGTTTAGAAATTATAACGAGCAAAATAACTTTGTGAGGATTATCATCTTAACCCTCTAGGCCCCGCCCCCTTTTCTGCTTGTGGGACAATTCTGATTCTGTGAAAATTTTTCCCAGGGTGCATATTAAGATAAGATCAAATAAGATATGACTTTATTATCCTGTTTCCAGGAAATTTGTTGCCACAGCATTCAGTTACAGTACAACAGTAAATACAATATCTAAGACTTACAAGTCTTTAACGCATAACACACACACGCACATTGCTCACACAACATTTCCAGCGAGTAAGAACATTTTCGTGGTCTTTTGGTTGATTTAATGTATATTGTAGAAATTACTTTTAAAAAATACTTTCCTTTCTTGTCGGAACTCCAGGCGAATAATATATTTCTATGCACCATACATTTCTATGTATACATTTGTATGACTGTATCACTGGTGATACATGGGGCCCACGGGGTTAGGAAATTTTCCATTTTGAATCACACCTTTTAAACGTAGCGAATGAGATGATGAACATAAATTGTTCAGTAAGGACCTTCTGTCACAGTCTCCTATAGGTGCAACTAAGGCTGGTCAAAAGTGCGGATTGGTCCTATCTTAGGCCACCAAAGAATGACTCGTGAATTGAAAAAAAAAAAAAGAATAAAAGGATGACTTGGTTAGATCAGACCTTCCGGCAAGGGAATCCAAACTGGGGGCCTCTGTCACCAGGCTCAAACTCTCTAACCGTTTAGAGCCTCTGTCACGAGATTCAACCTCTTTAACCGTTCAGGGCGTCTCTGTCACCAGGCTCAAATTCTCTAATCGTTCAGAAGAACCTCTGTCACCAGATCCAATCTGTCTAACCGTTCAGTGCGTCTCTGTCACCAGGCTCAAATTCTCTAACCGTTCAGAGCCTCTGTCCCCAGGTTGAAACTCTCTGACCATTCAGAGCCTCTGCTACCAGGTTCAAGCTCTCTAACCGTTCAGGGATTTTGTCACGAGGTTCAAGCTCTCTAACAGTTCAAAGCCTTTGTCACCTGATTCAAACTCTCCAATCATTGAGGGCTTCTGTCACCAGGTTCAAACTTTCTAACCGTTCAGGACCCCCGACACCAGGTTCAAACTATCTAACCGTCCAGGGACTGCGCCAGTTGGATATATGGTTGTACTTGCAGTCGTAACTCACACAACATTACACTAACTGTATATTATGTCCAAATATTTATCATTACCTACAAGCGTTTCTTCATCTACCATAAGTCAATGTAAAGCATATTTAAGAAAGGAAATCTAATCCACCATGAGGCGATGCATGTAAAGCATGTTTAAGAAAGAAAATCTAGTCTTCGATAAGACAATGTAAAGCATATCTGAGAAAGAAAATTCAATCTGATATTAGGCAATGTAAAGTATGTTTAAGGGAGAAAATCTAATTTGCCATGAGCCAGTGTAAAACATGTTTTCGAAAGAAAACCTAATGCACTAAAAATAGCCGTGACATCATAGGCTTAGTAACAACCAAGGCAAGTAACTCCCCACCAAATCAATAGCGCTGTTATCTTCCCTGTGATAGTGTAGATAATTAAAATTAGGCCCATTCTGATCACTGTCAAGCATTAGTGAAAGATTACTAGCATTAGTGAAGCAAATCCTATATGGCATGCAAGGTGAATAACTCAGACGTTGTTTGTGCCGGGGACAAAAGCGAGACTGCCACGTGCAACTAGATGTTGAGATATTTTTAGGTGCGAGATTAAACAAAATTGTGTTTGGGGAGACTTAATGAGTGACTATGAAATATGAGAGTCATTAATGTGGATTTGTTACAGTTATAACAGTTAGAGTATCTATCTATCTATCTATCTATCTATCTATCTATTTATCTATCTAGCTATCTATCTATCCATCTTTCCATCTATCTGTCTAGCTATCTATCTATCTATCTATCTAGCTATCTATCTATCTATCTATCTATCTATCTATCTATCTATCTATCTATCTATCAATCTATCTATCTATCTATCTATCTATCTATCTGTCTGTCTGTCTGTCTGTCCATCCTTGAGTTTATTTGGCCTCTATACCTCTCTCTCTCTCTCTCTTTCTCTCTCTCTCTTTCTCTCTCTCTCTCTCTCTCTCTCTCTCTCTCTCTCTCTCTCTCTCTCTCTCTCTCTCTCTCTCTCCCTCTCTCTCTCTCTTCTCTCTCTCTCTCTCTCTTCTCTCTCTCTCCCCCTCCCCCTCTCTCTCCCTTTTCATTTGAAGGACTGAACAAGACATCGATAAGGGCAAAGATAACTCTCCTCATGATTTTGAATACTAAAGTTTTATCTCACATTGCATCAAAAATCTGGCCAAAGTCAAGAGTGGAAAAAAGAATGCAAACGAGGTAAAGACCTGCATGGAAAACTCCGTGAAAGCAGTGACTGCCAAAAATAAAAGGTAACTATTGTTAATCGACCGTAGTACTTTACATAGTAAGCTGTAACAGAACAGTCAACACAACTCAGTATTTCCTGTATTTGGTTCTATTGTTAATTCTACGGTCGCATAATGACAAACAAAGTAAAATTCTTTGGCTACAAGAAAAGATCCATCTGTGAAATGGCTGGTATTAATGTTGAGTTCATTACTGTCAGAAGATGCTGGAGTTTTGTAAATCTGTTTTCTTTCTAGATTTGTTATTGTTGCTTGTGCCGTTGTATAGTTGTTATTGTTGACGTTGACAATGCCGCTGCTGATGATGATAAGGATGATGACGACGGTGACGACGATGACGATGATAATGATGATGATGTTGACGATGATGATGATGATGATGATGATGTCGACGACAATGATAATAATGAAAATGTTGAGGAGGAGGAGGAGGAGGAGGAGGAGGATGATGATGATGATGATGATGCTGATGATGATGACGACAATGGCGACGACGATGATGATTTTGATGATAATGTTTCTGCTGCTGGTAAAGATCATGACGATGACGATGATGATAAAGATGGTGACGGCGACAATGATAATGATGATGATTCTGACAATGATGAAATGATCGATGATGATGGTGATAATGTTTTAACCTACATTTTATTTCTTTCACCATCAATCATTCTGATAATTATTTCTCTTTCATAAGCACGAGTCTTTAAAGATTTTCCTCCCGGTGATAACTTGTTTTATGGGAGCAAGGTGAGTTGTATAAGTCTGGTCTAAATACAGCTCTTTTTGTTTGTGTCCAAGAGACAAGATCTCCATTCACGACATTGGTAAGGAGCCCGTAAGATGACAAGACAGTTACGAAATGCTTAATTCTTTTTTATAGACGGTTGTTTCTGGCCAGGTCTCAGATTCTTGGGACTTGCCCTGTCAGAGATAATGGATGTTTCATGTATGGGTCTTAGACAGGCAAGAAAATGAAGTGAAAGTAAATAAACGAAATGTTATAAGAACCACAGAAGAACCGTGGGGTGGCAGCAAGGCCTGAAGCAAAGTCCAAATTTGGCAAAAAGAAAAAGGTTGGATGTAGCAAAGCCTCGCGTAGGGAACAATAGCCAAACGATACAATGAAATGCAAACTGAAAGGGAAGACAGAAAATGTCGATATTTCGGGAACAGACTTCTTCAAGGGAAAAAAAACAGAAAAAAAAATATTGGAAAACTGAACAAATAAAACAATCGAACAATAAAAAACAAGACAGAATATGAAATATATGGATCTAAATACAATATTAAATGAATGCGTCTACATAACTGGGAGTTCTTGCTTGTATTGCAGCAGAGGAGCACGTCTGCCTCTACATATTGGCAGACTTTGAGAGTAAATAAAGAATTTTGAGTTTAAAAAAATAGTCAAAATCTATAGAAGATGACAAGAAAGAAAGAAAAATAAATAAATATTTCTCATAATAATTTATCCTCACCTCAATGGAGTTCTTGCACATGTTCTTGTTTTTGCAAGGCTTTGTCTATCCACTGCAGGATTGTAGCCCTCCACCAATAATTATCTCCATTCTTCTCTATTTTCCGTTAGTCTTGTACACCAGTATGCACAATATCATCATTCTCTCCATCGTTTCTCGGGGCTTACTCTTGTTCTCTTTCGTTTCTCGGTTTCCATTCAGTGCAACGCCTTGTCCTCGATGGGGTAAAAAATAAGTTTTACAAAGATTTCAAAAGCAATTAAACAAATAACAATTTAATATAGATCATCAAGTTTAGTGACATTCTATTCAACCACTTACAAATCGAATTGATCCTGACACATGCATAAATAACATTTTTATGATGATTCTTAGAAAAGACAATAAATTATATATGTATCACACTTGACGTTCAGAAATTTCCCCTATACAGAGATCTTAATGACGTCAATGTCTGGCATTAATAGTTTTATTTATAGTTAGGCTAGGGCAGAAATTTAGTTGTTTTGTTGTTTTTCTTCTGGTCTGACATTGGTTGAATTGTCTTTGTGATGTCGACATGACTGGTTCCAAAGTTAGTACACTGAGGTTTGCTTCTGTCTACACCTGTCCTGCTGGCGCAGAGATTCAAGGACTTCTCTACCGCTGCAACACTATTTCCTCACACCAATATGCCATAAACCAGACTTAGTTGTTGAAGAGTATTCGGGCTAAGTCTGGATGTCTTTTGACAGGTCTCAGCTTATTCATATTCAATTTGCACACCGGTGATCTGACAAGACAGTATTTCCACCAAATAAATACTTGATTCGCCCGGTATTCAGAAAGTGTGGGCGAATACGTCATGTTAATGGTCAACGTCTGTTGCAGTTTCATTCAGTTACTGAGATATCGATCTCTGACTAATCCAGTCAATGAGTATTAAACTTGAAAATATATTTTTTCAGCCATTCAAATACCTCTTACTGTATAAAAATCAATAGCATTCACGGAATATTGAAAAGACAAAAGATTACATTCTTTGGTAGATGGACGTAACTGGCAATCTTACAGAAATGATACTTCTTCATTATTTTGAGGAATACAAAACAGGGCTATAATCAGCCCAGGACCGGAAATATCTACTGATTGTCTGAAGGTGTCTCCTTTAAGCCTTTTTGTCCAGCATGGAGGTATGTTTATTGATATATAGGAGACGGAGAGAGAGGGGGACAAACACATAGACCAACAGATAGACAGAAGACATCAGACGATTAGAAGATAACGAGAGAAAGAGAGAGAGAGAGAGAGAGAGGGGGCAGATTTGTTACTAAATGTATTTGATTGTGAAGGATTTTCAGTCCTATATAATAAACGTACCCCATTACTATTGTTATTATTAGAAAAAGAATGGATTGTAACAAATTAATTAGAGTTGAAAATGGAGTTAAAGTCGAAGAAACATTAATAGTTGACTACAAGCTATTGACAACAGGCCAACAATGAATGAATCAGTTACTCACTAAAGCGACTATGATTTTGCCTCTTTAAAACCTCATCACTGAAAGGCCTACGCCCTCGTTTTGGTTTGATTTACGTTTACTTAGAAACCTGGCATCGTAAATCACACAGACTTACTAATTCCCTGCAGCACATTGCCTGTTTGGACGACTTAAATAGAAGGTGCCCTTTCAAAAAATACTAGCCGCTAATAGGATTGCTTTTGTAGACTCCCCAAGGAGTCTAACTTGTCATGGGAAGATACAAATTTATAGTGGGATTGACATTGCTCCCAAAGACCAAAAAAGAAAAACATGGAGGAAAAAGGAAAGAAAATGTAATTAATCACGACTTACCATTAAGAAAAGATCACAAAACAAAAGAAAAAAAGAGAAACAAATGACAGGCAATGCTCAATTGTGCTTTATTGCGTATTATCAAGTAATCTGCTCTTGACCACAGCATCCGCTCCGCTTCTTTCACGGACAATGACTTACGAAAAAACTCTCTTCATCTCTATAGCGGCGAGGAGCGGAGCAGGACGGATGCTGTGGACAAGCATATAGAGGCAATGAGTGTTTCACGTCATTGTCCCTAAATATAACGGAACGGAGCGGATGCTGTGGATAAGAGCAGCAAGTCTTCCCGTGAAATACGTACCGATACGGTATTTATTCTAAAATGTACACTCCCCCACGAATCCTACTGTAGTAAAAGCCTATTGTCATGAAGTGTGTTTTTTCTGCCATTGATTTTCGACGATATTTTTTTTTTTTTTTTTGAAAAGTACGCCAAATCTGTATCAAAAATACGTTTACATGAGAACACTTAGAAATAGAAACAACGATTTGAATAAAACACGCAGATGTTCATTGGTTGAAAAAGACACACAGAGCAAGTCCTGAGGCCTGAAAACACCCTTCTAGGGAACAGCTTTAAGGCTAACAACATCAGAATGACGAAATTTACTCTACAATGGAGTCATGTCCAAAAAATTATCACCCAGACAATAATTTTTAACACAGAGCTTTCCATCGAATTAGAAACTCATGAACTTAAGCATAATTTACAAATTTGTACATATTCTACCCAAAACTGAGTCATTGTAATACATAGCCTGAAACATCATTAAGATATGCCAAGCATGAACTGCGACAGGTATTATAATGATAATTTATAACAATTTTCTCTCCGAGAGAGAGTTTACTAGAGACATGTTACGAACGCTGCTATTATACCCGAGTCCGGTTCAATACAGGCTATAACAACCGCTTCCGGACTGCAGAGTGAGTCAAAACTTGAGAAAAGCGAAGACACAAATGGTTGTGTTTCATGCTAGTGTAGTAAAGGTGCTATATAATTATATATAATAGATACAGTGTATAGATAGATAGATAGATAGATAGATAGATAGATAGATAGATAGATAGATAGATAGATAGATAGATAGATAGATAGATAGATAGATAGATAGATAGATAGATAGATACATACATACATACATACATACATACATACATACATACATAGATACATAGATACAGACATAGATAGATACATACATGTAGATAGATAGATACAGACATAGATAGATACATACATGTAGATAGATAGATAGATAGATACATGTAGATAGATAGATAGATAGATAGATAGATAGATAGATAGATAGATAGATAGATAGATAGATAGATAGATAGATAGATAGATAGATAGATAGATAGATAGATAGATAGATAGATAGATAGATAGATACAACTTAGAAATAACAAAACATGGTACGTCGGTTACCCATACTTTGAGAAACAACGCTGGGATGAACACGGGACAAAACCACTTTGAACTTCACATTAGATCGCGCACCCATTGGGTTTCTTTGCCGTTGCGTATCCCGGCAAAGATGCAAATCAGCCACTTTTTGCTTGTTTGCCGCAGAGTTCACCGTGCTGCAGTATTTGGTGCATGAACCATTTTTGCGGGCCGGCAAGACCGCACGAGACAGGTAAAACAAAGACGACAGGGTCGATTCGCTCAGCAGTTTTGTTTAAAACCGAAGAATTTCCTCATGTAAGTACATTTCTCATTTATCATTGCTATTATTTTGTTGGACGTAACTTCAGCTGAAGCACTTTTTAAAATAAAATGGATTACTAGTATATTTTCAGCCGACATCCGACCTGTCTTTGGACCCAAATCTAGGTCAAAACACAGGCCACAGAACTTGAGTAGAGGTTTTGTTTTACTAGGTCGTGCTGGTGTGGCAGTTGTTGCTACAGTTGTTTCGTCTATCAGTAGATCTATATTAAATTTGTGTATTGATGTTGTTGTCTCTCTGTTACTTTTTGTGGTGTTGTTTCCTTTCTGATCTCATTCTTGTATATTTGGCTTTTGGTTTTATTTATGAGGAGGAGGGAGAGGAGCAGGAGGATGGGGAAGAGGAGCAGGAGGATGGGGAGGAGGAGCAGGAGGATGGGGAGGAGGAGCAGGAGGATGAGGAGGAGGAGCAGGAGGATGGGGAGGAGGAGCAGGAGGATGGGGAGGAGGAGCAGAATGAGGGGGAGGAGGAGCAGGAGGATGGGGAGGAGGAGCAGGAGGATGGGGAGGAGGAGCAGAATGAGGGGGAGGAGGAGCAGGAGGATGGGGAGGAGGAGCAGGAGGATGGGGAGGAGGAGCAGAATGAGGGGGAGGAGGAGCAGGAGGATGGGGAGGAGGAGCAGGAGGATGGGGAGGAGGAGCAGGAGGATGGGGAGGAGGAGCAGAATGAGGGGGAGGAGGAGCCGGAGGATGGGGAGGAGGAGCCGGAGGAGGGGAGGAGGAGCAGGAGGATGGGGAGGAGGAGCCGGAGGAGGGGGAGGAGGAGCAGAATGAGGGGGAGGAGGAGCAGAATGAGGGGGAGGAGGAGCAGGAGGATGGGGAGGAGGAGCAGAATGAGGGGGAGGAGGAGCAGGAGGATGGGGAGGAGGAGCAGGAGGATGGGGAGGAGGAGCAGGAGGATGGGGAGGAGGAGCAGAATGAGGGGGAGGAGGAGCCGGAGGATGGGGAGGAGGAGCAGGAGGATGGGGAGGAGGAGCAGAATGAGGGGGAGGAGGAGCAGGAGGATGGGGAGGAGGAGCAGAATGAGGGGGAGGAGGAGCAGGAGGATGGGGAGGAGGAGCAGAATGAGGGGGAGGAGGAGCAGGAGGATGGGGAGGAGGAGCATGAGGATGGGGAGGAGGAGCAGGAGGATGGGGAGGAGGAGCAGGAGGATGGGGAGGAGGAGCAGAATGAGGGGGAGGAGGAG
Organism: Onchidella celtica; assembly: GCA_963931925.1. Lineage (NCBI taxonomy): Eukaryota > Metazoa > Mollusca > Gastropoda > Systellommatophora > Onchidiidae > Onchidella > Onchidella celtica. Next base: position 6,316,656 of record OZ007582.1, on the reverse strand, counting down.
CAGGAGGATGGGGAGGAGGAGCAGGAGGATGGGGAGGAGGAGCAGAATGAGGGGGAGGAGGAGCAGGAGGATGGGGAGGAGGAGCAGGAGGATGGGGAGGAGGAGCAGGAGGATGGGGAGGAAGAGCAGAATGAGGGGGAGGAGGAGCAGGAGGATGGGGAGGAGGAGCAGAATGAGGGGGAGGAGGAGCAGGAGGATGGGGAGGAGGAGCAGAATGAGGGGGAGGAGGAGCAGGAGGATGGGGAGGAGGAGCAGAATGAGGGGGAGGAGGAGCAGGAGGATGGGGAGGAGGAGCAGGAGGATGGGGAGGAGGAGGATGGGGAGGAGGAGCAGGAGGATGGGGAGGAGGAGCAGAATGAGGGGGAGGAGGAGCAGGAGGATGGGGAGGAGGAGGGGGAGGATGGGGAGGAGGAGGGGGAGGATGGGGAGGAGGAGCAGGAGGATGGGGAGGAGGAGCGGGAGGATGGGGAGGAGGAGCAGGAGGATGGGGAGGAGGAGCAGGAAAATGGGGAGGAGGAGCGGGAGGATGGGGAGGAGGAGCGGGAGGATGGGGAGGAGGAGCAGGAAAATGGGGAGGAGGAGCGGGGGGATGGGGAGGAGGAGCGGGAGGATGGGGAGGAGGAGCAGGAAAATGGGGAGGAGGAGCGGGAGGATGGGGAGGAGGAGCAGGAGGATGGGGAGGAGGAGCAGGAGGATGGGGAGGAGGAGCGGGAGGATGGGGAGGAGGAGCGGGGGGAGGGGGAGGAGGAGCAGGAAAATGGGGAGGAGGAGCAGGAAAATGGGGAGGAGGAGCGGGAGGAGGGGGAGGAGGAGCAGGACCAGGGGAGGAGGAGCAGGAGGATGGGGAGGAGGAGCAGGAGGATGGGGAGGAGGAGCGGGAGGAGGGGGAGGAGGAGCAGGAGGATGGGGAGGAGGAGCAGGAGGAGGGGGAGGAGGAGGAGGAGGAGGTAGAGGACGAGCAGGAGGAGGGGGAGGAGGAGGAGGATGGGGAGGAGGAGCAGGAGGAGGGGGAGGAGGAGGAGGATGGGGAGGAGGAGCAGGAGGAGGGGGAGGAGGAGCAGGAGGAGGGGGAGGAGGAGGAGGATGGGGAGGAGGAGCAGGAGGAGGGGGAGGAGGAGGAGGAGGAGGAGGGAGAGGAGGAGCAGGAGGAGGGGGAGGAGGAGGAGGATGAGGGAGAGGAGGAGCAGGAGGAGGGGGAGGAGGAGCAGGAGGAGGGGGAGGAGCAGGAGGAGGGGGAGGAGGAGGAGGATGAGGGGGAGGAGGAGCAGGAGGAGGGGGAGGAGCAGGAGGAGGGGGAGGAGGAGGGGAGGAGGGACAGGAGGAGGAGGGGGAGGAGGAGCAGGAGGAGGGGGAGGAGGAGCAGGAGGAGGGGAGGAGGGACAGGAGGAGGGAGAGGAGGAACAGGAGGAGGGAGAGGAGGAACAGGAGGAGGGAGAGGAGGAACAGGAGGAGGAGCAGGAGGAGGGGAGGAGGAGGTGGAGCAGGAGGAGGTGGAGGTAGCAGCACGAAAAGGAGTAGGCGTACAAAATGACAACTCGTGTTTGAATGCATTCACTTTAATTTATCATCTAGGTTATACCTTTATTTGAAAGCTTCCACTTTCAATGGGCCTTCTCATCTATAATTTATCACCCAGATCTTCATCTCCGTCTTTAGCTTTCACTTTCTTAAAGCTGCCTTATCCACTTCTCCAGAAAACAACAGCTATGCTGAAGCAGATACCCATAGAGATAGCTGAACCCCTGATTCACGCTGTGCAGAAAAGAGAGGTTCTGTACAATATCAGGAGCGAGGGCTACAAAAATAGAAATGTGACAGAGCTGGCATGGAAAAACGTCGCAGATGAACTTCAGCGTGATGGTAAGACGTATTTTCATTCAGTGTGTGCTGATTCAGCTTGCCATGGTAAGATCAAGTTGTTGTTTTTTTCCATGAGAGAAGCAAACGCCATTCTAACACTGGGAGCTTCTTGGTTTGGACGACCCACCCGAGGCCTTGGGTCGATTGGCTCCAGTGTTTCACCTTCAGTGAATTGTACATCACTCGCATAATCCTTTCCTTCACTCCTCCTAACGTAATTATGGAGAACACAACACGCCAAGGTGATTAACTGGGCATGTTCTGGGGTCATATGTAAGGTAGTTTGCATAGCCCCCAACGTAGATGTCACCATCCCAAAAGCACATTCAACAACTCTTCGTGCGCATGAATGTCTGTTGTTGTAAATTCTCGTGGTGTCTTTGAGATCTCTTCTTGAAAATGGTCTCATAAGATGCCGAAGAAGAGGGTAAGCCCCATCACCAAGAAAGACGAAGGGAAGTGGTTCTGATCCAAAAACTGGTGCATCTTCGGGAAGTGGCAGTTAAGCTGCAGTGAGTGCTCTTCCAAAGGAGGAATATTTGAACAGCCCTGCTTCACTGCGTGAGTAATCGCCAACATCTATGAATTGGAATAATCCGTCCCTATCAGCCACAGCTTGTAAAACGATAGAGAATGTTCGCTTGTAGTTGTAAAATTGACTTCCAGAGAGATTAAGGCATTTCAGTTTAATTCTCTTTCCGTCTATAACCCCAATGCAGTTAGGAAACTGCCACAACTCAAGGAATCTCTGGGATACTTCAATGAAGGACTCTGTAGTTGGCTGAGGCATTTGTAGTGGTCCAAGTCGCTTCCAAATGGCATCACAAACATCATAGGCGGCTTGTCTGGCAGTTTTGTTGCTTACCCTGAACTGATAATGTGGACTCTGAAAACTTTCTCTAATTGCCAAAAACCTATAAAGAAAGAAATTAATAAAAGTAAGGAATTTTTTCTTATAATCTGGAACCACCACCACCACCATCATCATCATCATCATCATCATCATCATCATCATCATCATCATCATCATCATCATAAGTACCACTGCCACCATCATCACTACCTTCTTCTTCTTCTGTTGAAAGAATAATGGAATCATTTCTCTCCAATTTACTTCCTTTTGTACATCTTCTTTTCAGTTATCTTTTGCAGGACGACCTGGGCAACATTAAGAGGTACATTTAATAGGATACTGGCCCAGATGAAATCTATGCCTAGCGGGCCTGGTGCCTCAAAGCTGCCCAGATGGTATTTATTTGAAAAGATGTATTTCCTCGGGGAACATGTGGCACAAGGCCAGTTGATGGGGAACTTAGAAATAAGCCAGGAGCCAACCATAGTTGAGGGTCCAAGTCAGAACAATCAGCTGACAGAGCCTGCAGTCGAGAGCCCACAGATTCAAAACACTGTAGATGAACATGACGGTTTCACCTTATGGAACCTTGATGAAACACCTGCCCAGCCTGACGCCACTGAAGTGGATGCCCAATCAGACACTTCAACCACGCAGCAGACACAACCTTCTACTGCAAGCACCAGCAGCAAAAAGAAAAGAAAATGTGGTGGTGATCCAGTAAAGACCGCTTTTCTCGAGCTTGTCCAACAGAAGAAAGCCAATCAGGCTGTACCTGTACCTCAAGCAGGTGAACCGGAAGATGCTGACCTTTTGTATTTTAAAGGCCTCCTGCCTTTCATTAAACAGTTAGCACCTAAAAACAAAAGGCGATTCATGGCACATACCACTGCCTATTTAATGGAACTGATTGACGAACAGGAGCAAGTTGATTAGACACACTGTTTCACAAAAACTACATGTAAACCACCACTCTTTGAAGTCTTTTTTGAATGCATTAAATTTGATGTTTCCTGTAATCTCTGTGATACTGTTATCGTCTTTTGTGTTGCTGATGTATTATTGTTTTGTTATTTAATTGTTTTGCTTTTGTTCTTGGGTGTTCTGCTGGTGTTGATGGTGAGCAAAGTGACTCCGGATAATAGTCACCTCAACGAGAGCGTTAACTAGAGTTCTGGCGGGATTGACTTTCTGAAGTTGGTGTCTGATTTTGATATGTCATCTCTGATTTCTGTGAGTAGAGGCTTGAATAATTGCATGGACATTCTACAGTAGTTATAGAATTTCTGTTCGTCGTCTCTGAGCTGGGGCATCACGCAAGCATACCCTCTCAAACTGTCTCTCTGTCGGTTGATCTGATGAACCCAATATGTTCTTCTACTTTTGTACCTTTTGTACAACTTCCATAAAGTGTAAACTTTGTAGCCCATACATCTGAATAACACGGTTGAGATCACCAATCCATGCCGGTATTACTGATCTCTAGTAAAGAAAAACAACACAGCTGCGAATACAGTAGGCCCTACACACCAAAGAATTTTGGTGACACGAGGCCCTCTGTTTGGCTGCAACAATTGCGTGAGTGAACGTGGGCAGACTTTTGCTTGCCAAGCAACACGAATTAGGTCATACCTTGCCTGTTTGCCACAAGAAAACATTGTCCAGTGGACGCCCGGCCTCAGAGTTACAAAATCTTTACGCCATGCAGACAATGAAAAATAAGTGCAACGCAGGAACTTTAACTCACGTGGAGTACACGATAATGATAAACAGAAAGTTTGGACATAGAGGACTTGTTCCTTCACAATGTTGTTGATTTGCTATTTGAGGTGGCTGCATTTTGCAGTAAAAGTGGGCGCTATTCCTGTTGACCATAATACTTAAAAGTATCTCTCTTTCAGAGGGTTACTGTGCATTGTTTGCACGTTGAAAGAAAGCCTTTGTATTTTCTTCTTCACTTCAAACCGCGAAAAGAAAGGGAGAGAGAGAAGAAGAGAGAGAGAGAGTTAAAAAATACGCCAATTGGAAGGAATAATACTAATCTCGCTGTTAACAGTACATGACGCCGGCAAACCCAGACTAGAGCAGCATTATTGCAGTATTTTAGACGAAGTAAGAGAATAGCAAAACTTAGTCCCTGATCACAACCGTAACCCTGATGCTAACTCCAGATCTGTATTTAATGAACCTATTTCTATTTACATTTTTCATTATTGTCTTTGACTTGTAATCTTCAAAACTAACGAAGACTGTGACCTTTTTGTCCATGTGACATTCCTTCTACGTGACATTTTTGCCGTGTGACTTTTCTTTTGTTGTTTTTCCTGAGTACCGAGGTGACACCAAACTGCTATTTCGGCCACCTGTTAAGAGTCCTATCTCCCCCTTCCACCTTTTGGGCATCTCGGTGCACAGCTGAGTTTAGCTATTGATGATTACATGGGTGTGCAGCGACATTAGCGAACCAGGGTACGAAATTGATGAAAGAAAAGCCCTAGGCATTTCCCCTGCCTATTTTCGTCTGTCCTGTCTTTAAGTACCTGTACTTGATTTCCTCTGACAAGCCGGTCGCGGAGTGCGTTTCACTTTGCTCACAGCCCGTGAAACATTGTTCTTTAGAAGTCGTTGCACGCTGTGTTTTTTTTTTACCATAAATCTCCTGTTGTTGTTGTAATTGCGAGAGTTATTGTTTTTGTATTGTTGTCTTACATTTTTTAAAGAATTCAATGTATGGCTTTCTTTTGGATTGTTTCAAACGACGGACGTTACGAAATTCAATGTTTTTCATTTTCCAAACAAAATTAAACGAAGTAGCTATCAAGTTACTAAACCAGTGTAAAATTCTCTGCCTCCTACCTGTTATCCTACTACCCCCACACACAAACTAGCTTATCCAAAACTTCTGAAACATTGCGAAAATGATTAAAATAGTGAAATATTGCACACAACAGCCAAGTCATAAAGTATTTATTGACAAAAGTTATTTGTTGATTTAATTAGAAGTGTTCCAAAATGCAAGCCTTGATCGCCAGGTGTCATGTCTCGGATATGTAACACTGGACACTGAATGATTACACATTCCCCCCCTCCCCCCCCCCCCCCTTTATTAATCATTTGTACCTGACCTTACTTCTGGCGACCTTAATTCTTGTTTGTTCCATCTCCGTTTTCCGAAAAAAATGCAGATCTTTGAGTATGTAGACAGTGGTCGATCTACTATGGAACTAATGAAGTTGAAGCTTCAGAATCCCAAAAATGTGAGCCCATCACCGCATGTAGAAGAGCTATAACGCTATAGCAAATGGCACACTTTGACACTTGTTTAAATTGCGTTGCGGCACTTATCGAGCTGTTTCACCGTTCCGATTTATTTCTAAACTCTTTATCATAATTCTAAGCCGCAAATGTTTTTTACGTGGAATTTCTCAGTTGTGCACAAAGTGGAGTTTGAACAAACACGAACAAAGGTCGGGTTCTCCATCCTCTCCCCTCACCCCCGCCCATCCCTGCCCCCCCCCCCCCACCCCCCTCATCGCCTAATCTTCCCAGACTCTGATTTCGGAGTCTACCAGCTGCGTATGATGTCCTACATTAACTGATGCCAGAGAATTTTCTACTCTGACCTTTAGATCGACCAACTGTTACTGCACCCTTAACTACTAACTGCGGTAATGAGGTGGCCTATTATAACACTGGCTTCAAAGGCAAATCGGAGGAATACGACTGAATTAAGGAGAATTTGGGAAATCGTGGAGTGTTGAACTAACTCTTTATTAACTCCTATTTATTCCTCCTCTACCTACAATTTCACCCCCCCCCTTGCCTTTCCTCTCTTTCAGCATCATATCAAAGTATCCCATGAATGAGGCCTGCAGTCCCTCATGCTACAATGTCAGTTCTACAAGTGTAGTTCATTTTCAAGACCTGCCATTTTTAAGTTACAGATTTTGTAGACAGCAATGACAGGTTGATTGCTGAGGTTTTGATCTTATCTGATTTGAAAGGACTCGATCTTCTGTGTAGATTATATTTGATGTGATAACCCTTCGTTTTATTTGTTTTGTATACATGTATATGCTAGCGTTTGATGTAAAAACACACCCAAAAAAGTGGACTACGTAAACTTGGCATGAGTAAAATTGAATCAAATTTGTAGCAAAATACTGCAGCATTGGCAGTGGCATAGGCTCTTTTAATATGGAAGCTGAGAGCAAGAAGGTACGACAGCGGGAGAAGAGCATAAAGTGAAACAATAGTGTGTTAACCAATATCCATCTTTCAGTTTATTGCATCACACTATGGTCTCAAAACACACACACACACATACACACACACACACACACAACTGTCTAAAGTTAACCATTTTCCATTATATAAATATTCTAACAAACAAAAATATGTCAGAATCACTGCATTACGCTAATATTCACCAGAAAAGCAGATTTGGATTGCAAGAATGAAAGGGACCATAGCAAGTATTTCCGCTTCTGTACAATATGATGTATTGTTTCACGATAGATATTGTACGGGTACATTTGGCATGTATTTCCTGGAAATAAACAAATTTGATATATAAGCCTGTTTGTGTGTGGACTATAAACATTAATGTCCATCACGCAGTGTGTTACAAGGAGATCATTACAGGCAATAGCAATGCTGAAGATTTCATTATAATGGCCGGAAACTTTAGTCTCCGCAGGAGTCACTGGGACAAGTGGAAGCAGAGGGGAGGAAGGTGAGAGGAGGAAGTACTGGGTAGTGTACACCCCATTCTCTACGGTAACTTTTGAGGACGGGAACTCTCAACACTATCCAGTTTGAAATTTAGACGTGGTTCAAAGATGTTTTTTTCTTTCACTCAGTATAAACACAAGACATAATGCATTAGACATTAAAGTAAAGGAAAATCAATGAACCAGGATGGGATTCATTATTTTCAAGAAAGTGGCTTAGATATTAGTGTTGGAAAATCGGTGTTCACTCGAGCCGAATATTCGGCTTTTCCGTAGCGAAGAGAAAACTCTGCGAGCCGAATATTCGGCTTACCTTAGCGAATGAGGTACAGACGCATAAAAGAGTATAATTCGGATCCATTCCTAGAAGTTGTGGTGTTTTAGGGAAGGTGATAGGTCTAAGAACAGCTCATCATTGTGTGGGCCTCAGCGGATTAAGTGAAGGCAGGTAGTAAGGGGGAGGTGGAGGATAAACCCAACGAACAGTTAACATTATGACATTAATTTTATTGTTTTTTATATTGTCACCATTATTAATTTTATTGTTTTTTATATTGTCATCATTATTAATTCTATTGTTTTTTATATTGTCATCATTATTAATTTTATCCGGGAGAGACAAAAGGAGAGCTGTCCATAATGAACTCGTGTGATCTGGGTGAAGGCGATGACAGACATCATTATATGACTGTATTTTCTATTAATTTTGCAGGTGAGATGATAGATCGAACAGTGGGATGTTTAGTTTGTTTTAGTTTTCATAAGCATAATTAATTAAACATTAGGCCAGCTATCCTCACACAAGAGGCACTTTGGTTCTCAAAAGAGGAATATTTTAGCCAAAGGAGGAATTTCAGTCAGGCGTGGAACTCCAAAACTGGGAAAGAATATACTCAACACACTGTGTGGGCATTAAATCAGAAGTTTTGTGGATGTTTTTTTTCAGCTAACAAAGAAATTTAATTTCATAGAGTGTTTCAGTAATTATCACTATAAAAGTATGTTTGCGAAAAAGTTAAAACATGACAATTCAAAACGGTGGAAAAAACTACATCTCGCTGGGAGAGGGGGGGGGGCGCGGAAATGTGGCGTGGGACTCTGAGAATCACCATCAGACTTATGTCAAAATGTGGCAGAAAGTAGACGTATCTCAGAAAATTTTTAATTTTATGATTTCTTTATTTCCTTAATTTCCTTTATACAAGTAGGCGTAACTATCTATATTTTTTTTCTATTGACCGAAAGCTCAGTTTGTCTTTCATTTACCTTTGCGTTTTGTTGTGTCGTTTCAATAGGCCAATTATCTCTTTCGCAAGGTTTTGCAACGTAGGCCTATGATTTGTTCTTTTTGCCATATTTTGACTTTGCTCAAAGCCTGGCTAAGACCCCACAGATTTTGTTGTTTTGGGTTTTTTTTTTTTAGTAATATTTTTTGTCTGTTAGACATACATATGCTTGAATTGCAGCAGAATCGATCCGTGTAACCTTCAACAAACTACAACTGGTGAAGCGAAAGGATGAGAACTGCACTTGTGGCAGTATAATTATGATCATTGTGTTCTATTCAAAGTGAACATGCAACGTCTTGAGAAATTCCACATGTTCAGTTCACATAGATAGATAGATAGATAGATAGATAGATAGATAGATAGATAGATAGATAGATAGATAGATAGATAGATAGATAGATAGATAGATAGATAGATAGATAGATAGATAGATAGATAGATAGATAGATAGATAGATAGATAGATAGATAGATAGATAGATAGACAGATCGATCGACGGACGGACGGACGGACGGTCAGACAGACAGACAGACAGACAGACCGACGGATGGATAGATAGATAGATAGATAGATAGATAGATAGACAGATAGATAGATAGATAGATAGATAGATAGATAGATAGATAGATAGATAGATAGATAGATAGATAGATAGATAGATAGATAGATAGATAGATAGATAGATAGATAGATAGATAGATAGATAGATAGATAGTATCAGAAAAAAACAAAAAAGGGCACATCAGCCACCCATACTTTGAGAAACACTGGTTAGGGTAAACACGAGACAAAAACCACTTTGAACTCTACAGTTGCAAATCTTTACTTTACACAGACTAATGAGAAATTAGTGCAGCGCAGGAACTTTTAACTTATATGGAGTACAGGATTATGATAAACAGATAAACTTCAAACAAGAGCCGCTCAGTCTATAACAGAAAGGGCCAAACTTGCTCACTATAAGAGCCGCATACGATAAACTTCAGATGTTCGAGAGCCATTAGATATGAACAAAATTTACACACCCGTTTTTATTGTTGTTGTCATTTTGTTGCAACATTTTGTATATAAATATTGGCTAGGTATATTTGGGCCGAATACGGCCTAAATAGCGCAAAACCCCCGTTCTGGGTTATTTAGGCCGATAATGCGAGTTTGCAGTTTGCACTGTTCTGGCGTGTTTTTTTTTTTTTTTTGAAACACAGAATTTGTGTCCGTACAGTATTTCCTAAAGGTAGCGTCAATTACCGGTAGCGTCAATTGCACCGCATTTTGCGGTGGCCATTGACGGTTCATCGATCGCCAATGGCTACCCCAGCCCTTTTCGCCTGATGAGTCAATCTGACTACCACCCATTGATAGAAACTGACTAGACCCTCATGCCCCCAGGTCCATCTGACCATTCCAATGCACACTTAAATCGACAATGGACACCGTATTACGCGGTGACAATTGGCACTCCCTTGCCTAAAATACCTTCGGCCCAAATAGCACAGCACCAGGTTGTATAGGCCGTATTCGGCCTAAATATACACTTCCATAAATATTCCCTCAGCACTAAAGAACAATGCATGGGAATTAGAGCTTTGTTTTAGAAGGGGTCGCTGCTGCCGTTGGCATTTATGCCTCCTTTTTCTTGTTGCTTTTCTTCTTTTCTTTGAGTTTTTTCGTCGTGGTCCTTTTCTTGGCTTTCCTAGCCCTCAAAAGGGCTCCCTTATGGCTATCTTCTGCTTTTCTTGGTTGTTTCTTGTGGTTGGCGCCAGAAAAAAAAAAAAAACAGAGAGTAAAGATTCCTATCATGGGTGAGGGGGGGGGGGGTAATAGGGATCCTTGTAGACCTTCATTCCGATCTAGCATTAAAATTAGGATTTAAATTCTTAGATATCTTTACTAACCATGAACATTAAACTTACGTTTGAAACCAGTTGGGTCTCAGTTCGTACCCAGTGAATAGTTATGAAGCTTGAATTCATTTCTCATTTAGCAATTACATTAACTGTGATGAAAAAAAGAGCTCGGCCAAAACATTTCCATAAGCCTCATATTGAAGGTCAAAGGGCCACATGTGGCTCGCAAGCCGCAGTTTGGCAAACCCTGCACTGTAAAAGTGGGGGTTTTTTTTTGCATTGATCTTTATATTCTGTTTGTAACGTCTGTCCACACCTTCTGCAAAAAAGTTTTTTTATTATTACTATTTTTGTCCCTAGCTCACTATACTTTTTTTTTTTAGTAGCCCATTAGAAAGTCCGTTTAACTTGTTAAATATGGTTATGTTTAGACAATACTGTCAGTACCGAGACATCCTGTTAGTTCGTCTTTTTCGTATTTTATGTTTTAGTTTGCTGTTTGAAAAACAAAGAGGAAATGAGATCTGTTACTGAAAATTGTTTGTTAGTTTTCTACTTGACCTATAAGCTAGAATGCGCATATCCACCATCTTGTCTGTCCGGACCCACTTTAGGCGTCGCGAACCAATCGGCGGCGAGTTCACAACTGTAAACAATGACACGTGTGTATACGCCCATGGGAGACGTTCGGTCAATTCTTTCACTTCCTTTCTTTTGTTTACACGGAGGGTAGGGAATCTGACCAGTTTGGATACATCCTTTCCACCTCTGTCACAACAGTCAACTGCAATGCAACCAGCGGGCATTTTAACTGCTTAGACACATCTCGAAGTTACACTCGTCAACTGATCCACCGGCCATCTTGTTTGGCGGAAGTACAAAACAAAAACTCTGTGACGTCATGCGCATTCTACCTATACAGAACCTAGGAGTGAGCTGTCCCCACTTTCCCGCCTCATCAAAAGTTGTTAGTCCAGATGCCACAACAATAATAAAAGTTTCTAAAGCTGCAGAGGTCCGCTCTAAAGTGGCTGTTTATGTTAGTTCTGTTAATGTCCTAACAACTCCTAACTGAATGAAACGAAGTGCAACAGTGGCGTGGACAGAGAGGATTATTGCTATTTTGTTGCCAACTTTCCTGTTACTCAAACTCTGTCGTTAAATTAATGTTATCTACTTTTTCTTTTTTACTTTAAGTAAACTTTATATGTTGTTGTAGTGTTGGAAAAGTGCACGTTCTTTCCTTTCGGCAAACATAGGCGTTTCATTTTGTTGTTAGGGGACCGTAGTGTTTAAGCTACAGCAACTGCTGAACAGTAAACCAAACTCAGTATTTTCTCTATTCGGCTTTGCAATAGGTTACGTCCTTCTAACAACAGCGGTTTTTTAATTTTTGCAGGAGAACTTAAATTTCCATCCTTCATTTCTCGAACTACCTTGGTTTGGGGGGGGGGGGGCTGAGGGGGGAGCAGGCTGTTATTTTATGACTGGACTGGGCTCACACCCGGGCTGATGACGGCATGAGAAAAAATGGTCAGGCTGGGGGGAAGGGGGAGCGGGGCAGTCCCAGGAAGACACTGACCGCTATTCTGAGAGCTTCTCACTGTATGTCTCTCTCCCAGTGAGTTATTGGTCATTTCCATGTCTCCGGACACGACACTGGACACTGGACATTTCGGGGCGTAGCTGGACTTCCCCAGAAACATTCTCCTCATCTACTACATCAGTAAATCCACCACTAAATTAAATTAACCTCTTTTTTTTTCTTCTCCGTTGTTCTCTCGTAGCAGCAGAAAAGCTAATAATTCTCATTGTCTATTGGCGGCTGCGCCAGACAACACTACAATGAAAATGGTGTAAACCTCCTAATGTTTGTCATGAACAGTATTCTTTTTAAAATCAACAGCCCGAAGCTGTTCAGGACGAGATAACACTAATGGTAATATTGAGGGGTAGATCTACTTGCCATATTGATGCATGCGACATTTTGCCGATTCTGAGGTTTTGTTATGAAAGTGGTTCTCTCACTCTTAATTTCATTATGTATAAGTGTCCTATCGTTCCAATCGGTTAAAAACATTTCCAGGTATGTGTTTGTTGCGTAATGTTTTAATGTTTTGGCCCGTTTGCCCACCAAACTTCAATCCCCATTTTCTCGAAAAGGCAAAAATGCACATACAACAATATGGCAAATACTCGACGGTTTGTCGTGAACCGGATTTCTTTGAAAATCAACAGCCTGAAGCTGTTCAGACAGAGATGATAATAATATTTTATTCTTTCTCTATTGGCCCGCTCAGATTGCCAATCCCGGCAGATGTGAGTTGCCGAGTTACTGGGACAGAACGCGTGGGATTCACACCCAACTTTTGTCTGAGGTGTCTGATCACACAAAAAATGATAGAATCATAACAAAAACATTACGTCACAATGGCCTATCTCATTTTTCATAGTTTTAAGAAAAAGAATAAAACTGTTTATAAAGACGATTTTTTTTTTTTTGGTGTTGGGCGTATCATGCATATATAGCGGGAACGGATTGGCACATCAAGTCTTTGTTTTAAATAATGACAACTTCGGGCTTAACTTCAAAAAGAATATTAAAGTTCAGCGCAGTTTGGGCCTAAGTCTCAGACAGGCCATTATTTTACCACAATGATGACAACACATGCATACGCAAGAGAAAAGAGGGTTTTGTATAGTTATACGTAGAGAGTTTATCCTGAGAACCTAGAGTTCATCATTAAATTTATTTTCGAGAGATGAGTCCGTGACAGAAGGCTGTAGTCGCAAATGTGATTTTGGACAAAGTGTTTCCCATACTAAGTCTTATGAAATCACGCAGGAAATCAGCGAATCAAAGTACCGGTATGTTAAGAAATTACGCATTTGGTGATGATATTACTGCAGGAAAATTTCCATTTTGAATCACACCCTTCAAATGTAGCGAATGTGATATTGAAGAAAGCGTTCCAGTAAAGGCCTTGTATCACAGTCCCTTAATGTTAAATTGAAAGCAGGCCACGTAATTTCGTTAACTCTAAATATACAGTTGTAGTTGTCGATACGTAGGCAGCGAAGCAAAACTGTCTACAGAACGTAAACTGGCGGGCGTAGTCAGGGTTTGTACTGATATATTCCACAGAACAAAAACTACCTCGAGAATTACAATAATAATTAGCTTTGATTAAAAATTAGAGAAAGGAACGAATGGATTAAGAACGAATCAGGGATTGTAGCCTGTAGTTAGATAGTAAAGGGTGGGGTATATCTATTAATTTTATCTATCTATCTATCTATCTATCTATCTATCTATCTATCTATCTATCTATCTATCTATCTATCTATCTATCTATCTATCTATCTATCTATCTATCTATCTATCTATCTATCTATCTATCTATCTATCTATCTATCTATCTATCTATCTATCTATCTATCTATCTACCTACCTATCTATCTATCTATCTATCTATCTTTCTATCTATCTATCTATCTATCTATTCGTTTCTTGCTGTCTGTTTTTCTTTATTTTCTATTAGGCCGTTTTTTTTCTTTTCAGTTATTTTCATTGGCTTTCGATAAATTTTCATGATTTACACAAGTGCAGAACTATGACTAGACCTAGTGTCCCCTGTGTCCAGTCTAAACTGCCCCATGTGACGGACGAAAGTGCTGTTCTCAATCGGATTAGTCAAGAGTTGTTTAAAGACATATTAATGACAAGCTAGACTCTCGTGCAGGTCACCAATATATTACGGCGCAGCTTCGCCTCAGTGTGACGCTGGGATAGATATCACCATTCATAGGCAGATATATAAAGCTGCCTGTTGGGACGGATAACTCTCATTCTATAATTTGCCGTGCACTGTGCTGCAACTGCCTCTTCACCAGTTTTGTCCCTTTCGTCACAGCAGAGTGAATTTATTACTAAACTTCTATGAATGAATGACTTCCCTGTTGTTTATATCTGATTTGTAAAAATGGAATTGTGTTAGACAAACTTAATTTCAAATTTGTGTTCCTCGTGTGTTTTGAGTAGATGAATAGATCTAGTTACTTATTTACTTTATCATTCAAATAGATTTGTTGAAAATAAAAGGTAGTCTCCGAGACTGCAATTACTATAAGAGTGTTTGTCTTAATAGTTCAGTAGGAATTGCAACAGTGATATAGCAACTAAATCAATGTATCTAGTGGTCAGCAGCAGCACAATTATTCAAAATTAATGTTAGCTAAATATACTTTTAATTTAATAATGATATTCATATGAAAATGACGATAAGCAGAAGGAGAATTCGGACGAGAAATTACCTCCGGTTTAAATTTGTTTCCATCACTTTTATTGGTTAAGTTTATAATCTTTTTGTCTATATAGTAGAATAAACCTTAATGGATCATGGAGCGGGGAGAGGAGTAGGCCTACTTATGGAGGTGACCGGTGTGCTAGGATCCTGATTCCTATGATTAATCAATCAATCAATCAATTAAGATCATTGTTATTTGCAAACTTCAAATCTTATAGAATTAAAGAGATTGTTTTATTATGGTTTTAAGAAAAGCATAGACAAATAAATAAATACATAAAAGAATAAATAAGTAAATAAATAAATAAATAAATAAATGGACAATAAATGAATAAATAATTCCAAGTCTGTAGGCCTTGTCTTTATTGTGTATTTTAAGGACCTCTTGTAGATGATCCTGTGTGCGCGTAGAAACTGCCTATGTATTATTCCTTCTTCATAAACATTAATATTTTATCTACTCCACTTTTTACAAAGTTAATCATTACCTTATTTCTTCAGATCTGGATATATCTTTATACACGCAGAGTTTTTCTAAAGGTCTAACATGTGCCATCTGATGTTGCTTTCCGCTGTGTTGTGTTTACTTTTAGCAGAGTAAATTATGCATGACTCCAAGTGTGTTAATTGCGGAGCACAGCACTGGACTAACAATGGTGATTTTAAATAAAAATATCATGTATTCTCTATCGTCAGTTTTAGTTCCGACATAAAGGTGAGCTGTAAATATTGAAAAAAAAAGTATTACAAACACTCGTTTGACAGAAAATGGTATCAAATTAAGAACTACTTCTTTCCTATTGTGTTATAAGGAGATCCATTTGGGCCTGTACAATGCAGTCAATTCAACAAACTGTGACTTTGTTGCTGTCTTGGGGGGGGGGGGGGGGGGTTGGTTTTTTTTAAAATAACCAAATTGATTTGGCATAAGAATTATTCTTAACACACTAAGCGATTTTTTTTCATGACAGTTTCTGGGGGAAATTGTGGCGATTTTAATGACTTCCTTTGAGGCAAAATCAAAATATTATGAGCGGATCAAATAATGCGCAATAATTTCTAGAGCAAAACCTAAAAATATTGAAACCACAATAATAATGGTATATTCATTAATGTTTAACAGTATCTAATAAAATTCGTTTCCCGCATTTATTTACTTGTACAGAAATTTCGCTTCTTGACTATCCAAAATCCAATGAATAAAAATAGAATGAAATTTGCAGAAAAGGAAAAATGTAGCGGGCAAGTAACAAACTGTGTGGTTTCAACGCTGTTCAGCAATTGCTATAATTTTTTTTCCTCCGGTGTTGTTTCTGTCATGGTAATTATCATTTTCGTTTGTTTCCCTGTTATTTTTTGTCTTCTAACCCACCGGAACCTGGTCTTGTTTTTTTCTTTTTCCTCCGGTGTTGTTAGCAAAGGTAAACATTCTGTACATTAGAAATGCCGCTAGCCGACAGTGTGTCAACCTATCTGTGAGAGAACAAGCGAACGAACACAGAGGAAAACAACGAACGTAAAAAAAGAAAAACGGGGGAGAAACGAGACACATACATACAACATACTGAGGAAAAAGAGGAGAAGAACGAAACAGTAAGCTCAGTCTCGACTCGCTGGGCAGGAGACAAAATTAGCTGAGTCGATATTGCACGAAGCCACGGGCGAGGGACGGGGAGACTCGGAGACTTGGTGGGCTGAGCCTAGCGTTGGGACTTGCGCCCTCGCCGCGTTTAACAAGGAGGGTTTTCATTGGTCGCCGCCTGACATCACAGCATCCCATTTTTCCAGTGGGTGATTTATTCTGGCCCAGTCGTGAGTTAGGGCCCCCACAAATCACATATCCTGGTCCTAGGGTCATGAAGTTAGGATAGTGCTTCGATCATATATCCAAACGGCCATGAATTCGTACTTCGCGGCCTCCTTTTTGCCGCAATATTCACCCGAAAGCCATTATGTTCCTAACGGTTATGGCTCTTCGACCACTACTAACTACGGACTGTATTCTTCGCGGTTTTCCGAGCACCTAGGAGGATACCAAGCCACTTCTCCAGGAGGCTATGGAGGTGTAGTGTGTGCTGGAGGTTCATCTGCTCATCCTTCTGGTCTATCGGAGTCTTGTGCTTCACCTTACAGCTCCTACCATGCTCAGAAATCGTCCAGTTTACTGCATTCGTCACCGTACTCCGGACTAAGTCCAGTCGGTGGTCACCACGGAAACCTGGGCTCTCCCAACGACCTGTCCACCACGCCTGGATACCCGATCACCCCGGCTCATACTCACAACTCATCGATCCATCACGCCCCACTGGCTCACGATAAGTATAATAATAATAACAACAATAACAACAAACACAGCTCACCGTCATCGTCGTCGTCCTCACCGTACGCTCACCACCATGGTCTGCACCATGGTAACGGCACCACCAACGGCGTGGCTGGGAGCAACAACTGCAACAACACCACAAACAGTAGCACCAGCAACGGTGGTCTCGCAGGTTCTGACACACCCCCATTGCTCAATGCACACACACACCACCATCATCCGCTCATCTCATCCAACAACCACTCCACCCACAATCCTCATCAACCACAGCACCATTCGCAGCAGCAACAAGCACCCGCCCACCACAACAACCATCACAGCACCAACAGCAACAATAATGTCACTACCAACAGCAGCAATAACCAGCATCCATCTCTCACCAACGGTAACGTCACTTCTAACACCACCAACACCAACAACAACCTCAACGGTGGCGGCACCGGTAACAACTCTCAACATCGGCATCAAAGTGGGTTCTTGGGTGGGTATGGATCTACCCTAGAGTGGCCTGGTCATGCTCACAGCCACATCTCTACACCCTCCCCTACACGTAGTCAACACAGCCCATTCGGCAGTCCAGGGGAGCCCAGTGCTCTCAGCTCATGTTCTTTGAGCCCAAAAGCTGGCAGTGAGGATTTGACCTCACAACAACAGGGGCAGCAGGCACCGCAAAGCCAGTCTTCAAATTCGTCCCCAGAGCAATCGGCACCTTTTTATCCGTGGATGGGAATTGTCGGTGAGTACATATCTGTAGTTGAGTCTATATAAATGAATGGTCAACTGAAAATCCGTAGATCTAGATCTAGATCTATATTACGTAGGTGTCGCGTTAAATTTACCTTCGGCTACAACGATAATAAACATTTTTTTTCTTAGCTCTACTATTCTTTTTATTATCAAATTCATAACACAGAATTTATAATCACTTTTAACATGTACGTCTTCGATTACGCAAAACACAAAACATACACAGTCATTTAAAATGCCAGGTGCCGAAATGAAAAATTTAAATTCGAATATCGAGCGAGCATTACTGTTCCCGCATCAAGCCTGAGTGGAAGGCAAAAAGCATCATTGATTAGCCAGACAATACCTGTACCCGACTACACACAAACACGCACAAATCTCCTTGCGTGTAAACTGACTAGCTACACATCTAAAAGCAGACATCAACATTCGCTAGCGAGGTCTCCCCCTTGAATGATGCATTAAAAAATCTAACCAATGTTGGAAAATGCAAATTATCCTGGATGTTTCTGTCAAGTGCACGGGAGACTCGTCAAACAAACAAAAGAAAAGTGTAAAAAGCAATGCATTAAATATGTAGCTGCTGTTTGAGGGGGGACACAAAAATCGCATTGCTAGGCTTGGATGGCTGAGCTCAGCTGCATAAAAGTCGCTTGAATGGAAATGCGAGATGGTACGGGCCCATTCTCGACTATACCGGTAGTAGCTCTGTTTAGATAAACACAGCGGGTGAAAGTCGAATCTAGTCAAAAGGCAAAGTCTCACCTCGCTTCTTGTTGTTTTTTCTCTTGTAGTGAGTGCCACACTTCAATCTCTGTACACCATCTCCGTACCCTGGGATTTTAACACTTAGAACGAAGTACACAACCATCTTCTATAACCCTCTTTTTCGCCAGGCCTTCAGAAAATACCTGACTCGTCGTTCGCAAGTGTAAACAGATACATAAATAAAGAAAAAAGTAAAATAATTTAGGTTTACTGATCTGGCTTAGGACACGAACTCAAAGCTATTTCTTTCACTCGCAACAAAGTAAACTTAACTCAAAATAAGCCACATAAATGATCGCAAACAGTTCTAATGATTGGTCAATGCCATTAGAATTTAAAACTCAAGAGATCTATTCCTCGGCAGGTTTTGGATCTTCTTTAGATCTATGGTGCTCATGTTTCAGTTATGTATTGGTTGATTTTGTCATTTTAGTCAACTCTTTTCATAGTGTCCCTACACAGCGGGCCAGTTAAACTTCAATCTTACACCACAGTGAATACTGTTTTGATTTCAAATGATTATTAAAGACACTTATTTGAACATCTTATTTCGGTAAAATTAACCAGAACATTTGCAACAATTAAATAATATTTTTTTCTTAAAAGTAAATGACAAACTCTCCAAGTAAAATGAATTATGTGAAAATGAAAAACAGGAAGACTGTTGACAAATTTTTATGTAAATAGCAGGAATAACGAACTATTCAACATTATCAATCTCTGTTTCCATATCAGCAATGTAAACGTACATCTTTGGTTACATTTCAGTGGATATAATTTTATTTTAGTAAAGAAATATTTCAGATTAATTTTTGTTTGTATACATTTGATAGGCTCACATATCAAATGCACTATAATTAATTCTAAACCAGTAAACACAATTGTTTATAAAAAGTGCTGTGCGATTTAGTATATCCCAATAGAAACCTAAGAACGCTCCGTATGTTCACTTTCAAGATTAATATTATGAAAAATTGATCCAAAGCTACTGAAAGAAAATTTGACATAGATTAAATTGCTACACATTAAGATGTCTATTTACAATGAACCAGAAAACCAGCTTGTTTCCAGTTCTATATCAAAACATACACTTGATAAGTAAAAATTCTGAAATAATTTTTTTAGTTCACCACTAGCTGAACTTACCTCAGAATTTAAGATCCTATGGCCCAAGTTCCAAAATTCATGTGTACACCCAAATAAACCATAATTTACCCTGTAACAGACAATTTGTTAGTTTTCAGTATATTCACAACATCATACTGTTTATGCAACATTACTGAACATTTTCTGACAAATTTTATCAAAGAAAACTCACGAAATAGATCTTCACTTTTTACTCCTACATAAATCAATGCACTCATTCTTACAAGTAAACATAGACACATTCAGCTGAGTAATAAATCTTTTATAAACCAAACTATAAACCAATAGGGAAATACTACGAGTAAATCCATCTTATTTTGTGAAATATATCTTTTTTATTTATGTAGTTATTTATTTATCTATTTACTCTTTTTTTTTAAATTTATTTATTTACTTAGTGCTTACTTACTTTCTGACTTATTTATTTATTAATTTATTTATTTACTTATTTATTTATTCATTTATTTATTTATTTAGAAAAAAATTAATTAGACCTATAAAGTTTATCAACTAAAACTTCTTGACAGAAAAAAACGTATCTTTACACAGATTTTATGTGTGAAATGCTGCCAGCAATGATCCTCCAAAAACAAGGACCTCAAACCAGATTTTTTGGGGTTTGTTTATGAACAGATCACTGTACATTTTGTATTGAAGAAGAGCGAGTAGCCAAATGTTAGGCTAGGGATAGATAGTCAAATGCTGGGTGTCAGCAGAGATAACTAGATCTAACTTTACTTCTTCATGTTTCATGACTGAACTGATGGATACCATGAATGGTATACCAATCCCCCTCAGGATAACAAATAACCTCGTATTACAGACAAGTAAAAAGATTATTATAATAAAGTGAAGTTAAATAAACAAGGATAAAGATTATAGCATATAAAAAATGAACGAACCCATAGCATTCCTATAATGTAAGCTATCTTATTTATTTATTTATTTATTTATTTATTTATTTACTTTATTATTTTATTTTGCTATTTATTTTATCTTATTTTTATTTTCGTGCCATATTATTTTATTTCACATTTTCTTTCATTCTAACCTCATTTCATTTTTTACTTTATGTTATTTTATATTTACTATACTTCATTTTATTTGTACCTTCTTTTATCTTATTTTTACCTTATTTTATGTTGCCTTCAGAACCGAATTAAAATAGAGTTGGAATAGCGTTATTTGGCAGCCGATATAAGCAGACAAATCACTATCTTCCTGACTAGATATTGTATGAAACAATGCCGATGTACAAAATGGAAATTCTGATGACTATATTATTACTTCATGCAAGCAAAAACTTTCAAATATTAATTCACCTTTACTATTCTTCTTAACATAACACATTGTTATTGAAACCATCAGCTGTATATTCGTTATTGCAATAAATTACCATGATGCTCATTTGCAAAATATTCACTAATTATGACACCAAGTTTATTGCTATGACGCCATTGCAGCTCATGCAAATCTTTATGTAAGTCATGTCATCAATGCTGTCAACATTACCATTAATGGCAATGACAATTAGACTCAGAGAAACTGACTTTTTTGCATTATGATAATGGTACTCAGCTGATTACTGTGACAGTGAAATAAAAAATAAGTGTTTTCCGAGAGCATGGACTGCAATAATGATAATACCCACTTTAAAAAATCATTATTTCAATGGAATTTCTTCGACAGGAATGCCGAGTCTCATATTAATACTATGTCGTATTCCTTTTCATTTTAAGCAGCGCATAATGTTATTATTCTTGCTGTAGGCTACATGTTTTCTTCAGGCCCTTGAACTCCCACCAAATCGTATAGCCAATAGATTTCGTCTAGTGCTATCATGTCTAAACACGAGCTGATATTTTATTGTCCAAATGCCCCAGATCATAGTATTTTTAGGCTGTAGGAAAAATGTTCCCTCTTATAAAATAATATTTTCTAGCTGTGTTTTAATAAGTTTGCTCTCTGCAATTGTCATAGATCGTTCAGAGCTTTTTAGATTTATTTATTTATTTATTTATTTATTTATTTATTTATTTATTTATTTATTTATTTATTCATTTATTTTCAAGCGTCTTCGTATTATTACTCATTTCCATGAGAGTTCTGTCAGCCGTCAGGCTGTAAGACCGTAACAAATGTTTGTAAACATCCTGAGAGAGAAAGCACATAATAGAACTGGTTGATACAAAACTTGGATATTTAAGATATTTTTTTTAAAAGAAAAACAATAATCTAAGAAGAAATCTCAATGTAGGTAAATAGTGTAAGAAATTAATCATGCAAATAAATGACAAAGTAAATGAATAAAACAAATACGAACAAATAAAATAATTACGAGTAAATATAATTAATACAAATCAGTAAAATAAATAAATACCTAAGTAAATAATAGATAAATAAATGAATAGACAAATAAATAGGTTACCAAATGTGTTGAAATGGTAATTTATAAGTAGTTACACTGATCTGACATTGAAAAGACCCCCATTCATCTCCTGTCCATCCTTAAGAAATGAAAACGGGTTGAAGAAAAGATTTTATAATAAGCATTACAGGTTACTACAGACACACAGGGAGAGAGAAAGCAAAAAGGGAGCAACATCACTAAACATAGTCTAAGAGTACTACCGCCGACCATGCTGTATTCTCGATAGTGTCATTAATCTCTGTATCATGGAAATGGTGTTTTCATTCATTCGCCACGCTAAAGCTGTTCTGTTCGTGTGACACACTTACACATTAACACCCATACACAAAACCCCTGTAAATAAGAATTACGTTAGCTTTGGCACGTTATATACAAGATAGTAACAAACACAGACAAAGTAACAATTGAACAGCTGCGAGGGACTGACTACCAGTGGTACAAACACACACAAGGGGAAATAGTGAATGATTGATGTATTATAAAATATTTGTTATTTGATTTATCCAGGCCTTGTCAGAGTCGGCTATATTGTCTCTGTCTGTCTGTTTGTCTGACCGTCTCTCTCTCTCTCTCTCTCTCTCTCTCTCTCTCTCTCTCTCTCTCTCTCTCTTTCTCTCTCTCTCTTTCTCTCTCTCTCTCTCTCTCTCTCTCTCTGTTGTAAGTGTCCACTTTGCGTTTTGTTTGTTTACACTGTTTTATATTATATTCTTCTGGATGTTTTTAATCTTTATATTTTTTTTTGTATTTTTGTTTTACTTTTTTCTTTTCCGTTTGAAATGATCATTTCATGGCAGAACATCTCCCCGTCATAGGAGGCGATTTAATTATAATGATAATGATGAGAACAACAAGAACAACAATAACAACATCAGAGAGCAAGGTCAGTGGAGAGGCCTAATTGTTGTAATTATTGCAATAATGACTCCCGAGTTTTTGTTGATAACAAGTAGTGATATGAGCGCCTCTCCCTCTCCTTCTTTTCACCTCTGATTCACAGTAAACATAGCATTTTATTAAAGGAACGTAAATCTTTCACAGACACCGGAAAAGTACAAAATATTATCTCTTCATATGCCCTGAAAGTGCTCAACACCTGAAAACAAATAAATAAATAAAAATAAAGTAAGGCAAAAATGCACTGATATTATTATATATTCATTATTATCACCAAAAAATGTTATCTGTCATGGTGTTTTGCAATAACAACAACAATGACAATGTTAATGTACAATCGCACAGTAATAATTTTAATAATG
Organism: Onchidella celtica; assembly: GCA_963931925.1. Taxonomy (NCBI): domain Eukaryota; kingdom Metazoa; phylum Mollusca; class Gastropoda; order Systellommatophora; family Onchidiidae; genus Onchidella; species Onchidella celtica. The sequence goes on along the minus strand of OZ007582.1, from coordinate 6,293,096 downwards.
CTACAAGATTACATTCGTGACCATGTTTGACATTTTGAACACACAGCCTGGCGCTGTATTGACGGTATTGTAATATCAAAACCACATAGTTCACACGGCCCTCGGTACTCGTGTACAAATAAATATTTGATTCCAACGTCCAGAGGTTTTTTTGTGTGCCAAACAAGATTGAAATGTCGCAAAACAAAGAAAATTTTGCATTTTTCAAAGCGCAACTTTAGCCACGGATAACAAACACAATATTTTTTTTTCATTTTTTTGTTTTGTTTCTTTTATTTTTGTTTATTTTTTGATGAATTCAAAATGGAAATAAAAAGTATAAAACAATACACAAGCGTGTCGGTCCCGCGGAGTTTGATAGGGTTAAAATTAATAATAGGCCCCACAGTTTTTCCTATGGCATTTTTAATGTTATCAAACAAAACAAGGAGACAATGAATGCTAGGCTGTATCAATACGATTAATTAAAAATTACTCTTATTTTTAGCTTGACTGTATGTACAAAGTCCGTTTTGGAAATTCTTTTATTATTTGTGTTTTTGTTTTCTGTGCCAATTTATTTATGTTGTGAATTTTGGTCTGGGTATCGTAATTTCTTGTGCGTGATGTTATCAGTGATGTAGCAGTGTGCATTTGTCGCTGTAAAGACTACGTGGACAAGTGTCCAAGAACAACCATTCTATGAAATGCCAACGCACCTGAACGTGCTAATATGTCGTGCTGTAAATAAAACTATTGCTCGCGCTCGAAACTGCACGTTCTTTCATGTCTTCTTCATATTTTCCAGTCTTTCATTTTGTCACTCGATCTTTTTACTTTCTGTCTTTCTAAATCTAAGAACGTATCACTTCATTGTATCTCTCTCTCTCTCTTTTTTTTTAAATCCAGTATCAACTTCTGCCTTCTTCCATTCATATTTTTACTTATAAATTATGCTATTTATGCAACCATGAGATCACGTAATGTGTGTTTTCTTTTTTGCTTTTCACATCTGCTTCTCTTTCTTGACTTTTTCAAAAATTGTTATTTCAAACTTACATTTTGTTTCTTCTGAAAAGATATCTATTTCTGCTCCACTGCTGGTAAAGTAAACAGCCAGCAGGAGCTACCTGCTTGGATATGTCTGGGTTTTTTTTTCCTTTCTTTGTAATCTCGTGGAGTTAAAACGGTATACTGTTTCAATATGTCTGTCGTCACAGAATGAACAAGAATATTAAAAATATTTTTAAAAGATCCAGACAAATAAACAAAAATAAACAAGACCAAAGGGCATTATGCAACACAGATATAGATGAAATTTGCACTTGTATATAATGCAACCGTTTGTTGTGTTTTTCTTGTCTGCAGCGACAGTTCCCGAACACGACAATGCGAATGTTTCCCTCTACATATCTGTGTGTTTGTCTATCTGTTTGTTTTTGGGTCTGTCCACTTGTCTATATTTGTCTTCAGCTTGCCTGTCTCTCTCTCTTCGCCCCTCTCTCTCTCTCTCTCTCTCTCTCTCTCTCGCTCTCTATCTCCCTCTCTCTTTAACTCCTCTGGTGCCTATCTATTGCGTCCACGGCACTGTCATGTGGTAACTCGATACGTTTTCTTTATTATCTGCTATTTACAATATGAATATTTCATATCTGCTCTGTGACCTGTGTCGTGCACCATACTATTTTTTTTAAGAAAACGGGATGATCTCACCCAGCCATGACAGAACAGGGACTGATTACTGAAATACATGGCCGTGTGGGTACTGCGACCAGCGCGAACGAACTCTCGTTTCAGTTGCACTGCGTATGTATACATGCGAAATCAAAGACATAACATGGCACACAGTCTATCTCGTGGGTTTGTTTGTAAACGTATCGGGGAGCATTCTTGTCTCTTATCTACGTTTCAATTTTTTTTCCATTTATTTCTGCCTGTGTGCGTGTATGAATTTGGTTAGCTGTCGTGATGCTTAAATTTTTGAGATGGCATGCACGCTCGCGCATAAGCATCAACACTGAATTTGTTGTATGAGTAGAGTTGTGGGTGGGCGGACGAAGGTGTAGGGTACCGGGTAAACCCCATTTTGGAGTGTTGTTTTTTTTTAATGTGCCAGTGAATATATATACAAAGGGGCCTAAGTCAGCTTCAAAAACTAATTTTGAGAAAAATTGGTCAGAAAATAGACCGATCTGAAAAGTAGGTAAGCAAAAAACACGAAATTATTATATTAGTTTATATCGTCTCAAGTGAGTTAAACCTGTATTCCACTGAAAGATAGGAAGGTCTTGTATACGGGCGTAGGATTTTCACAGTGTTCAAGAAAAATGGTCTTAGATCGCTCTTTTATCCACGGGCACAAATGCAAAACAATATTGTTGACATGAGGTTGGATGGACCTTAACCATGTGTGCTGTATCTGTATTTGTAATGTGCTCCAGCTTTTTTTTTATTTTAATGACTTGTGAACTGCGTAAGACTGCACGAGTGTGTGTAATCAGGAATCAGTGCAGTTTTCAATCTTATCTCGTATTACTAAGAAAAAGAACTGTATGCGACGACAATAATGTATAATCATGAATCAGTGCAATGTCAATTCCGTTTCCTTTTATTATTTCTTTTTTATCGGATGAAACTAGTAATAGCGATAGTAAAAAACAAAAAAACAAAAAAAAAACAAAAAAACCCACAGATTTAACAACAAAAAAAAAGACTAAAAAAAACCCAACTGTCCATTAGTTAATTAGTTAGTTGGTGGCAAGTTTTGTTATGTCATGGAGGGCATTGACTGCACAGCTTTCCTTGTACATTGCCCTGATGGTGGGTGCAGTGACGGATGTGCGAGCAGAGGAGAAAGTGAGCGTGTTTGATATGAAGATAGCACTCACACAACACAGGAGGGCACCTTGTTTATTTATATGTGAATGAATGTATGTGTTGGCCAGGGGGGAGGGAGATGGGTGGTTGGAGGAAGGAGGGGGGGGGGGAGGCTTTGAAATCCCTGCCAAGAGATACAATGGTGCAAACAGGGCAACTTTTCAAAGTAAAAATCATAATAAAAAAAAATGGCCAGAGATATCTCAAAATGTAAAGTATACAAACCTGGGGGGTTCTGTGTGCCTGTGTGTATTTTGGAGACGACGGATGATGCCTGGTTGAAAGAGACGGATGACGTAGGAAGAGATTGATAAAGAGTATGTCTAGTGTTGTAAAAATGAGTAAACTAACATTGATTCAGAGTTGACGTTCGAACCAAGACGTGCCCTTTTTTGTTTTTGGTAATGTAATACATGATTCATCAGGTTGGAAGATCAGTCCTCTGATAAACACATTGCCGTGCTGGGGAAAAAGACAATGAATCGCGACCTCAGTTCATGTATGCTCCAACTCCACTTTTGGCACAATTGAGAAATACGATGTTAAACTCTTGCGGCTTTATTGTTATGATAGGAATTAGAATAAATCGGAACTGTGAAACAGCTTGATAAGTACCATAACACATTCTAAACAAGTGTCAAAGTATGCATTTGTTATACCTCTTATGCACACCAAAAGATCTCCAGTTTTTTCAGAAAATGGAGATAGCCCTAACAAGAACTAAGGTCGCAATATGTCTAGGTCAAGTTCACTTTTTAACATCATTTTATTCAATGGTAATTTACGTGCGCTGTTTTTCTATCTAGATTATAATTTTTACCACTAGTAGTCTCTCTTCGGCATCACAAATAAAGGGAAATTAAATAAACAATAAAACAGGGATCTACACGAAATGATTTTAGCAACCTCCACAAAATACTGTTTTTGGCTAATGCCTTCTTTTTCCATAGCCTGGTAGCACAGGAGTGTATTCCATTTCTTTACAGGTCCTAAACTTGACATGGCTGATATATAAGTGAACGTATACCCCGCATGTTTTCAGCGTCAGCTTGAATTCAAAAAAACACGAAGCAGATACGATGATAATAAAAAACAGTGTGTAGCGGAAAGGGGAGACAAATGAAAAGGGGAAGGAGGACAAAAAGGGAAGAAACTGCAGTGCCACATGTGGAGGTGAAAAAATACCAAACCACAACTCACCCCGACAGTGTCAGTTCGTTCATTCATAGTGCTCACAGTTGTTCATTAACAATGAAATTAGTAATTATGGCTAAACTAATGCATATTGACAGATACGTCACCTCTCACGTTCACCCCACCCCCTTGTCTGGATGGGAATGTCGAAGAGATACAAGTGCCTAATGAATAGCAGAGCAAATGAGAAATACGGGAGTGTAGAGACTGGGGAGAGGGGTGGGGAAGGAAAGCACTTAAAGTCTCGGATATTGATCTAAAGATACTTTGTATTTTTCCATAATTATTTATTTATTTATTTATCTATTTACTCATTTTTGGTACCTATTCGACCTGTGACTTAATTTCACAGCACTTTCATTATAAATGTGCTACATTACTTTGTTTTTATACTTATTGCTTCTATCAATGTTAAAATCAGTTGGATTTTTTTTCTGCACTGCAAACAGAATAAAAACGTAGACTCATTTCACACTGCCTGAACTTGAGCGTATGACGAGACGCTGTACACAAAATGGCCAATGCTTGCCAGCCGATTGGATTCGTATGTCGTGTCATAAAAGTCTGGTTTCTATGGGAACAGACGCTCTACTCACGGGAATGGGTTAGTCGGGGAGTACGGTACTAATTATACGAGGTACGCTTTGAACATCTGACTACTCAGAGCTGCCACTGTGACGCGGCGGGCTATGTCTGCGTGCGTGTTGTCGCCAAGGCGTCTTCGGGGCAAGGTGGTTGTGTGAACTTCGTTTGAGCCACATAATGCAAAATTACAGTAATGCAAAATGGCCCTTGCTTTCTTTCTTTCTTTCTTTCGTCCTTTCTTCTTTCTTTCGTCCTTTCTTCTTTCTTTCTTCTTTCCATTTTTGGGGGAGGGTTGTGAAGAGGGGATGAGTAAAAAGATTTTGAATTCCGGTCATTGTGTTTCACACTGCTTTCTTTCTGTTTCAATGTCCTCTTTCGCCCAAGACTAAATATTGTGAAGTAATATATAGACCTACGTGTACCATTACGCTACAGTGCGAGTAACTACTTGCATTGCAAGGCGTTCTGTTTTGCCATTTTTAACAATCTCATAGTGCTGTTTGTAAGTCAAGATCCATGCCTAAAACGTGTAATTGCAAGACTGGCACTTTGTTTCGTAGTATCGTCGCTGCTGTTCTTGTTTGTGGGTAGTCGTGATTGTTCCTGTGTTGCTGGAGGTTCCATCTTCCTGTATGGACATGAAACTGTGTTAAGATTGGTAGTGGGGATTGATTACGCCAAAACAAACTGAGACTTTCCATATTGAGGCGACATTTTTGTCATATTATTTGATCCAATCTTAGCGCAAAGAGCTTGACCTAGATCCTGACATCTATGCAGTACAGCACGCCATACTGGTTATCGTTAAGTAGAAATGCAGCTTGCCCCTTCCCCAAATGTATTCTGCAAAGCCTAATATTAACCACTGATTTTTTTCTTTAAATTGAAAAAGAACAATTTTTAAAAATAACAACTAGACCGCGCTATCCATTTTTGGGTTAATATTCTTGCATACTTTTCTACTACAACCTGCTAGCCTTTCTGTGTTTTTTATTTTTCAAAATGTGTTCATTAAATGGTAAAAGACTGTAAAGGAATGCCAGGTTTGAAACCAAATCAGCAGATGAGACGAGATTAGAGATAAACCTGAAAGACTTTCACCAGCCCATTTACTTACAACACTAAAGCTGCTAGCAGTGCGAATAAAACCACCAGCACACTCAGCCATGACATGTACTCGTTTATGTCATAATAAATTCATACTTAATTGATGAAGCACACGGACTACACATCTATGAACAAAATAGTGTTGTGCTGATCTGAATGCAGGACAAGCATGGTACAAAGTATTCAAAACAGCTTTGGGTTTTATTTATTTATTTATTTATTTATTTATTTATTTATTTATTTATTTATTTATTTATTTATTTATTTATTTATTATTTATTATTTATTTATTTACTTATAGATTTATATATTTATTTATTTACTTATTAATCATTCACTGGATTTTTGGTTCAGTTTTACATTGAATGGAATCTTAAGAACACGAGTGGACTAAAAACAATCAAAACATATTATTGTGTTAAAAAATACACACAAAAAAAATGTGATGGTGAAAAACGGAAACATGAAAAGATACTGGCAGTTATTTCCTTGTTTTCTTTCAAGAGTTCTTTCCTAATTATTCACTTCATTGATTTTGTTTATATATTTTTGTAAAAGTATTTATTTAATATTTATCCATATAGTCTCCACTTTGATTATCACTAGCTGTCATACCTACTTTGTTTCTTAATTTTCATTTGTCTTCATAATTTTGTACCATTTTCCCTCTTTTTCCTCTTCTCTAATCACGCATTGTTACCGTAACAGCACTAAAGCCGACGGTTATTAAACCATCAATCTCAGCCACAACATGTGAATGTCATAGATCAACTTAAACCTGACGAAGCTACAATAGCAATGCAAGAATAGGCACGAGTTACCCCCTAGAAACTGTAAGGCAGGGAGTCAGTGTGTCGTCACTAAGGGACACATGTTACCACCGACAGCCACCATGCGTTTCTATCGATGGCTCTCAAGGAGCAGACCTTGTTCTGTTCAGCTCTCTTGTAGACATGGGCCTGGTTGAGACATCACAGCCGCCCTTCCCTTTTTTTATCTTTTTTCTCTCATGTACACAATCTACACACACGCGCGCTCCCTTACATATTGACATGGACACCCAGAATTAAAACGATATCGATCATTTTTAACCATCTTGCATGCACGGTGTTAAGAGTTACCATACCTTCTGTCCCACAAGTAGTCGACTCACTAATCGCAGGCATTATGAATATCCATAGAGATCTGTAAAAACGTGTCTGTGACAAGCTTCGTTAAACTGTAACAGAAGGTCTTGGTCATCAGTGTGACTTTGGACAAAGTGTTTCACACTCTTACTTGCTAAACACAGCGGCGGATCTGCCACGAAACTAATGAAGCTTAAGCTCCAGGGCCCCAAATCCCAGAGGAGCCCTGAAGAAACGTTTTTAATGAGTGAATTTTGGATGTTGCCCTGTTGTTGTTGGTTGTGAAAGGCCACAACAGTTCAAGCTCCAGGGTCCCAAACATGTAGGTCCGCCACTGGCTAAACATACAGGGAAATCAATATTTTAAAGTATTATTTAGAAATTATGATGGGACTATAACCTGGTAACGTAAACTTAGGAAAATTTCCATTTTGAGTCACAAGTTTGAATGTAGCGAATGTAACGCTGAATAAACTGTTCCTGCTTTGACCTTCTGTCACTGTCTCAAATACAGAAAAGAATTTACACGGAAACAGAGGATTCAAAAGACAAACACGTTGTTTTACTAATTTAAAAAAAAAAATTTTAAGAATAGCAAAAGAAAGGGAAAACGCAGTGGCAAAATCCGTTGTACAAATATTTGAACAAGGGTCTCTTCACAACAAAGGTTAATTTTAAGCTGTCCGATTCTGTTTTGGGCTTGAATCAAGTTTAGAGCTACAAACTGTAAAGTGGCGGCTTTTTCAATTTAAACCGCAAAAAAAATTAACAATTCTGACAAGTGTAACCATGGAAACGGACGATGGAATGTGGCCGGTCTCCACCATCCTGTGGGTGTGAACAGTGACAATGGGAGTACAACATAGCAACTAGGAAGATACAGATGGAATGAAAGACAAATTATATCTCTGTCAAAAGTCCCCAATAAGCATAGACACAATCTGCTGCATTTGACAGATTGCACTCCATAGAGTTTTTGTTGTTGATGTTGTCGTGTTTGTCGCCATTGATAATGTAATTTCGAATTAGTGTTGATAATTATCATATCATAAATCATTTCTACCTGTAATCTAGCAAATTTCTTATATAGAAATTGTTGTTGTTTATTGTTGTTTTCACAATCGTAATAATTATGTCTCTTCGACATGGCTTATATGAAAAGTTTTTTTTTTTTTTCATTTCCTCTTTTACCGTGTTATTCTGGCTTTTTACATAGCGCCATTACTGTTGGTTTGGAACCTTTGCCGTGGATGGAACTTTACCCATGTACTGATTTGAGTTTATTTTAAAACATGCCTTATAACCCAACAATTACATGATACATGTAAAATATATTCATAAAATTTATTTATTTATTTATTTTATTCAGCTACTCAGATTTCTAGGTAATAATTTGTTTGCTGTTTCCGCTGTAGGGATTGATTCAGATCATAGGCGAATAACTCTGTGAAGCAGTCTTAGGTTTACATAGATTTATTTATCTATTTATTTATTTATTTACTTACTTAATTGATTCGTTTTAGTCCACATATTGCTGTCCTAAGCTAGTTCTTCCACTCAGTGTTTTGGTTTGAAAGTAGATCGACATTTCGGCAAATTTCCATGATCTCATTTCATAACAAAATGTTTTTATTTCACGCCCCCTAAAGGCGAAACAGCTGATTTTGTGTAACCACCGCACCTTGTCAGAAAGTCAACTTCGCCTTTCCTTTAGCTCAGAGAAAGATTTCACCACAGACTTAAGATCCGCGCTAAATCTACGTTTTATCATAGTCAAAATAGTAGGAGGTAAACACCGTATGAATGTCTGACATTATTTACTAGCATCAGGTTAGGGGCGCAAAAAATACAGGAACGTTTTCCCCCTACAAAGAAAGCTATGATGAGGATAAGTGTTTTGTTATCGCTGAGAACATGACTGCTCGTATTAAAAACCAATTAGACCGGAGCGGCTGTGTACGATTCCTATGGTGTGTGTGAAAGGGGTAGAAAGTACGGGTACTGTAGGGTACCCTAGGATTTCCCTTTTTAACTTTAGGTGCCTTTTATGGTTGAAAGTACTAGATTCTAGCTGGTCACCGGCCTTCTGGTTTGAATAAGTCGTTTTCTGTCATCTGTACGTGTTTGACGTAAGGTAAATTTAAGAATCTACTCTGAAGAAAGTGGTTACGACATACCGGTGGGTTGGTGTTCAGGGGATGTTTCTCTTTTGATGGCGTTTGTTTATTTGTTTGCTCACACTAGGCGGCAAAACACAATCAAGTCACAGAGATTATTTGGCGTTCGTAAAGCTAGGAGATATTTGTATATTATCAATTTCGTGGGCTTGGAAAAACAACAACAGCAAAAACAACAAAAACGTGACATATTTCAATATATAAATAAACAAATTCAGTCACAGTTAAAAACTATCACAAAAACTGACACCATCAGCATCAACAACCACAAAAAAGCTATAAGTTTCAAAACTATGTATACACATATTTAAAAAAAATAATAAACCTCCCAAAACCAAACAAGAATAACAGAATCAGAAACTTCTGACATGGTGTGGTATCTTTGTTTCCCGAGAGCCTCAACAGAGTACTGTTGACCTTCGCACTGACTATAATATATATCTATTCATCAAGCACCAAGTCCCTACCACTGTAGTCCATGACTTAAACACTAAACAGCTCTAACTAAAGCAAGATCAACGGGCTGGGAATACAAAAGACGTTTATAGCTGGGAATAATGGTGGAACGAGTTCAGTCAGACAGCTACCCGACACCTTGCTATCGCCCGGTTTTATGGCCCGAGCATTCCTCCGATCCTGCTAGTGTTCAGCCGGGGTTTGGGGACTCTACCTATACTAATGGCCTGAGTACATAGACCTAATTCGTACCAACAGTTTATTGGGCTCGGCCAGGGTTCAAATCAGGATCGAACGCAACCCCTAGCCCTCAGACCCCAGCTGTGTATGCATTACCTTTAACAGGTAACAGAGATTCAGGCCTGCTGATGTATACTTAACTATACACAAAGCAACGTTTTTATTAACGAATCGGCCTTTATTTCCCTGGTTCCGCCATGAAATCGGCTAAGTATATTGGCACAACTGCAGTAACAACTCTTTTTTCTCCAAATATTCTGTGCCAACTCCTTCAAGGACTTTAATTTTGAGTACTTGTAAAGGAGGGATGGGGGGGGGGGGGCACTATCAAATGTTTCTTACCTTAAAATGATAGTGAATACGTTCTAGGTGAAACAGTTGTTTTTTTCTCCATTCCTACTCTTCTAAAGTTAGGTCTTTCGTACTTATAAGGTTTCGTGATAGGATCAGCGGTTTATTTGTGTTCTGCATATTGTTATTAATAATATTGTCTACTGTCATTCTTACCCGTTTGTTTGTCCACGCATCTATTTAGTTCTCTTCACCTTTCTGCGTATCAATATACATTGTTTATACCATGTACCTGTAATCGTAGTTGACCCAATGAATACCCAGACTCAGCCTGAGCCAACCGCCATTACAAAATATAGTCTAACCGCGTTTCGAGTGGATGAATAAATCAAGAAATCAACGAACTCGTAAGTCGAGATTTTCATGACTCACAAATTACACACCTTTTGTGTAATCTTATTTACGAACACTGTTCGCTGTTGTCTTTTACAGTGGTCTTAAAATTTAAATGCAATTTGTTCTAAACAGATTGCACATTTGCATTTCAAGACCTTTAAATGCAGAATTAAAGACCACAGAAATTTAAAGTGTATGAGGGAATAGGCTCTTCGGCGTAAATAATTGTTCATGTAAACTTCACACATTTTTCTACCCAAGAACGATCTGGAGATTTTGAATTAATGGATTGGTGTGTATGAATGGAATCTGATTTGAATTGCTTAACAGTTCAATTAGTTTTCGCCGTTTCTTGCTTTGCTTTGTTTTGTTTTTATTGTATGCCAGACCTTGGTGACAGCAGAATATACACAATGAAAATAATGAAATTTTGCACGCCATTTCACGTTTTATCGCTCGACTCAAAAGCTTCCACTGCGCACTTAACCAACTGCGCTGGACTGATTAAACATACAACCATCTACCACTCGATTTCCCATAAAGTACCATTATGTGACACGAAGCGAGAACACAGGAAATAAAGCGCAAATATCAGCGAACACACAATCAACTGAAATAAATAATAATTTAAAAAAAAAAAAAAATTCTCACAGTAACTCTTGTGAATTTAACTTTTGCAAAATGTATCGATTATTTTTGCTGTACTTTTTTTTTCCTCAAGCAACCAGGTTCCTTCGTCAATATTAAAGGACTCACCACACATTAATTACACACAGTCAACATTTGATTAATATTGATCTTATTCAAATATTGATTTGGATGTTAAGTTATGTAAAAAAAAAAGTCATGGGCAAACAAGACTGAAAATCTAAACAGTAATAAAACAGTAATAAAATATATGGCACAAAGCTCTTCGGTATCATTTGTGTTGAATCATTATTTTTATGATAATGAGCAATAAAACACAGTCATGTATATATAACTTGCCGACTAAGGCTTTGATATCTCATTTAACAGGAATAAGCACTATGGGCACAGTATTTAATTTATATGCGGTTATCTGGCGGAATGTGCGGGATGATTTACCCCCTTTTTCCTAGGTATAGATGTGTTTGTTTTTAATTTACTACATAAATTGTGTGTTGGCGAAATGTGTGATGTATGAATGAGTACAGAGAGGAATGAAAAGATACATTTTTACATAACTATGATGTGATAAAAAAAAAAAGCTAAATTCTTGAGTAAATGTGAATTTATTTGTGAATTTTAACAGATACAAATATTAAATAAAGGAAGCAGTACATAATAAATGGACCAGTATTTTAATTTTTTTTTTTTTGTTTTTGTTTTAATGCAGGTGTAAAATTAAAAGCAAATCCAGCAGCACTGGTGATTTATTTTCTTCATATTATTATTTTTTATTTATATTTATTCATATTTTTTTTTGTTAGTGAAAATCAACACCATTGCCGTTCAGATTTGTTTATTTTACAATCATTGGACATAATTTATGTTAGGTGTCGCTTTTGTTGGGGGGGGGGGGGGGGCAGTAGTAGGGGAATCTAGCTCCAATTGTCAGAGATTAATTTTGAAAAAAGAAATTAATAAAATTGTTAATATTTCGCATTATTTTACTTTATTCTGTCTTTTAAAGTTTCTGACCCAGTCTAGTGATCCTTTATCCATCAGATTTATAATTCTTAGTTTATTCCAGTTCTGAAGGTTCCAGTTTTTGTTCCTCGTTTTGATACTTTTTATAGCTGTCTTGTTGTCATGGGTTTATTGTTGAATTTTTTTTTTATGGAAAAGAACAATTTCTATATATAAAAATATGAAAACAAAAATCACGCATCTGAATTACCGAGAAACTCAGAAATTAAATATTTTATCTCCCTCTCTCAGGCCCCGTCGCCTGTTTTCTCTGTAAATAAATAAATAAATAAATAAATAAATAAATAAATAAATAAATAAATAAATGTTAGCATTTTGGTACAACGCTGGAGAGTTATAGCTTTTGTTTTTTAACCATATGCATACTCGAAAATAACATATATTACTTAATGACAAAAACGTTGATATAAAATGCTGCATAATTATAAAAAACACATTTAGCACTATGAGTATTTGTTTATTTCTTAATATGGTTCTATGAGGGTTGGAAAGGGGCGATTTGCCACAATTTCACATGGACTTAAAAAAAAAATATTGATGTGGATTCTTACTGTTGTTGTTACATAATTATACACAAATTAATTGATGACGAAATTTATTGCATCGCTAATTAAACGAACAGGGTTTTAACTTTCTTTTCTCTTTGCAAATTTCGGTATGGCCGGAAATGGAAAAAAGAAAAAAAAAAAGGCACATTCTTCACTCATGATCTCACGGCATTCCATACATAGATAAAAACCGTGTAAGGGAGAGAGTCGTGCAGGACAGAAATATCTTGGTAAATGTCAAAAAAAAAAAAAAACGGCAATTCCTACATTTAGAAACGGAACGAAATGTTTCTGGCGAGCGACGATATGAGATGTGAGAGTTGCTTTTTGTATTTTTGTTTTTTGTGAGGGAGGAATTTGATAATTATTTTTATCATTCTTATTTTTTTGTTAAATCATACTTCAAGGGAGAAAATAGTTTATATAAATATGTAATGATAAGCTTGTAGGTTATCTGGATATAATTATGTAACCAAAAAAAAACAAAAAAAACAAAAGGATTTACGTATATTATATTTATAATTAACTTTAGGACTGCATTAAATTTGTCTTCCCTTAATTCCAAGTCCCTCTATTAATAATAATAATATATACATTTATATAGCGCCAGGACTAAAACACTAAAAGCTCTAGGCGCTGTACACAGTAAAAAAAAATAAAAAAATATTGCTATTACACCTGTCTGAAGTACACGACTGCGTTTATTCTAGTCTCCGACATTCAAAATCTCGAACCCTTCGAGGAGCTGTATTGTGATATCGAAGGTTGCTTGGAGCTGTCTGCTTTTTTTTTTTCATAAATTTTTCTGTTTTTGTCACATGTTTACTTCTAGTCACATCCCAGAAGGATTTGATGTCTCACACCTACAGGGCAGCTCTATTCCGATTTCGAAAGTTGCTTGAAGTTGATTTCCTTAACAAAAGTTCCGACTTTCTCATAGCCTTTTACTTGTTTCCTTCTAGTAAAGAGATGTGGTGTCTCACGCCTGCAGGGCAACTCCGCTCCGATTTCGGAGATTGCTTGAAGTTGAGTTGCTTTTCATATGTTTTCTACGTCTTTCTCACGTGTTTTACTTGCTCCCCTCCATCTCACTGCCTGGTTCCCTGGGCCCAGGACAGCTTGCACAGACAGGTTATCAATTCCTGGAAGCTGGAGGGGTCAGGAAAGGTCACGGTGTTATTTCACGTTTATCAGTGGGTGTGTCTGACTCCGGCACCCCAAAATCTTCATCCGTGCCAGATCCGGTACTTATTTTTAAACTCTCAGCCCTGGTAGCAAGGGGGAACAGTTGTGTGGGAGGGGAATAAATTCGCCATGGTTCATTATTACAAGAAAAGGCCGGACACATTAATTTTTTTTCATTCAATCGGGATATGCCATGTATCCATTCTGTGCGTGATTTTTTTTTAAAGTGATGTATCGAAAACCTGTTGGTGTTGTTTTTTTTTAGCAAATAAAAATAGTTGTAGTTGTGGTTGAGATTCAGAAGAAGAAGAAGAAAACTATGGAAACAAATAAAAACATGCAAAATGTTGACGATGAAGTCCTGCGTGTCAGGTCAATGTGTTTTAGTTAGGGAAGCATATTGTGTGCACTGTTAATTTTGTTAATTTAGTTAATTTATCAGTGTGTGTGTATATATGTGTGTGTGCGCGCTATGTATCATACTTTCTGCTTCTGTAACTGTATTGTTATGTATTCAATGATCAAAACAAATTTCCTTGTACAAGGACGAATAAAATTTATCTTATCTTATCTTATCTTATGTGCAGCTGTGAGACTGTATCTATTACAATTTTTATAATCCTGTATACCCTTTTTTTTAATAACATCCAGCGTTTTCAAATACGAAGAAAAGCCAAGTGTTATTGAGATTCTTGAGTGGAATAAAGTGCATGCTCCGGCAAGCCAAATTTATTTCATTTTAAGGCTCAATTTGTTTTTAAAATAAACAGCAACAAACGTTACTAGAATTTGCCAGCACCGAAATTACCCAGAGATCTATGTAATGTTATTACAAGTGCCAGAAACGCATGCAAAAACAAGAGACAAATTGAAGTAGGAGTACGAAACTCATGAAACTTCATCGCTTGTGCATTTACCAATACGCTACAAGATAAGTACATCTTTTATTCGATGTCACAGTGGAGGAGTCGAGTCAGTCACCAGCGAAAGATATAAATAGATGATTGGTTGCCTTGTGTTTGACCTACAATTTGTTTAACATTGCCGGGAAATTCCACAAAACTTTGTTAATTATGCACCATATTTTCTCTACCCACACAAGCATTCTTATGGCACATTAACATCTCCCTATTTATTTATTTATATTTATTTATTTATTATTTATTTATTCATTTATTTATTTTAGCAAGCCTACACTTGGTAACTAATTATTAACATAATTATCTTCTGCCTTTCTTTCTTTTTTCCTTGGATTGTCTATAAATTTATTTATACATTTTGCCAAGGAAAAAGCTTAAATATTTTAAATACCGAAAGAATATCATGCATAAGCCGCCTCTGTTTCATTTATTTTTGCTGTTGGAAAAGGCGTATCCATTCGAGTTTACAAAACTAACGGTTTGTTGATTTTACCTGGGAGGCAGAACAAGGCCCGGGGGGGGGGGGGGGATTGGGAGGGAGTAGGAGGGAACACGGCTCTGCAACCAGGGTTTATTGATCAATGTGTCGTCCACCAACAAGAGGGGCCTTTTTTTCTGGGTGCGAAGGTGTGTGTCCGTTTGAACGTGTGTTTGCAAGTCCGTTTCTTAATCCATGATTGGTTGGAATTAGACCTTCCCATAGTTTCCGCCTTGCCTCTTCCACAACGGTGTTCATGTAGTGAATGTTATTGATAGAGTTCTGCCTTTGCTACGGAAAAGCGCGGTAAACATCAAAAGCAAAATTTACAGAATCTAGATGCAAAAGAAAGGCGAAAAATACATTTGCAGTTACACCCAGCTGTATTCTTTGCTTTGTTTTCATTTTGTAATGATGAAAGGAAAATAATTCGTGTAATATGGCCTTTTATTGAGTTCTGATGTGTTTACGTAATGATCACTAAGATTTGTGTACCACGTATGTGCTCTTAACTCCGAATGTGAAATTCCTTCATGGGATAATAAAGTGATTCTTATCTTCCTCTTATCTAATCTTACTTTATCTGATCTTATCTTATCTTAAAAAGAAATTAGTTGTCGTTAGAAAGTATAACCTAGAAAGAGAGATACGGCATCTTTCATTCTGTAAAGTAATGATAGAACAGCGAATTTGAACGAACTGGCATATACAGTGTTGTTGGGTTTTTTTTCGACGTAACATGGCAGAGTTGACGCCTGAAGGTGGTTAGTTCTCCGGCCAGGCTTAATAGTGCGAAATGGCAGCTTGTTCTGTCTTGTTCGTAGAATCAGCGCCAAAGAACTGTGGTTTGTTCCGAACCATCTGGGGCAGACATTAAACATGACTGTCTTGACTATGTGTGAAATTATTGGCCGAGGGTGTGGGGGGCAGGGGAGGGGGGGTTATAGTGTTGACTGGTTGTTTCACACCTTCATAAACATGTCAAGTTTTACTGCAGAGACAGACAGACAGACAGACAGACAGACGGGTAGACAGTCAGAAGGGGAAACAGACAGACACACATGCAGCATTTTGAGAGAGAGAGAGTCGGTGAGACAGAGACAGAGCAATTGTAAAGCATAGATTTGAAACGTATAATTTCTTTAAATGGAACTTTACTACATTTTCTTTTATCTATACGACTTCATTATCGTTATCATTGTTATTATTATTATTATTATTATAATTGAAACAATTGAAACAGAAACTGTTGTCGTGATTGTTTTTATTATTATTATTTATTGGTCTTATTGTTGTTATCATCGTCACCACTGTTGTTGTTGTGTACCCAGTAAAATATTGGAAAACCGTGAAAAAAAAAAGGAGAGAGAACGAAAAAAAAATATATATATATTTCCATACCCATTATATTCATCAACTAGCCACATTCTGATGACGTTTTATGTCAAATGTTCCATCTCCACATAACTCATTACATGAAACATAAAAGTTGTTATCGTTATCTCCTTCCTCCTTCCCACCCGCCCCATTTTTTTTTCTTTCATACTGTCAGGAATATTACGTGCATTATATTAATAATTCCCTTGGCATTTTAACAGCATATTTATCGTTCAGGATTACAATCCATCTTGAGTTTCATGCCATTATTTCATGTGCGCAGAAACGGCAGGTTGAGCGCGCAGACTCATCCGATAACACCAAAAAAACACAATGCATGTTGATTACACTCGTACTGTTTTCATAATAAAGATGTGAAGGTTGCATATTTCCTGGAGTCAGGAACAGATGGGTGGATTTTAGCAATTTTTTTTTGTTGCTTTTTTGTAGTCTATGATGCCAAAATCTTCTTGCATAATATATATTATGTATATGTATGTAAATATATCAAGGTGTATTTGCCATATTGTTGTATGTGACATTTTGCCTGTTTTGAGGTTTAGTCATGAAAGTGGATCTCTCACAAGTAATTTTATAATATATTAATGTCATTCCAATCGGTTAAGAATTTTTCTAGATAAGTGTTTGTGGTGAAATGTTATTTCTGGCCCTGATTATACACAAGTTTCAATCCTCATTTTCTCGAAAATGCAAAAATGCAAAAATGCACAATAGAACAATATGGAAAATACCCGATGATATAATAATAAATAAATATATACCCTTTTTTGTGTGTGTGTTTGGATACTATTTTGACACTATTCAGTGATTGGTTGTAAATATGGGGGGAGGGGAGGGGGGGGGGGAGGAAGAAGATACTGGCCATTGAGAGAAGAGACAAGTTTTATAGACCCCAAATCTATTTTTAAATCGTTCTTGACACAAAAGCGAAGACTGTGTATCCGGCGATTTCAACACAGTGAACAATATATGTTACTGGAGACTCTGGGCGCATGCGAGAGGACAATAAATAACTATCGATAGTAGGGTCCTGTCATGAAATCGCATCGGTGCGAAGGACCTAGTTTTACACGATCAAAAATTTTTGTGCTTGAAAATAACATTCCCTATCATAATTAAATGCATTCGAGTTATGTAAAATTAACATTTGAAATACAGTCATGGCCCATGGCGATAAAAAAAAAAAAAAAACTATGATTCGACGTCTCACCGCTTGGGTGAAATATTCTTTAAAAAAAAAAAATACACTTCCTGCAAAATCAACTCTTTTGTTAAGCTAAATTCCAAGGAGGCCAAATGGAATTTCAACTAATTTGAAATGTTCATGCCATTTTTGACAGCTGTGGGTAATACATTTACTGAGAAAGCGTATTCATCTTCTTCTTTTTTTTCCCAGTCCTCAGATGTAGATTTAGAGTGTACTCTTCCCCCAAACCTTCCACCACCACCACCCCCACCCATTTTTGGTAATCAATACAAAACAATAAAAATTCCCTCAAAGACTTTATGGCGTATTTGGCAAGAAAATCTGTCACCTGCTGCTGTGTGGCCACACTTGTGATATTCCATGATAGAGCCAAGTCATGTGTTATGATCTACGGAATGCCAAGCCCAGAGTCCAAACGTTTAGCGGGTTATCATTCACCTATTGTCATGATATTCGTATTGATGAGGGCTCATCAGTAGGATTTATTTTTTTTTTCATTGTGTGTCATAAAGAGGCCTGTATTGCGTATTTGCCAGATATATTTGACACTATCCAAATCCATAGCCATGCATTATTCATCCAGTATGCCGTTTGATATCCAATAATCATAGCCTGGAGGGTGCGCGCAGAGCTTGTTTCAAACGTCCGCCTTTCGTTTTTTCTTGTTGTTTTATATAGCTCCGACCGTACGTTCCAAGCTAATTGATTGGTTTTCTTCAAAGGGAATACGTTTATGAGATATTTATGAGTTGACGCTCTCTCGCCATTTTCAGTCCCTGGTCGATTATTTCCCGAGAGCTGATTGGCTGGTTTTTCAGATGGCATGGCATCAGAAGGTGGTTTTCTGGTGTTAAAAATAGTACCGCTGTTCCAGATTCCAGTCCGGCGACACCTAATTAAAGAATATCCATTATTTTACCAGTTTCAAGTCAATTATTAATTTACACTGAATGAACTTATTCTACAATACTACAACAGCCTGATGCCCAACGCTTGGTTCCATTCTATTTTATATAAATATAATGTCTGGTAATTTTGCTGTGCGTGATGACTGTATCAGTGACGATATTTTTTATTCATATTTTGTTTATCGTAATTCAGCTAAAGTACCGTTCTTTGAACTGTGGTCAGAGGTCACAGAGTCACAATGAAATGTCTGATCTGATATTACTTTCGATTTTTTGGTTTATTTAATTTGTTGGTTTTTCTGGCTAAGGTTTTCTAGGCCGACACTTCATACTGTAAGCATTTATGATTCATTGTAACGTTTCGTTATTATTAATTAATAAGTAATGCGGAACTTCGTGACATACAAACTGCATGTTTTTTTTGTTTTTTTGTTTTGTTTAACTTTATATCATATTCTGCGTCCTATCGACTGCATAAGACGACGCGGACAGAAATCAGACCACGTTTTACTTGAGCATCCCAGTCATTGTTCAGCCTTTGCTAGACGTAGCCCCTACCCCCTCCCTGTTCTAGATGGTTCATCGACTTAATTGAAAACAGATATCGAAAGGAGTGGTTTTGAGGGAGGGGAATGGTGCTGTGAGTTGGCCACAAATCCACAAGTCCCTTAGCTAATAAATAGAGGGCTGGATTTCAGTTTCCAAGACATTGTGTTCCAGGTGTTTCTCGTCTCTACAGCTGGAGAAGCTGTTAGTTAATTAGGTGTCGACAGCGCCCGGGAAGTTCCTTGTTTTCAGATTAAAATGTTGACAGAAAGGAAAAAGAAAAGAAGCTGTGAAAGATGGGTCAACAAAAAGAGGGAGAGAGAGAGAGAGAGAGAGAGAAAGCACATAGATGTTCAATTTTTCTCAACAAGTAAAGACACTTTCACAACGTACAATCTTGGCAATTTTTAAAATTATTTATTTATTTATTTATCTATTGTTTTTCAGACCGGTGATTTGTTTTCTGTATTATGTAATTTTTTATTTTGGGGGGGGGGGGGGTCAGTTCTCTTATTCTTATTAGACATATTTTCTTTAAAGTTTATTAATTATTCGACCCTTTACGGCCTTTAGCCACTGTCTTATTTCTTTCTATCTCTGTCTGCTTGTCTCCCTCTGCCTGTTTCCCTTATCCTATTTCTGACATCCTTGTGTAACTAACTATTCGCAGAAGTTTTTCCTGAGGTGCAGTGTGACAAACTTGGAATTTTCTGAGATGAATCATAAGTGCCCTTCCCAATGCATTTTTGCTCTCATTTCTTCTGCTTTCTGGCTTTTGGGAAGGGAAGAAAGGAGAAGGGTCACTACTGATAAAGACCCATTGTTTTTGCTCCGTTCCCCAGAGATAATTATGTTCCACTGTGCTGTCGGAATCTTGTTCCATCCGGCAATAGGTGGCTGATATGACGAGGATGTTACATCTTCATACACTGAAATTAATACAATGCGTTTTGTTTATTCTTTCATATCTTTCTCAAATCCACCCGTTTGAACAATGGCAACACTGGTCGTATAACCGACCGGGACCACTGAAGCATTTGTGCGTGAGCAAGTGACCTCAAGTAAATGCTAAAAGTTCTATGGGGTTCAGTGATGAAAATTCAGAAGTCATTCGCACGTCAACAACACGACCCAGCTATTTGAACAATGGCATACTAGTAGAGGGAATTAGAAGCATGGAAACCCTGAATTGTGCAAATAAATGAAGAAAGCATGAAATTTCTACAGGTCCTATTTGGGGTGCTCAAAATCATATTTCGGTAAATTTGCCAGAGTGATTCTATAGCAACATTTGTTCCTGGTGCCAAATTTGGTGCTTTCTTCATTAATTTGCACAATTATATCCTAATTCCCCCTACTATACTGGTCACATAAACGACCACGACCATTGAAGCCTTGAATGCTGGAGCAAGTTAGCGCGCTGGATCAAGCAAACTTGGCAAGTTCCATTGGGTTCAGTAGCCTAGTGGCAGTGTAGAAGTCATTCGCGCGTCACCAACACGTGCGTCTATACGACCAGATTGCCAAACAGCTTTTCCCAATGCCTCCCCCTCCATCTTCCTTCCAGCCTTTTCCTATTTCCATTACTAACCAAGAGACGTCGTAACTATATCGTGAAAGAGTTGAACCATTCATGAATTTTATGTCTAACTGTAGTGTAAACCTATGTAGACCAGATGTTATCTTTTCACTCGCAGCTTACCCTTTATGTAGCGGAAATAGTGCTCGGGAATCAGTTACATCGTTTTGTCATTACTGCTATGTCATAAAACGTTGGGGTGAATGGGAGAAGAATATCGTATTTCACTATCTCCATTCTCTTCATTCTCCTGTCAGAACAAGAGAGAAAGAGTTTGAAAAAAAGCGTGAAACTTTCATGGGTCTGATTCCCCGCTGGTGCGGTTACTCTGAAGAATTCTCTAGATGTTTGGTCTACATTCCTGCAGTTTTATTTAGTTTTGTTTAGCTGCGTGCTGTTGGTGTTGTTTTTTTAAATTTGTTTTGTGAGCATTTACCGAGCGCCATTCACACAGCGTTGTGTCTTGTCCAACTTTAATGTCTCGCGTTCCTTTTTGTTTGTTTTTTTTTTTCTTTGTGGCTGATTCTGAAATTGGTGGTGATGTTATGTATTTGTGTTTTTTCATAAAGGCGGATTGAATTATAATTATGAATCTAAATTTATTGTTTCGTTTCTGTGTTCTTTTCAAAGTTTTAAAAGAAAATATTGATCGGTTTCTTGTTTTATTTATTGACGTCTTTCTTTCATTCTTCCTTTCTTCTTACCGTCTTTCTCTCCCTCTCTCTTTGTAGCTCTCTCTCTCTCTCTCTCCCATCTGTCTCTATTTCTCTCCCCTTCTGTCTCTCCTTCTCTCCCCCTTGTCTCTTCCTTCACTCCTGTCGCTGTCAGATTCGCACAAGCTCTCTCTCCCTCTCTCTCTCCCTCTCGCCCTCTCTGTCTCTCTCTCTCTCTCTCTCTCTTTAGCTGTCTGTCTCACACACACACACACACATACACACATTACCATGTGAAGACTTCTTTTAAATTAAAATAATTAAAGATCTCATCTACCCCACTCACTCACTCACTCACACACACACTCACACACACACTTAGATGAACCGACATCTCTCACGTGTCGAACCGCTTTGACGATTTTCCCCTACATACAAGCTCAGCCTAATCTCTCTACAGATCTGGCCAAGATGGTGAGCATATGTCCGTATAATTTAATGGCTTCTTCAGCTGGTTGAGTGAGGCCCATGAATTTTTCGTAAAATCTACACTCGCGCAGTTCAGAAACGCCCGAAATTAATCCCAGCCATTCACACCTTCGAACTAACGTGCCGACGAAGACTTGACAGTTTCAACGACAAAACGTCGTATGAACTAAATCGACATTTGATAAAAATAGTCGTACGTGTAAACTTTGCCAGATTTTGGTGGGATATTTGGCCATTGATTTTTCACAGCGACCACCTGGAATTAATGTGTAAGGGACATTAATGTTTGTTGAAGTTTAGTTTGTACGGTGGGCAGTTGTGTGTTTGTTAGTCACGACTGAAACAGGGTCACAGGGAGAAAGGAGAGGGGGGTGGGAGGGAGCATGACCCGGAACCCGATCACTGAGCTCACACATGCGCACACACGCACCAACGCACCAGCGGGCATGTACACGCACATCGAAAGGCCACGCAAACCTCACTGCTGCATCACAACATTCGTCCACACACACACACACACACACATACACACACACGGGCGTACGCACGCACGAGTGTAGAATAATTACCAAAACAAAGGGAAAAAGTCAAAGCAAAGAGAAAAAAAACCGAAATGGCACGCAACTATGGAAATGCAACCATTGTTAAACGAACGCACGTCCAAAGTTTACAACAAATATGCTGGACGCCAAAAGAAAACGCGCATTTTCATTATTTAGTGGCATTAAAAATAAGGGAATTATTATTTGAGCCACGTAGCCATAACATTCAGCATATTATTATTTTTTTTTCACGGTACAATTTCTTGCAAACTTTCAAACAAACAAACAAAATCTCCCCAGCCATTTCACCAACATAAAGCTCAGGTAAACATTTTAAAACCTATAGAACCAGTCCTGTATGTAGCTTACAAAACTTGACCTTTCCATTTTCCTCCAAAATTATTCACTATACAAACAAAACCCAAATTAGTTCCAAGGTCCAGAATGAATGGACACTCCAAAAAAATAATTATGGAAAGAGAGAGAGAGAGAGAATGTGAGACAGTAACTAGCTTAATTTCACGGTACCATTAATAGATGAGGGACAAATTGAGACAGTATCAACTGTTAAACACACGCACACACATGCACACATACACACACAGAGTTATACACATACTTGAACATACACATGTTGCCACCCGCACTTTACTCACCGAAGTTTTCACAACTGAGTGAACATTATAGCCACACCGCGCATTTTTAATGACGTTCATTATACATGATCGGTATCCGGTGCCCGATTTGGTAGGCTTCCAGTAAAATTTATTCACAAGTTCACCCCATAGACAATAATTATATTTAACTATAGTATGTTTACATAATGAGATCTGTAAAGGGATCAAGTCATGTAAATCTGAAGTAATTGTTGTTATATTTTTTACTCACTATTATCTTTTTTGTATTTTCTTTTGCTACCGTCATTAGTAGTAGATGTTTATAATAATTATTATTTGGTGGTTTTATTGCTATTATTTCTAGCCTTTTTCACGTACCAGCTGTTAAGACCGTGTGACAGTGCTATTAATGAGATTGGTTCTAATGAATGGAGATGTTACTTTTTTTTTTTTTTTGTATTATCGTGATATAGTCGTTAACAAAAATTGTGAGATACAGTTAATAGTTGCTGGTATTTGTCATTGTAAATTAGACCTAATTTATGTAGTCTAAATCAAATGTGAACCATGTCTGCCGTGTCGTGCATATAGATGCATGAACGTGTCCACACATTTGCACAGTAATATGCGCTTAGTTAGTATACCCACTGTTTTGTCACTATAATGGCAAGCATGTCCGCATAGATATGAATGTATGGACGCAGAGACAGAGTCATATCGAAGGTTGATGCTCACGGGGCAAATAAAAGGCAATCAAAATAGATTAAAACAATTAAATTAATGAGAACAAAAGCTGCCTTTGAAAAACGGTGATCTCTCAAATTTTGGCTTTTTTTTTTTCTTTCCTTCTTTGTTTAGTTGTCTTTGTTTTTTTAATGTTTTCTTAATTTTACGCATAAAACCGCTACTGCACAGACATACATTTCGTGATATGAAAATAAGAAAGTTCTAAGCGACACAATGCAGACTTTTTAATTCAAAAGGTAGATACAACCTTTCGTCATTCTCGGATCACGATTTTGCCAATACGTCATAATTATTGTAGGCCTACATTTAACACAATTAATAGAATAGTCACGCAAAAAAAGAGTCATATGCCTAATAAAATGATGTACACGCAAACTTGACATGATAACATCATTCTACGACCACAGGTTTACTTGTCTGTTTGGTTTCATTCCCACGGCGCACTGATTCAAATCTATCATGTCTCGGTTTTGAAGGAGGTATAGGTTATTGTTAGTCAACACAAAACGGAAATTGAACACAAAATACAGCGGAGGCTCAAGGCCAAGTACTTTATGTCTCTGCTTTTAAATTTTTGTTTGTTTGTGAAAACGATAATTTTTTTGTACAGGGGCAGCACATACAGACGCAAATACCACACACAGAGCCCTGTACACACGAACACACACAAGCCGTCCGTCCCTCCAACAAACACAGACATTAAGGGATGAGACACAACATACATTACAACACACCCGGGCACAGACAAGGACAGCTTGCAGGCCGCCCGCCGGGGACATGATCAAAGGACCATCGTAAAAAACAGAACTCCCGACACACAATGTTACAACACGGGCAATTACTGGCCTCTTCTCCCTCCCTCCCTCCCTCCCCTCCCCCCAACTCCCAAACTGTCCGCCGTCTGCCTCATCCATCTCTCTATCGCTTCATCTGTACCTCTTTCTATATCCCCCCTCTCATGTTTGCCACATTCGGAGATCTCTTCATCTCTTCTCTGTCTCCACTGCTTGTCTCTTGTCCTCTTGCTCTGTCTGCATCCTCTTCTTTTCTGTACTTCTCTTCCGTATTCCGTATTTCCTCATGCATGCGGGTACTCCTGTCTCACCCCGTCTCCAATCCCAAAAGGAAAAAAAACCAACCCACCTTTCTTAAAGTCTTTTTTTCCATTATTGTTTGATTTTCTCTTCTAGTCTGTCTGTGTCTCCTGTGATTTCTCATGTACCACCCCACCTCACAAAAGACCCACCCTTTTTTTTTTTTTTCAATCTGAAAATGTTCCGTATTTTTCTTGCCTTTTTTCTCTACAAAACATGCTAATCATGCCGTCAACGATAACCGCTGATTTTCTTTGCAATGTGGCTTTTTTTTTTTCCCGAAGGTTTTTCTTTCCCTCTGGTTTTGTTCAAGTCTCCCGTAAAAAGAAAAAAAAAAAAACAAGACAATTGTACACAAACATTTTATTTACCATAGTTAGTCAACATCCCGTGTACCATATCCATGTTTGTTAGTTCTCTCGCCCCGACCAGTCTCAGTGATAATTATTATGTACAGTCATGCAGAATGCAGCATTGGTCTGCACAGCATAGCAGTTTTCACAAGAATCTGTTCATCGATGCAAATTAATAATAAAAATTTTGTCGAGTATTTTATGAAATGTTTGAAGGGATGGACCGGTAGGGACCCTAAAGAATGAATTAATATAATAGAATTCATAGATAGATTAGATGTCTTTCATTAAATAAATAAATGAAAGAATGAGATTTATAAAAATATTGTTTTCACAACGAAATCCGCGCAAAATTTTGACTTTTTTCTTATTATGATTATTAAACGAGTTAAGCAGTTTTAAAGAAAAAAGATGATAATTATGTTCTTCTTGCAGAAACCAATGTATTTATGGCCACTGAATTTGGAATCGCCCTAAAAACGGGAGTCGTTGTTTAGCAATCTGTGATCAGCCAATCTCCCCAAAAAGTCATTCTGGACATGTCGCCAACAATGTTTTTTTTTTTTTGGCCAATTAGCTAAATCTAATGCTAATCCTAACCCCGAAACTTTTGCCCCACCCCCCCCCCCCAAAAAAATAAGAAAAAAATCACTTTGCAAACTATATTCAAGTTGGCCATGGAGAGCAATAAATAGTCACTGTGTTTTATGTATATCATAAAGTCTCAACTTCACAAATTGTTTCGCCTCCAGACCCCGTAACTATGCTATACGCTCTTTACAAAACTCCTGGAGTAGAGAAATAATGAAGGGCGCATGGGGTGGGGTGTTGAAGGAGGGGGAAGGGTATCAACTTAGCCTGGTGACGGGAAGTCACCACGGAATGAGTTAATGTACTCGTGATTATGATAGGGAAAGAGAAATCAATAGACTCACAGAACCGAAGTGGCGATTGGTGAATGAAATACAAAGGGGATCATTATTTCTGGCGTCCATGGTTACTGTTGCCAACTATGCATTAGTACTTTCAGGTCCTGTAAATCTATCAACGACTCCAGTTCATTATGAATAAGTAGCCGATACTGAGAAGCCGATTTACTCTTGTTTTTCTTTCCGTCGTTGAATTTGTTTTTACCAGTCCGAAGAAATTGGCCAACTTTCCATGTATGAAATGTCAAATGATAAAATTTTGATTGAAGAGAACGAATTAAATTAAATTCTGTGCTACGTGTAAAGCGATCCATGTTTTAATTATCTATCTAAAGTAATATGCAAAAAATAAACTTGAATTAGTAAGGATTTTTTAAATATAATTATATATGCAAAGGTATTATGCTGGACAAATCCGAACTAAGTAAAACTTGGAGATTGTACAGTTGAGACTCGACACATAATTTATATCTATCGTGAATTTCAAAGAAACAGTATGGTTATGCCAGGCTAATCCCTCCTCTTTGTGACGTGTTCTGAGTTGGGTACGTGGGAATCCAAAAGAGGAAAAGAATAGTTTAACTTCCACTCTTGTATTACGACGGATTTCTGAAATGTCGGGATGAAAACACAAAAAGTAGAGAATATGCACGAGTTTTTGAAGGACGGGTATAATAAAATTTGAGAAAAAAAACATTTTTAAAAATTGGGGGGTTGGGGGGGGGGGGGGTCTAAAGACCAGGTAAACCTACGTTCTACGCATAATTGTGACTCCGGAAATGTCACTTTACTGTCATGTATTTGAAGGAACAAGTCTCTGGTGACAGGTAACACGAGAGGTGACATTTTGTGTTGATGACATGGAGATAAGATAAGTTGTACAATTTTTATACACCTTAGATTTTTCTTGAGGACTGACAGGTGACACTCTGTTTTGACAAAAATGGACTCATTTTTCTCTTTCTTTTTTGTAAATAGAAGAAAAGAAAGGTGGAGAGGTGAAATGTGTTGGCCTGAATCTTAAAATTGAGATGAATGTCAGTGATATCATTTTTGTAAGAAATAACCATTTTAAGCTCTGATGAATTGTTACCTGTAAACATTTTATAGGTCACCATAACGTGGTTTTTTTTTTTTTTTCGAACATACGTAGCTCTATTATAATTTGTGTCAAAGAGTTAAACAATGATCTTAAATGTGAAGTTTGTCTCAGAGAATTTCATTTAAGAATCATATTTATTATTATCATCATCATTATTATTATTATTATTTATTAGCTTTTTAAAGACTTATACCTAATAATTGTCATGGGTTGAAACATGGCGGATGTTCACTTGTCATTGCCTCGGTAAAATAGGGGTAGAAAGTTCATGAACTCTGCTACCAATCTCGGTGAAAAACTGCAGTAAGAAATTGAATATTCCAGAAATGTTTAAAGACACAACATTCTGAAGTTCAATATAAAGGGAAAACAAGAATGCTCATACCAAAACCGGTGCAAAGTGTTAAGGCAAAAATTTTCTGTGAAAAAGTAAATAGGTAAATATATGAATAAATAGATAAATAAATAAACAAAATAGGACAGTGAGATATAAAAATAAGGTATTAAAACGGAAAGCTGCAGATCTAGATAGAGAATCTATCGGTCAAAATCGGCGCATAATGTCAGATAGCTTGTCATCAAAAGGGGGCATTTGAAATTGATTTTTTTTCTCTCTTTTAAACAAGTTAAGCAAAAAAGATGCCAAAATTGCACTACAATGAAATACTCCCATCATTATTTATACAATGAAAAGACGTGGGCTTGTAGTGATCTTTGCCGTTACATGCTGGTTATAACAATTTCTCACATGTATTCATGTTAGAGTGATCTCAGTTATAGTAGTAACATTCTTATGCTGCAATTAAGCTTGTGAATGGAGCTTTAACTTTTTCAAACTGTCTGTTTCTTATTTTTGTTCTGAATTTTTTTTTATTTTACTGTAATTGCTTTTGAGATTTCCCCATTCATGCTAGGGCACCGGCGCCACATAATGCAATTGAGCGAAGCTAATTCTAATTTATCTGTAGGAGTCGAGGCCTAGTTGTGGTCAGATATAATTCGGTTACCTCATGAAATATCAATACGTGGAGACACTGCAGGACCCGATGCCTGGGCTGCTTGTGTTAGTTATCCTGGCTGAATACGTGTTGATGTTACTACTATTGTGTGCTGAAGTTAATTGTTATTGTTTGTCAATATTGGCCGCGGCTGACATGAGGTTGTTAGCAATTATGCTTTATGGGTTAATGGGTTATTTTTTGACATACTGATTTATTTCTTCGTCTCTTGGTTTGATCGTGGAGGGGTAATGAAATGTGATACGAATCGTATGGGGTTTCCATTGTATGGCTTGAAATATATATTGTGTCGTCTTCCTATACTGAGTGTCTCAAAAAATATATACGCAAAATGAACGGCTGACTGTTTAATGAGATAAATATGTTACAAATTTTAATCGTAGGCGGATTTCTCTTTATAGCTTTGTATGTGGTTTTCTTTAAATGGGATGTCTCCAAAAAATGTATGCACAAATGAAACTGTTGAATGATTGATAAAATATGTTGCAAATCGTGTGTGGATTTCACTACATCGTTTTCTTTGTACGGGAAGTGGCAAAAAAAGGTATGCAAAAAATGAACAGCTTAATGTTGGTTTATAACTCTCTAGAACTGTGTTGTCATCAATGTGTGACCCGCCAGTTTGAACACACGAGGTAACTGAAGTAATTACAGGTGTGCCCTCTTTTATTTGAATTATAAATGTCGACATATCTTCATTGGCGTTTGTATTAATAGAGTTTCAAAATGAATAGACATATTATTTTGATGACGTGTTCTGAGTTCGTAGGCCTGTGCAACTGCGATTTTAGTAGGGGTATTACTTGTAATACACATAATAAATTAAAGAACAGTGTCGCACATACGTAGAAATAAACAGACAGACAGACAGACTAACAGAACGGATGGGATATCTGCATGACATGTGACACAACCGCAAAATATACCGGAATTAAACGATCAAACGGCGAACCATATAAATGAACAAAATGTAGACGGACAGCCGACTAAACAGAGAAATATAAACTGTCATCAGCAGAATGCATATTGTGATAAACTGCTTAAGTCTCTCTTCCCCCGCCCCCCCCCCCCCGAAACAAAATAACAACGCTCAACTCGCTATTTTCAGCCAGATCTTTGGTCATAGTGACCAGCAGCGATCAGACAAAGGACCCTCCCCCCCCCCTCCACACACACACAAACACTTTCCCCCCTTTGATCACAAGAAGAAACACACTGAACCTTACCCCTATTTCCCACCCACCCACCACCCCCCCCCCAACCCCACTGTTTCCGTCATGTCACCGTCAGCAGGCCACCACCAATCGACCAATCGCTGTCGATGAGAGGCCGCTCGCGCTAATCAATATGCAGATAGGTTTTGCATGCCTCTCTTCCCTCCCCTCCTACTTTTTTTTTTAATATATTTTGTCCCCACAGCAAATTGATGCCATCCGTGTTCCAAGCGTTTCTAATGCCGATTATTTATCGGTAAAAACCGGCTCGTCTGATGTTCCTGGGGAGACGTGAGCCTGTATATTTATGTTGAATGGGTGTGTGTGTGTATATGTGTCTCGATGTGTGTTCGTGTGTGGCTGCTCATATGTGTGTAAACTGGGAAATGGGATGGGAGTGAGGGTGGATACTTTTTTTTTTTTTTTTACATAATTTTTTTTTCTCTCTATTTTTACAAATCATTTTACACTTTTCCGTCCATTTTTATAATATCCTGTTAACTTTTTTCTTTTTCCATCTATTATTTGGATTCTTGTGTCTGTCATACTCATCGACTGCACGTATATATAATATATATATATATGTGTACAGTTGTATGTCAGTTCTGTCTTGACATGGAAATAGACCGTATGTGTAATATTCTAGGTGTGTGATATTCTATGCCAATCTAGGTCAAATTCACTGTCATGAAGAATGAAGAAAATAATGCATTGTTGGTTTTGTTTCCGTTTCATATGGGTGTTTTTTGGGTGCGACTTAAGCTGGGTTCTCATGTTTACGGAAACGGAAACGGTAACGAACTGTCAAAAACCCTTCTAGTAGTGAAATAGAAAGAATGTTTCCGCACGCCGTTTCCGTACACATGGAAACACTCCTTCTTTTTACTATATGAGGGATTTTTAGCCGTTTCCGTTTCCGTACACATGAGAACCCAGCTTAAGAGTTCTTTCCTTGACTCATCACTAATGGAAGACAAATAAAGAATAAAATGTTTGGCATGTATAATAGGGTCTTTTTCTGCGACATGTTAGAGAATGTCATTGTTACTTGTTGTTGTTGTTTATTCTGTCCGCCAGTCTTTCACCCCCTCTTCCCTCTGTTTCTTTTAATTATTCCGCCTTCTTCTGTCACTCACCCCTCCCCCCTCCCCTGGCCACTTCCGTTTTCATCCCTTCAGACCTGTTGCTATCACCAGAAAGTATAGATATATAGAGAGGGTTCACTATTGGCCGATTTGCACTGTGAGACACGGAAGGCTCTGCGAAACCATTGTTAGCATGGAGCGGAAAGTAGGTCTCTGCGGTAAAACAATACCCGTTTGTGCATTTCCACGGGGCGTAGGAGCTTACAAACGGTTGTAAATAGTTTCAATCAACCTAAAAATATGAACAAACCAAAGTAAACAGATATGCACACTATCTTTGGTGAATAAGGTCTCTTTCAATTCTTTAATTTCTTGTTTACCGCAGCGACCTAGTTTCGTGATTTGGCGGAAGTGAGATCTCTCTATACGTCTATACTCTCTGCTATCACTTAATGTGTGTTAAGCGTATGCAGAAATTAGAAAACAATGAAGAAAGAAAGTTATTAAGGAAAAACAGGAGGGTGAGAGAATAAGCGCCTGTTTTTCTTTATTTCTTTTTATGGTCTCCTTTGGTGTTGCCAGTCCCAATTTCCAGTTTCCTGTTGTGTTCACCTGTGCATTCCTGTCCGCATTTCTTCATTAAGTCAATTAGATTTTGTTGTTAGTTTGTCGTTGTTTTTGTTCCCTTTATAGTGTATTTGTTATAGTACACGATAAACAACAACCGTGGGCTCTGGGGAAGGGATGGATTGGGTTGAGGGTTTGAGAGAGGGGTGGTTGACGAGTATAATAATGTATGATTTTCTTTTCAATATTGTTATTGCTGTTGTGGTTGTAGTATCCTTGTTTATTACAGTTTTAGACCGTGTGTTTGCTATACACACACGTCCATTGTGGCGCCCTTCTTGCGCTAAAGTTTCATTGTCTTAATATTATATTGGAACGTGCATGTTCAGGTTTTCATTAAAACTTAACAAAGTCACTCAGTAATTTTGACCTATCGATCTGTTATATTCTGTCTGTCGTCCTGCTTTTTCCTCCAGCACAATGTGACAATTGTCGTGTCGAAGTTCTGTCCCTTAACTCAAACTCAAACAGGGAGTTAAATTTTTACAGAGTTTTGGCGTTGCTGTAGCAGTTGTTGTTGGTTTGTTGTTGTTTCTGTTGCTGTTATTGTTGTTGTCAATCATTTTAACGTGGTTGGTTTGAGGGGGAACAATTGGTAATTGTTTTTCTTTGTATTCAATACGTGGAGAGTGAGTGTGCTTTATGCAATTTTTACAAGTCCATTCATGGAGTACAATAAAGACTGCAGGGAATGGAAAAATATCGGGGTGGGGAGTTCAGATTGTGAGGGGGGGGGGGGGTTGTATTGGGGGAGAGGAAGTAGATGTGTGGAAACTGAGGATAATGGCCAAGGAACTGATAGTGAAAATTGAAGCCCGTTGATAACACAGTGGTAGAGCCCGAATAGAAGAGATTAAAGAGAGAACACGGTGCTTGTAAGTGGAGACAACCAGGTGTTGCTAAGTTACAGGTCCCAGGGACGGGTCTCTCACCTGGGTAACACCACTTCAGAGCTTCCAGGGGCCAGATTGGCTAAAGCGTACTGAAACTTAATGTTGGCGGCGTTACACCGGGGCTCTTTGAGGAAGTGGCGGCTTAACTAGTGCTTTGTGTCTTTCAATGTACCTTTGAAAAGTTCTCGCCGTTCCTTTTGTGTATAAGATCTCACATTTTGATGATTCAGAAGAGGTGGATATTGAAGACTGACTTAACTGTGTGTCAATCTGGTGTTGGATAGCGTGTATGTGTGTCTGTGGATGTGTGGGTAAGAGTATGTGTATGTGCACGGACTTCCTGCGCGCGCGCGTGTGTGTGTGTGTGTGTGTGTGTGTGTGTGTGAGCGAGCGCGCGTGTCTTTTGTATGGGAAATCATTTTATGGATTATTAACTCTTGCGTATTCTGAGCGTAGGCTGATAGCTCACATGAGTCAAACCTATTTCGGGCATCTGTTTTGACTCAGTGCGTGAGTTCTCTATTTCTGCAAAGCCTTTTCAAGACAATTTTGTCTCGACCGAACTAGTGAGGCAGACTTGTTGCGGTCTCGCCAGTGTGAGATCTCCCGTTTTTCTCCATAGTTCACGCCTTACACGAAAACTTGAAGCAAAACTCACTTGACTATATGCGTCTTCAGCCTTATCCCTACCTAATCTAGCTCCTGGAAATGAGCGCGTAGTCGTAATAACAATATCAGCAACTGGCAGCAATAACAATATCAGCAACTGGCAGCAATAACAATATCAGCAACAATGATAACAACAGCATTAGAAACATTCCAGAAATGTGACATACTTCCAATGAAGGCGTTAGCTCTATACATCTACATGTACCATGCCTTTGTGCAACTCCACCTGGACTCCCACAGCAAACTGTAGAGCTGTGCGTAAAGGTCAGTGAGTATACTGCTTTCTGTGCAAAGCATTTTAACCCAGGACTGTTATTATGAGAATGTGGTACCATGAAAGAATTAATATTTCAGAGACTTAACATGCACGAAATACGCATTCTCCACAGCAGATCTGTCTTAGCAATTTTCGCTTTACTGGTTTGGACACTAATGCCTTCAATTCTTACACGCATCGACGTTCATGAACGACAACACTAGATAATATTCTAGAAGCAAATATACTCCGTATTCATATACGCATTATTAAATTCACGCAGGATGTTCGGGTGCTGCATACACGAGCATCAGTGTGTGCACTCATCCACAACAACTCCCGATATTTCAAGATTACAGTAGAGGCCCTGTCACCAGCCGCTACTGTTATCCGTCTATTTCAAACACTGTGTAATCCGGCAACTATTTTACGACCGACCCCTTACTGTCTTGACAAAGTGGCGTCATTTTACGGCCACTGTGGCTGTGGTGACGTAACTAACGCGCGAGCATCAGTCACCGTAAATAGCCGTAAATGCATTGTTCCCATTGAGAGTAAATCATCGAATTAACCCGGAGGACAAGCTCGAAAATGGCGGTCAGGTTGATTTATGTCTACAACTCTTTGGAGCGGATCTCCGACACTGAATAGCATTGAGGCTACGGCACCTAAATGTTTCTGGTTACAATACGAATGTTTCAACGCTACAGTTACCCAGAGTTAGAGACTTTAGACTTGGGAGGACATCCCCCCCCTCCACCCCCCCCCCCCCCGCCAATGTGAACTGTGTTCCATATAATTCGACACACATCACCTGATGATCAACATTCAATGGCTGGAGCACTTTTTATCAAGAACAACAACGCCAACAACAACATTCACTATAGATGAAGTAAAAATAATTGGCAAAAAGAAAAAGTTGTAAGTGGCAAAGCCTCGCGGAAGAAATAATACCCAAACGATACAACGAAACGCACAGAAAAGAGGAAGACTGAAAATGCCAAATATTTCGGCATTGTGGTTTTTGTAATATTTCAATATTGATGGTCTAGCCAGGATTTTTTTTTGCATTCCTTTCACTTTATTCTAAATCAGATTTCGTTAGTTTCGACTTTTTTTATTCTTTGGTTGCTTTTTTTTCTTTTCGCCAAGGCAGTTTCGGCATAAGAGAGTTAATGTTAACTATTTGGAATTCTGTACGGCAGGATATTGATGATGGGTAGAAAGCAAACTTTAGTTCTATTTTTGTTTTTTTTTTGTTTTTTTTTGTTTTTGCCTTCGCCATTTCTGTCTTTTTCGCCAGAGAGAGCTCCATGTTTAAATTATGGACGCGAGCGGCTGTATATCTTCCAAAATATCACATGACATTCAATTCTCATTTTTCACGCCACCACAAAAATATCTAGCACATGTCACCACGGACCTCGACATTGGAAATTCGGCGCTATCTGATGTTTAATAATTCACCGGTGGCGGTCGAATTAAAAGTAAAAGTCTTGTGCTCTGGTAGGGGAGTCCTCTGACCTCAGGATGGCGCACACACCAGTTTAGGTTAGCATAGTTCACCGAAGGCGCCATAGCGTGTAGCTAGTTATCCATGCTCTGGCCCGCTGGGGGGTCACACTTCTAATGAAAATGTCGCCCCGAAGTTGCCCACTGGTTCCCGTCTACAAACTAATGGGCATGATCACTGTTGAATTTTTCATGCCTGGGCCGGCGTTTGGAGTCAAGGCCGTGGTGCTCCCCATGCAGACACATTTCTCCACTAGCCCGGGGGGGGGGGGGGGGGGGAGAGAACAATGTAGCAATAAAAAAATAAATAAAAAAGTCAAGGTTATTGCCCATGTCGTTTGGGTTGTTTTTTTTTTTTGTATTGAATTTGCATTATCAAAGGCGCAAGGTGTTCAATGCCGCGACACGGGGAAACCTTTGTAAAACACGGGCATTTGAATCACTAGAGGCATTCATACATAATTTAAAGCAACACCACCTAATGCTTGGCAAATGAAGGCAGTGTTGTTTGCTTTAGGAAAGGTGCGTGTATGGGGGCTGGGAGGGCGGGCGGGATGAATATTACTTTAAAAGTTGAAAATATCATTATTCCTTTGTTTATATAAAAACAACAACAACAATGAATTCATTAAAAAAACAAGCCAACAATTTTTAATAATGGCAGACACAAGTGTTCTGAATAAACAGACCAAAAATGTTTACATTAATGCCACAGGAAAAACAGCAAAACAGTGTATCCCGCCTGTTTGAGATAATTAGATACCTTATTGTGGAATGTAGATAGTATAATTTCTTTATCATCTCTGGCGTAACCTAAGCCCGAATGCTCATGGCAGATGTATGGAAATGATGTGATTTCATGGTGAAAAAAAACATATTACAAAAAAAACAATAATGGGCGTGTAAACATAAACTCAAGAATTTTATCTTTACTGCGTTAAAAAAAAACATAACTTCTTGTCTCCTTAATGCAGAATTTACTACCCCCAAGTTTCTAATCAGTGTTGAACGTGCACACTTGAAATAAAGTAATACAACAACACGTCTGAAATGTGATAACTTTCTTATGTCCTACAAGAATATTAATGCCGGCTTATGTCATATCATTATAAAAATGCATTTCCCCCTACATTCGTAACAAATGGAAGGTGTTTTTTATTATTCCTTGACGGTGATATCTTATCAGTGTGATAACCATATGTATGCCGTGAAGATAAATTACAATTATATTATATCCATCATATGTTATTCGGAGAGGAACATGGTTACAGATTCGGGCGTTTTGGCGCGGTAGCCCTGTGGCGAAAACACAGAGCAGAAATCAAAGAGGTTGTAAACTTACCGAGTGAGACACATTTGTTTGCCACAAACGCTTCGAGGAGAACCATTTATATGTCAGTTTCTCGCCCTTTCCTACAGCGATAATGTTGTAGACTTATCAACATCAGGGAATACCGTCTGGGTTTTCCCCAATTAATAATAGCCGCAATTTAAAACGAATGTGCCGAGAATGATGACGTATAGCGCAAAGGGTGTGGAATTAAGGGAGACTGTCAGAAATATATGAATTTATGCTGATTGCAATATTAAGACTCACACTCTGATTTTAGACCGTATATTTTTGGTGAAAGGTGTGGCAGAAACTGTGATATCTGTTTTGTACCAAGCCCATGGCTCAAGTAAACAGAAACTACTCCCACATCTTTTAGAGCATTTTTTTTCCCCATCAAGCTTTGTTTTCCAGGGGATACAGTCATGGATACGGACATTGATAAAAAAAAAAAAAAAAAAGCGGAGAAAACAAAACGAACAAACAAACAAACAGATAACGATTCGAAAGAGTAAAACCACAATAGAGGATTTTCTGTTTTTGCTTTTGTATTGTGTGTTTACAGTTACTTTAAGTGTTTTTGTATTTTTCTCTCTCTCTCTCTCTCTCTCTCTCTCTCTCTCTCTCTCTCTCTCTCTCGTTCTCCTTCGACTTAACTGAAACATGTTGCATAACTTGACGGCCCAAAATTTGTCAGCGCATTAAATTTTACTTTCTGTTTGTGTCAAAACTTTGAGTAGTTCATCACACATTTCGAACGTCAGATTTTATGGTATTTCTGATGACGACGCAACAGTCACTCCGTTATGTACTATTTCGTTCTTTTCCGTACTCATGAAAACTAGATCCGTCCACGCTTGGCTCTATTCATGCTTCAGGTAGCGATATTTGCAATGACAGGCCTCTAAATACGTTGGTATTTCTTGTCTAATAGCGCAGTTGAAAAGTCATTCCGAACCTGTCCGAATACTGGATATAACGGCGGAAAAATGCACAGTACATTTTGAAACCAGACACCCGGTATAATGCAAAACCTTCCCTTTAAAGTGAAGTGAAGTAACCAATGACATATATAATATTTAATCTTAATCTTTTGTTTCAAGCTCCCGTATAAAGTGTGGACCTATCGGCAGTGTATAGCTTCAGCACTGCCAACCCCTTAATTTGGTACTGATTAGATGTCTCTGTGGAAAGGTTGTATTATCCGTCTATGAGTCATTATGACGTAAGGCCGAGATAGATTATGTAGTCTAGCGGATTCCAGATAAGAATGAGCGATTAGATGTAATATTTCTTACTCTGCTGGGCGCCCTCTTTTTCTAAAGAAATGTGGTTCATGTTCCTTGAGTCATCTTTCATTCTAGAGTCTGTTTGGCCTAGACTACCCAGATTTGAGTCTTTACGAGAATTTATCTATCTATCTATCTATCTATCTATCTATCTATCTATCTATCTATCTATCTATCTATCTATCTATCTATCTATCTATCTATCTATCTATCTATCTATCTATCTATCTATCTATCTATCTATCTATCTATCTATCTATCTATCTATCTGTCTAGCTCTGTCTGCCGGCCTGTCCATATGTCTACCTAGCCGACTGTCTAAATGTCTGTAATTGTCTGTCCTCCTGCCTGCTCGTCTGTCTGTCTTTCAGTCGGTCTGTCTGTCTGACACAGATCTGATTTGTCTCTGGCGTTTGTTTTGTC
The DNA here is from genome assembly GCA_963931925.1 of Onchidella celtica. NCBI lineage: Eukaryota > Metazoa > Mollusca > Gastropoda > Systellommatophora > Onchidiidae > Onchidella > Onchidella celtica. Next base: position 6,255,384 of record OZ007582.1, on the reverse strand, counting down.
TCCAGGCCCTATTATCCGGCCTAGTGGAAGTTTCATTAAATGTCTTAAATGTTCTAAATCGGACCGATTCTTCCTGTTGGAAGCTCAGATCAGGACTAGACATGGATTACTTGCTGTCGTGTGTTTTTACCATTAAATCCCTCCGCGTTGTGTCCCGCCAAAGGTTTGATACCGAAGTAGTTCCGGGTCTAACTTCCGTTGGTCAATCAATAGCGTATTTTAAGCTTTATACCATTGTGTACAAGTTGATGGTTCGAAGAGGACCAAACTCACAGGGTGTAAACGCGCCACTGTTTTAAGATGGTGGATGATTGTATAACATACTTAGACAATAGTAGTAACTTGTCTCGTATGACTTGTAGCTGTTTGTACGATTTTACAAGTCTCCCTTTTGTCCCTTTGTCCAGCACAGTACTGGACTCGGTCACCAAGATATTTACTTACCCAACGAGACAGTTTGTTTGCGATTATCTTGTTGGAGGATGGATGAATGAATGGATGGATGGTTGAATGGACGGACGGATGGATTAATGGATGGATGGATGGATGGATGGATGGATGGATGGATGGATGGATGGATGGATGGATGGATGGATGGATGGATGGATGGATGGATGGATGGATGGATGGGTGGGTGGATGGATGGATGGATGAATGGACAGACGAACGAACTGGCGGGTTAATGGACCGCCTGGCGCACGGAAGAACAAAACAAACGGACGGACAGACAGAGGAATGGATGGACAGAGAGTAAGAGAGTGACTGCCATAAGCTGTAGATGGAAAAATGTATCATAGTGTATCCAAACTTAGAATCAGTAAAGCCAACAGACTGCCAAAGTGTATCAGTTTTAACCCTCTGCGCAGTGCAGTCATGTACTTCTCGCTTTTACGGCACTTTATTTATGGTCCTCTAAGTCCCCGGAGTCGGGGTTAAACGGAATTTGGGATGGGAAGATGGGGCGGGGGGGGGGGGGGGGAGTGGGTGGTGTCTAGAAACCACATAGTCACACTGGGATATTGGTAGCTATGATTCATGGTGCCTGTGCAAAGGCGAAGGTTGAGCAAAGAGGTGAAGTTTTCAACTATGAATGATTACATAGTTACAGTACAATGATTGGGGGAAAAAAACAATGACTGTCCTGTCTTTCGCCCTCTTGAAACCAGAAAATTGGAGGAGGGAGTTGCGTTGCGAAGGAAGAGAGACGGGATGAGAAGCCACATTCCCATGAGGTTCCACTGTTATGATTCATGGTATCTGTACAAGACGGTGGTCGAGCACGGTGCCAGAGAGTTCAACTCTGTACAGTTCATTGCAGTTTAGTGAACAAAATTAATAATGATTATTTGTGTCTGTTTTTGTCTCTTTGAAACCAGAAAATTGGAAGAGGGAGGCGCGAAAGAAAGGAGGGAAAGGGAAAGAAAGAAAGAAAGGCGAACTGAAAAGAGAAAGAAAGAAAGAAAAAGAGAGAAAGAACCAAAGGAAGAATCAACAAAGCAGCAGAACTGATCACCACAGCCTAAGTGGTGCTGATACCATTCTTCTATAATAGCTTCAGTCAACTACATTCCTGACTCCGGCCATTCCGCTCCCACTCTTAACGATTTCAGAGTCTATTAACTCCATTTACGGTTGCCGGTCCCGGGGATTAGCCAGGAATACGGGGAAAACATTATTATCTCCCTTCTCTCCTATTTCAAGTCCAAAGAGAACTCGTTTTTTTTTTTTTCGTTTTTTTTTGGGGGGGGGGGGGAGGAGAGGGTCGATTTTCTTCACCAAAACCGATGCCCTGGCAAGGCAAGTGAAGTTCATCTTAAACTTGGACTAATGTGTAAAAAACTTGCTCATTTGTAAAGCAGCCACGAAATTGCTGTCTTTCAAATTTCAAAGACCAAATTGCCCTTCCTGTTCAACTTGCACTCTTTGCCTTCTGAGTTCAATCAAACATGTTATTTCTCATCCATGCATAAGCTCAATTTTGCTCGTATCATAGTGGAACATTGGTCGTGGTTAAAGAGGAGAGGGGGGAAATGCACTGCGCTGCACTGCAGCCTTATCAGCCGTAGTCTCGTCTTTTAACTCATCTCGAGAGCGAGAGTGCACCCAGAAAACAAAATGGCGACTCATGCAGAACAGAACGAATGTGTTCTGTCAGATCCCCGGCCGGCCAATTTTGATTGGCCCGTTATGTCGGTCGTAATTTAAAATGAAGCTCATTTTAAGATTGTCGGAAGACCGTGTACAAGCCGAAATTTTACGAGGTTGGCCCGTGTTCAAGCCAGTTTTACACTAATGAAACTGGAATTGAAGTCTTCGTCCGTCTTCCGCCCATTTGATTTGCATTTTTTTGATATCGTTGTTTTCCTCCCTCCATTTCGGCGTCGTTCTGTCGAAAGCTTAAGAAAGGGATTGAAATCACTGCAGAGGCTGGAGAGGATAGGGGAATGACGAATGGGAAAAGAGGACGACAGAGAGGGAAGCTGAGAGGAGGGGGGTTGAGAGCCAGAGAGATACTATTGAGAGTATTGATAGAACGAGACAATATGAGGAAGGATGATAAGGGGCAGATAAACTAAGAGTTTCGGGGGGGAAATTGCACAACCCGATAAGGAAATGAGTAGCATGTACACGAAAATCCAATCTGCTGGAGCCCGGAGTTTTTCCCCCTTTTTCCTAACACTTGATTAAAATTCATCGATTCATAAATACCCTCTGACCCATTTTCTTTTTGCCGAAACTGCCCCAAATGAAATGAAGAGAAGAAAGAAACAAACAAAGAAATAAGTAAAAAAAATAAAATGAAATGCACTTCTCTCGTTCCGAAATTTTTGACCTGCATTTGTGCCAAAGAATAAAGCAGTGTTTCGAGACCATTTCATTTGTTTTTGAGAAAACTGAGTTTGAAACTTTGCTTTAATTTGTAGTAGTAGGCTAGGAGAAACCACAAGGATTAGTAAGTTCATTTCGCCTAGACAGTATGTAGACTATTCCATTGAAAGACACTGGAAGATCCTGTAATACGCTATTAAGATTGTCGCACTTTCCAACGACAGTTCAGTAAGACCATTTTTTTCTTTTATTCATGGACACATTTTCCGTGCTGAAATATTTATGGTCACGATAAATTTGTTTGTTGTTTTTTTTCCCTCGTCGAAAGAATCACTCGGGTGATATGATGGAGCATCTCAATATTCAAATTAAACCCTTTTATGTCTGTATCTTCGGCTTACGTCACGTTATTCAAGTCTTCCTTTCTCTCCTTTTCCAAGAGAAAAGTACATGAATAATCTTTATACGAGTCATTGATAACCCTGGAAGGGGAACATTATGTCTCTTGCTGCCCCCCCCCCCCTCCCTTTCTTAAATATTCAGCTTTTTTTTTTCTTGCTTTAATTTAATCTGTGCATACGAGGCCGTGTCAGTTCCTGGTCGCGAGGAATTTAACCTATCCCCTTCCCAGATTATCCAATTCTCGCTCGAATCACAAGCAGGTTCTGTATTTTATTTGCCTTGAGCCGAATCTTGACTTTGTTTCACTTTAGCAAATCATGTTGTTTTGTTTTTTTTCATAGTTCAATTCTTACTGGAGTTTGTGTTTTTTGTTTTGTTTTTTTATTTCACACGTGGCGCTATCGGAAATTTTGAATACACCGCAACTGAAGATTCTGTTTTACTCTATGCTGTTGAGATGGTTGGACTTGTCCTCTGTGGCAGTGAAATTATCAGATTTTTTTATTTTCACGCTGAAGTGTGGACATGAGAAGGCTTTTCTGCGCTCCTGATGTGTTAAGTAATAATTATAGTTAGGTATTGCTGTGGTAATTTCTTTATATCGTCAGTATTCTACGCAAATGACATGAGCCATTTTTGACACTTTTGAGATATTAAGGGAAAAAACAACCTTTCTTTCTTGTCATATAGTGTCTTATGCCATTGCGATTCTATTGGATTATTACATTTTCCTATTGGCACATTTCTCCTTCTGTAATTGTATCTTATTCTAAATAGCCCTCATGTCCCAGAATGAAAGTAACCGTCAGTTGCCTTTTGGTAGTCTGACATAATATGCCATTAGAGTATACTAGCCAACCCACGCAAGATAAATCTTGCAGATTCTTTGCAGGAAGCCCAATCGTATTCTAGCTCGACTACATTAAAAGCAGCATGGGTTCGATGCAATGGCCAATAGAGCATAAGTAGGAATACACAGATATATGATTGCGTTGACTTTCGGCCTGTATTGTATAAACTAGTAATTGCCCCATTCTTCGAATGGTTAAGCACAGCACTCCAGACCGAAAGGAACCAGCACAAAGACATTCATTGATGTCGAGACACTTTGGGTCATCCACAAAAAAATTGGCTATTAATAGATAGATAGGAAAATTTTTCAGGAAATGATGACGTCATGGGCTCATGTGTTCGTAAAAAATGGAGGATCAAAAGTAGACAATTAGCGGCATAAAGCAAACTCAAAAAATACTTCCCCACCTTTTCAAGACTCCAAATCTAAAAAAGAACCTTTTGCGGGTCGAAGGGCGGGCACAATCATGTAAAATTTCACGCAAATCCGAGCTGTGTGAGCGGCAGTAGGCTAGGTCTTGTTCAAAATCCCGTGATTCTTTTTTTTTTATATTATTACATTTTCCTTTCTTTGAGCATTAGCTCTAGAGTTCGAGGCGTGAGAGGCCTAGCCTTTCGACAAAGTTTTCTTGGCATGACTGACACTCCGAGATCTATAATAAAAATATTTCATTTCGAGCTTGAAGCACACTATAAATGTTTCTACAGTTTTCTTGGTATGAATGAATGGCACTCACCTCATCTGTATAACATTATACTTGGTATCAAAACTTGGCGTGGCTGGATCTCAAGTGAACTCTAGTTCGAGAGTTTACATTTCCGGTAAGAGGCGGAAATGACGAAATTGACGGAAGTACATTATCACGTCGTATTCGCAATCATGAATTGATAACTGATAATTATAACTGAATTTCTGGAAAAAGTAAAGAGTTTCGGGAAAAAATGAGCACGACACGTACAGGCTTAATAAATTTTACATACATGTGCCAAGTTTCATTGTAGTAAAATAGCCTTTGCGGGAACAAAGTTGGGCCCAAGCTCCATTATTATATGTGATAGTGACGTAGAGAGGAATTCCGATCACACTTTTCGGTTCTGTCCGATGAAAATGCATCTCTGTTTTTGCGGCTCAAAAAAATTTAATATAAATAATAGTAAAGACTGATTTTTGTTCAAATGTGTCCACGTAACTCTTTGTCAAAAATTGATGCAGTACACCAAGTTTCATAATTTTTGATGGCGTAGTCGCGATGTTTTAGTTGCTTACAGGTTCACCCTCTAGCTCAATTATAGCAAGATAGTAGAGCAGTGTCGATGTGGTGTCCAGGATGGGTTCTTTGTTTCTTGGGAGCCGCAGCCTATGACTGTCGGTCGCCTATTCTAGATTCCTTACCCCTGATTCTTTCACCGTCATCTGTCTACTGGACGTGGTGTCTTAAAGTTAAAACGAAAGTTTACCTTTACAGAGTTTCTGTAGGTCATGCATGTGATTTGCCTGGAAATGGTACAGATTCAGCGTCATAATTGCTGGGTGCTTTATTATGCTGTTAACTTTTGTGCTAGTATTGACGTATATTATGTATGAGACAGTTCTGGATGTAGGAAATAGCCGTATTAATGTTCTCTCAACAATAAATCAAATTCATTTCAAAGGGTTCTATATCACAACAGCGACGTAAATGTTCATAGACCGGTGATGCTAATGTAAAACAAAAAGACCAGAGCCAATTTAACAACGTTCACTTTATTTCGTTACAAAAAAGCTCTCAGTCCAGCCACCTTGGGAACGAATTGCTCATCACTCGCCCACTGAGATTATGAACGAGGGAATTGCAACGACAAAGCGACGGGCTTGAAATTCTGGGGTGAGCAGGAAAGGGAGAGAATCGTGAATATGGCACAATGGGATAAAAATAGGAGAGGTACAGAGTGAAAGGGGAAGGAACTGGCAGCAGAGAGGGGGCCAAGGGAGCCAACAACAGCACAGATCCTTGAAGAAAGGAGAGATAACTGGACGTTGGGGCAAAAGTCAAGAAAAATGTCTGAGTGAGCTCGAGGACTAATCGATACAGGGTATTTGGAGTGGCCCAGGGAATCGCGTGAGTCGATGACCAATCACAAAGCTCGTAAAATTCGGGATTTTTGCATGCAGCCCGAGCTGTCAGGAGAGGCGAGGGTTCAATTTTTTTCCCACGTGGTCAGGCAGACGGATGAATATTCAAAAGGGTGAGAGACCGGAGGATGAAGAGATGAAGTGCATACTCCCATTTTTTGTGTGTGTGGGAAGTGGGGGGAGGAGTTAGGAAATTAGCCAAATATCAACCTCTGCCGGCCTCTCTAAAAAACATGCCGAGATTTGATTCAGAGAAACTTCGAGCAATCGGAATGGAGAAACGTGAAAAGGATCACAGCTCTCAGGCACAAATGAGATGGAAAGGCTTGGAATAATTTCTTCATTACTGTGTGCCACAAACATGCAAATGCGATGTTTGTGCAGTAAGGTCGAAAACAACTTAATCCGTCTAATAGCATTATGCATAAATTTCTTCAGTGTTAAGCATTGCGCTTTCATCATTCCAACCAAAGTCTTGTTGATGGTGCATGAACTCTATGCAAGACCAGCTTATCTGTGCTCACGGAGAACAACCCGCATGTCAATAATAATTATAATGGATTTTTTTTTACCGAACACAAAAGCCTGCATTAGATTCATCTGCTTTGCAAATGTGAGACTTTTTGACATGGCAGCACAGGTGCTGAAATTACATCCAAATCGCTTTCAGTAATGAGATCCACATTCTGAAGAAAAACGCGACAACTGAGCGGGCAAAAAAATGCATTGAGCTTTGAATTAAGTTGCAGTTACGGCTATATAAACAATCCAATGGCAGGCAATAATTATATTGTATCGTATGGATGAGTTTAAAATACACTATCCTCTGCAAAGCACCAATGCTAAAAGATCTCTGCTACATAATAATGGTTCATGACGTGCAATTTGTTTTCCTTACCTCTGGCAATAAGAAATGTTAAACTATTTGCTACCCTGAGTATGATACATGCAGTACATACAGGAGTTCATATAAATGTCATTATTTACCTTATTTGTTTTGCTGTCATTCAGCCCTCATTACGTTGGTACAGAGCATAGAGCGGTTGACCTGTGTACAAGATGTGTCCGTTTCGAATGCCGCTCGGGGTAGATCCTATGTGATAAATTTCTCCTATGCGATACAGTGATCTTGATACGTTTCGCGAGTCTGACGTGGCCTGACGGGTGGGGACCCAAGTGTCGTCACTGACTTGGTACACCGAACTGACAATGGACATGAAACTTCAACAAAAATGCGAACACTCGGCATTACTTTTGTTTTTTGTAGGAACTGCGTGTAAATCTGTCTTGGAAACAAAGCTAGAGATTTTGCAAAGACTGCTTAACGCTTTCAAGCTGGCATTACAATGAACGGATAAACTGGCTGGTTCGTCTGAAGTCATGGCTTGTTGCTGATGACATAAAACCCCATTTGTGAACACTTGTACACACGTTTTTAATTCCTTTCCCTGACACGACCATCAATCTCAAAACTCTTTTGTAGTTAGTTTAGTATGTTTCTGCCTATTTCGTTACAAGGTGTCTCCCCGATTTCTTCTGTGTTACAAGCATTGTCTGTGGACAATCGTTCGCTCATATTGTCCTGTTTTGCATTTTGTGACGTAAAGTTTCATTGCAGTATCTTCTGCCATTGACGTGATAAATGTTAGCTGAAAAATAACTGTGTGAACTTTTGGCCCACCATGTAAAATGAAATCTTTCGTACATGAACCTCAAAAAAATCGACCACCTTTTCATCTCAAGTCAGATCTCATATCTACAGCACAACAACACGGTTGGTGGGGTGGGGGGGGGGGCGAGGGGGGGGGGAGATAACTTTGCATATTGATTGCGGTTTTCATTCGTTTGTTTTGAAAGTAAACAATCACAGCTGTAGTCAACTCTGGACTGTGGTTTGTTTACCCAAGGGTGGTTATTATTGATCTCTGTGGACAACATTATAATATCTGTGTATTGTATACCAGCGCGTCCTTAACAACACAAGTTATCTATAAACCAATGGTAGTTAAACTGAAACGGTTGGCTCTACTGGTAGTTTATGCCTCAGTCGGTGGTATATGATGAGACGAGTAAAAGATCTTGTAGTATTTCGGGGACTTCAGCTTGGTACTGAGTCTGTTTGATTGGGTGTGGTTTTTATAGTTTCAGGAATCAAAACGATTCGTGTCCTTTGCAAAGCCTTCTATCAATATACTGCTTTTACACCTCGTCTCATTGACTGAATTTGAAAGTGCCCAGTTCTACATAAAACACAACCCACGCTAACTCTGACCCTAATCATAATGCAAATGTAAAAAAAACTGTTCAACCCAGCTTTCTTGTATATTAATTATTATATAACGTTATCAGATATTTTAACATATCTTAATAGAAGAGCGTTTATCAAATTCTGACCTACGAACAATAAAGCAGGAAAGATTTACATAGGAAATTGCTCATGATACACCGAGTAACGTCGGTGACAGGGAGAAATGGCATCTGTCACTACTTCAGATTTCAAGGTGCGCTCATAATTTTCACTCTACCACCTTCATTAATGTCATTGCCCTTCATTCATTTTCTCTGGTGTGAAATGTTATCATTCATTTAAACTAATTACTCGCTAGTTCAAAAAACGTTGTCCCTCGCCCAAGCTCGGAAAGGATTACAAGAGATTTGACTGGGGTGAAAAGGCTTGAAAATGTGCCCCCGTGAACTGTTAGCTTGGCTTAGCGCGTACGAGTTTTATTCGAAACACATCAACATGATGGAGGACTGAAGATTATGTAAGAGAAGGACGTATTCACACATACACATACACAGGTATACACATACCTACACACATGCATGTTCTTTCTGTTTCATACACACATACTCTTTCTCTCTCATACACACATACTCTTTCTCTGTCATACACACATACTCTTTCTCTCTCATACACACATACTCTTTCTCTGTCATACACACATACTCTTTCTCTCTCATACACACATACTCTTTCTCTGTCATACACACATACTCTTTCTCTCTCATACACACATACTCTTTCTCTGTCATACACACATACTCTTTCTCTCTCATACACACTCAAACACACGCACGGGGGCACACACACGCCTGTGCAATAAATCCGGAGTGCAAAGTTTTGTGAATGACAGTGATGTTTTTTTTTGTTTTTTCAATGACATTAAATTTTGCATTCCTTCAGTCCTTTGATAATGTCCTTGCCAGGCACTATATTTTAGGAACCACATGAAACTCTTAATTTTATTTTATTTTATTGATTGATTGATTGATTGATTGATTGATTGATTGATTGATTATATTTTGTAGCTGTCATTATCATAACTTTTTGTGGTCTTTTTTTTTTCTAAAGTGATTGATGAGTATCAATTTGCTTATCATTGTTTTCGGTTGATGTTTTGGTTTATGTTATATGCGTGATAAACTTAATCAAAATACGAAGCTGCTGGGCACGAGCCGGTGCTTTTCCAATATGGAAAGTTGGGTGTTAGAGGGTTAATATTTCGAAGACTTAAGTAAGGATTAAGTCTGCCCCAGTTTTGTGCAGTCCCTGAATTCTCTCAAGCCACTAATGACCAGAGAAGGTTGACTATGGCCTCAAGTACAAGATTTATATGACAAGAAATCACAGTATGGTCGCGGAACACCTGTGAGGTGTGGACAGGAGGACCACATCACGCCCGCTGTTCTTGTTACCTGAACATAATTATGCTTTGTGGCTTCAGCCACTACTGAATACCTGAACATGTGGTTGTAGAGCCCCAAGTACCAGATAATAACGAGTCATCTTGTATCCCGTGCTATTAAGCAGAATTGCCATTATCATCCATTCCTATAATCAGTGGCACTGCCAACGAATTTCCCAAATTTCATATTCACCAAACACACCAGGAACAAATGCACGAAATCGTCACCGCTCCTTAAGACTGTAGTAACTCAAAAATTCGAAAAATTAAGTTTTATGTATGTTCAACTGCATGAATGATCTTGATTCTAGAGTCAAACGCCGAAAAATAATCAAAATGGCAAACTCTCAAAATGTCACTAGCTGGATCATTAGTGCTAAAATAAACCCGTTTTTTTTTTGCTTGTAGTCAAACCAGTCACTACAGTGTTGGGGAACAGTGACGGAATTTGGTTATTTTTTGTGATGCTGATAATGTAATTCGCAGTATAAAATTCCAGATCTTCAAGAACTTGGACGGGGCGAAACAAATCACATTCTGAGTTTGAAGAATCATGCGCACATCTGTAGTTTATTTTCTTCCACTTTTTTTATATTCGATCTTAGCTATTGCTTTTTGCAGATTATTTAGTATTCAAATCTTTTGAGATAGATTCCATCATGACATGACTGTGCAATTATCCAACAGTTGCAATAAACCGAAATGTGACACCAAAAAAACAAAACTGCAATTCCTACCAAAAATGCCGTAAAACGAGAGATTTCTCGCTAAATGGGAATCGCAAAACTGTAAAACTTAGCGTGTTCGTAAAGCATTTCGCTCATGCTCAGGCATTCGTGTTTCAAACAGTTTTCCAAATGACGAAAAAGTTATACCTGTATCAAAATGTTTCCTACATTGCCTCAAGGAGGTCGGTTTGACAGACGTCAATGTCTCTTCACCGATGTGGCGCATACAAAAAATTTTAGTCTATTAGTATTAATCTTTCAGTGAATTATTTATGGTCACGCAGCGAATAATTCACTTCATGTCACATTGTAGTAATAATAATTAAGCTATGAAACAAATGCCCGATTAACTGTAGAGCATGACCACTGAACATCAGTGAAAACCCTGTCCACTCACAATTTGTAACCTTTCCCCTTCAAACGCAAGAAGAACAATGTTGGGGGATATCTTTATTTACAAATTTCACACTATAAAGAACCCTTCGCAGTTCTGTTTCGAAAAGAATTAACGTCATTTGCTGCATAATAGTATGACGCTCACATATTACATGAATCATGTGTGTCCACTAAACATAATTTTATATCAGGTTAACAAATCCGCGGAAAAGATTATCATTTTACACTTGGAGTTACCAGTACATGTAAGCCGTTGTGCTGTGTCGGTAAATTTTACTCGTTTTTTTAGATTCTTTTTTGTATGAAAGTGTCGATGCCAGTAGTCAAGCAGAGCATTGGCCTGGTGACCTTGTTCAAATATAATACTCGTTCCTCATAGGATTAAATTTCGCGGGGAAGCTTGTGGGATCTTCACCCCTGACAATAAATCTTGAGTAACATCTGGCTTTATTTTAGGAAACAAAAGACAACTTTTAGGAAACAAAAGACAACGGTAAAAATTGATGGACTGCCTAAGTATCGGTAGCTGCCATGTCGTCTCTCCAGTTTACACGCCCTCCGTGTCCAGTTTTTGCAAAAATTTAGTTATGTCATCAATGGGCTCCAGTTAACATCTGGTATACCTGCTATTAATTTCAGATCTATACGTTGTCCATAACTATTAATGACGATAGCACTCAACATTTCTATATTTTCGTTATTTCTTGTCGAGAGGAGCACAAAAAACATTGACGTCAAATTTCTCAAAAATACTGCCAGGGGAGATAAATCACGTCATAGAACATCTGACGAAATGACGTATGGATGAGTTTGCTGATTTTGAAGTACGGCTAGCTTATCATTGCTCATATTGAGATCTGTATTATCACAAAGTGACGTATCTATCTTTAATAGTTTTGAAATCATTATGCATAGATCTCTTTGCTGCATGCTTGTCTGTACATAAAAAATCTCACTCTAAAAAAAACTGAAATGTAAATTGGCGAAGCTCTGAATTATTATAATACATACATTAAAAAAAAGTACCCAAATAGACTATGAAAGGCCCAAAGTGACCGTTATTGTGCTGACACGCCGTAAAACTAAACCTCACCAAAATTGTGCAACGCTTTCCTGTTTAAATGAGAAAATTGTTGATACGCCAGTTTGTGAGATGGACAGACGATGATTGTGTTTTCTGAAGTGACCAAATTACATTACACATTGCCGTCCTACGCATCTACAGCCGTCATGTCAAGTCTAACATCCTGTTTTCTGATGCCCTTTTGTCTCCTGGGACCTGGGACAGGTGGCTGGGGCACAAACCGAATGATCCTGATTGGTCGAGGTCACCTTTCCCTTGTGTGTGTGTGTGTGTGTGTAGGTTGAGATGACGACAATGATAGGGGACATGTTGAACTATCAGCACTTGGTCATTTCTGTTGGCCTTGACTGATTACTGAATTCTTTTCGTGGGGTTCCGTTTTGTGGAGACCCTCCTGGCCTTCTAGGGTTATTGAAATAGCAGGCCATGCAGTAGTTCCGTAGTTCCATGGTAGTTCGCGTGAGATATTTTTGTACCATTAGAATGATTGTCATGATGATGATAATGGTGATGGTGATGGTGAGGATGTCCAGACGAAGAAGAGAAAGCGGGCGTGGGGATAAGAGGGGGGGGGGGGGGAATAGACGACTGTTCGTCCTAAAAGTTTCGTATTCAGCTGAGCATGATGATGACAATGATAATGATGATGATGATGGAGGTGTCCACGCCAAGAACAGGTTGGGGGTAGGGGGAGGGGGTGGGGGCGACGACTATTCATCCTAAAATTTTCATATTCAGGTCAGTAAGATGACGACAATGAAACTGATGAAAACGATGATGATGATTATGATGATGTCTAGACGAAGAAGAACAGGCTGGGACGGGGAAGGAGGAGGAGAGGGAGGGGGGGGGAGGTGTTCGAAGACTATTCATCCTCACATTTTCATATTCAGTCAAACATGGCGAAGATAATGACGAATTCCAATTGTTCCCCCGCGGACCACACGTCGGGCATACAAACAATCGTATTATGGTAAACAGACAAGGGTGTATTGACAACCACATGTACTCGAGATAATCGTAACCATTTCAGTTAATGCCTTGTTAGTAATTATCCGATCTCAGTATATTTTTCAGGCTATTTCCGTCATGCATACACTGAGCTTATGGATTTTCCCCCCAAATTTCCCATGTGCGGTGGTGTGCGAAAAAATCAAGTATTTTATTATGAATTACGTGGTTTGATTGCAGTATCACTGTCATTATTATTGTTGTTGTTGTTATTCATACTTTTTGTTTAATTTTTTTTCTCACTTTGGAGCATTTTTTACTCTTGCTATTCGATTGCGTAGTGATTTTGATTTGTAAATGAATTTTTTTGGTTGTACTGGCTCTGGAAGATCATTGATTATTTCTTGTTGTTGTTGTTTGGGGCGCCGTGTAACACATCATAGAGGAAGTAAGGCCTCCAAAGTCTGAGTCTTAAATCCTACAGAATATCATATATAAAGCGTAGAACTGCCTAAAGGTGTAGGTGGGCATATTTTAAAAGGTCTTGAGGTTCTCTATATTTTTAATATTTTCGTTGAGTTTGAGAATCAAGTGAGTTGAACAGTAAAGTGGCACAAATGCTTATTGTTAGAGCTGTCTTTGGACATTTAAAGAACCCCCTCCCCCCCCCCTCCTCTTCATACATGTAAATTAAATAAACATTTGAAAAAAAACAAAACAATATTCGTTACTTTGCAGGAAATTTGAATTTCGTGTCAGTTACGTTGTTTTGTGGGGAAAGCTGCTGCCCCAACAGCGCACATCTGGTGTCCCGAGGTCGGGGATAAGTGGCTGAAATATGTTGAGAAAATATGTAAGCTATAAAATATGGCAACTGTCACCTTTCTAACATGTACCTAGTCGGATTACACGGGCTATTAACATGGGGAGTGCTGAGGGACAGTGAGAGAGATAGGGAGAGAGATAGAGAGACAGACAGACAGACAGACAGACAGAAAGAAAGACAGGGAAAGAGAGAGATGTACAGAGGGAGAGAGGGGCAAAGAAAAAGAGAGGTACAAAGAGAGAAAGAGTTAGAAAGAGAGAGAATACGGGGAGAGACAGGGCGAGAGAGAGAGAGAGAGAGAGAGAGAGAGAGGGGGGAAGTGCTGGAAGTTAGGGATTAGCGTTCTGTATGTTTGTGTGTGTATATGGGAGAGACGGGGCGAGAGAGAAAGAGAGAGAGAGAGAGAGGGGGTTTTAAAATCCGTCGGAAACGATTGATGAGAAAAGAAGAATTTATGTGAAAAGATGAAAATTTTCACGTGATTTCCCCATACTGAACTCTTTATTTTGCATTTCTCTATTGCCTATAACCAATTATTTCGTTACATGAATGTGCGCACGTGTCAAGTAGCGCTCAGACATACGTGAACATGTTAAATTACTCACACTCGTCGGTGCGAAGCTGTGTGCACCAAATCGCACCATCTCCAGTACCGCCCGCTAATTTTGTTTTTCCCTTCGAGTCGGAAGACGGTGTGGATATTATCTCTGTATTGTAATTTAGCAAGGGTCCTTCCGCTGAGATGGAATGTATTTTTGTAATTTAGGTAACCATGAAAACCGAATAGCCTACTTTTTAAAAAGTCATTTATCATACACTATATTGCGGAAACAGCCCAGTGTATTGGATTCTCCCAAAGTCATAGAACTTATGCCTCTCCGAATTTTTAAATTACTAGTACCCACAGTGAGGGGAGAGCACTGCATGGTGGCCAACAGCACAATTTTGATGACACAATTAATGAAAGATACCAAATATTATACCCCCAAGGTACAAGTATGAGCTCTAAAAATTCAGAAAGTATGGACCCTTTTCATTTACCGTCCTCCATATCACGTGATTTGCAAACAAAATGGCGGCGTGCCCCACTTGTAGGGCAGAAGCGGTGGACAACGGTCGAACGATACCATCCTCTTGTTGGGCACCCAACTGTTCAAACCCGTTACGTGCTGGTTCTGGCATAAAAATGCATCTTTGCTTAGATTGTGCACATATTCAGATGCCATCACTAAGGCAAGGGGAGGTTTTTTCCCTACACGGTGCTTTTCGAAGCCGTGCGGCAAACAACCGTAACGCGGGAGTGAAAAGGGTCTTTTGCTGATGTTCGTACTGATTTTATTTTGTGGAATTCGGTAAAACACAAACTGTTCCAGCTTCCTTAAGCTTTTTTACCTCCTTGTCTTGCCCGATTTACTGACTTCTGAGTAGCTCCAAATTATCTGGTCTGCGAGCGGTGTTGATACAAATGTTTACTGTTGTCTTTTTACCCCTGTGTTGATTTAGTGCTCACTGTCGGTACAGAGATCGAAAACGTTTTTTCGCTCTTTTTTTCCTGCCCCATTCTTCGACGGTCATAAACTTTGTGTTTTTTTCTGTGTCTTATTTTTTGACGGTCATAAAACCAGCGAACATGGAGCACTGTCTGCAAATTTTGTAGTTCTGAGACTGATCAGATCGACGGAAAGGGGGAGAGGGGAAAGGTATGGTTCTCCACACCGATGCCGTCAACTGATTATGATGTTTTGTGGGTACGCCGACGTTTTGTACTCACGTTCCGTACACGCGACTGTTTACTTCAGGCTATTAAATACAGATTATCTGTAATTGGACAATGGTTTCTGCGTGTGATTTACTGGCTGTCCCCACTGCAAATGTCATATCGCGTCCATCTTATCGTCTCCGGGTTACAGGTCTACAAGGGGTTTGTGTTTCATAGCCTTTTGAACACGCCAGAAAGTGAGACAGAAGAGTTATTTCTTTTCCTGGTGTTTTCTTTGACCCATCTGATCTGTGTATCCATCTCTCGACACACTTCTCGTCTATGGAGGAATCTTAGAGGTTTCTTTTGGAGTGCTCTTGCGTCTTCGGTGTTGAGAATTAGAAATAAAGTTTGGTTCGTAATGTCTTTGGTTCTTTTCTCTATTGTAATTTATGTGTTTCTGTCACTGTTTATAAATTTGCTTCTTCACTGGCAACGATGTTAGTACACATGAGCATCCAGATAGTTGCTTCTCATTGACTTCGTCTCCTTATCATTAATGGTAACTTTGACTAGACAGCGCTTAGACATAAATTGTCTTTGAGAAAGAAAGTTTACTTCTCAGTTTCTTTGGTTCTGTTCTCTGTTGTAATTTATGTGCTTCTGCAAATTTTTATAAATTTGCTTTTTCATAGGTAACAGTATTAGTTACCCATGAGCATTCGGATAGTTGTTTCTCATTAGGTTAGTCTCTTTATCATTTAATGGTAGCCTTGACTCTACAGCGCTCAGACAGAAATTGCCTCTGAGAAAGAAAGTTTAATTTCTTTGGTTCTGTTTTCTCTATTGTAATTCATGCATTTCTGTGACTTTTCTGTAAATTTGCTTATTCATTGGCACCGTCATTAGTACCCTTGAGTATTCAGATCTTGGCTCCTGATTGGCCTCTTCTTTTTATCATTTAATAGTATCCTTAACTCTCAGGGAAAAATTGTCTATAGAGAGCCATTAGTTGGAGGCTGAAGAAGCCCTCGAGAAACAAAGATCTCTTTTTAACAACAAAAAAAATGATCTTTTTCCAAAACTTCTGAAGTGTAAAGTAAAATTGCTTTAAAATAGTCAGATAAATGCAAAAATAGTTCACAGATTCACTGGAATAGGCCACGAGTTCCTGGCAAAATTCAGATCGTGAGTTTTTGGCCTATCTGGCCTGAAGAGACCCTATGATTATGGTTATCCTGTCCTTAAATGGTAATATCAGTATTGCTAAAATTATCAAGAGAAATCTAGTTCTGTTTGGAAATTGTATGTCTTTATGTCTTGGGATAAGCAGATTTGGAGTAACTTTAACGAAGTGACTTATGGCCCGTGTTTATTTGTCATTTCACAGTTGACTTCTTTTGGAAATGAGATGTCGAGTTTATTTGGGTTTTTTTTTTTCTTTTCGTGGAAGCCGATATCATTGATGACACCGCTAGCCTTGCTTTGACGTCATTAATTTGTCGGAAGAATTTGACTTTTTTTGTTCTTGCTTCTGGACATCAGAAAACCCCAGTTGTGTATTTTACTTATTTATTTAAACTCGTTTGGATTAGGCGCTATAAAAATGATCTTCATTATGATTATTATTATTTTATGTATTTTTGTTACATTTTTCTTTGACTAGGTTTTAAAAGTTACTATTTTTAATGTAAAGACCAAAACCTGGTGTAGGACAGGGTGTGTTTTAGAGAACTATCATGATGTTTTTTTTTCTTCTATATTATAATGATCTAACATTATGTACAGCGGCAACATTATTTTACCAAAACTGACTGTTACGGCCCATCAGTACAAAACTGCGGGGGCAGCTTGATCCCGGCTTGCCCTGTTAATGTTCAGCTTGGCCACAGAAACAAAACCTTTGACAAATGACTACAGGCCGGCCGTGGGTGGGGTTGAGTGGAAATGGAGGGGAGGGGGGGGGGCAGAAAACGAAGGCGAGAAAGTGTTAAAACACACACACACACACACACACACACACACATACAAAGAGCAAAAACAAGAAAAAGAAAGAAAAAAAATGACCCTTATTCTAGTTTATCAGGTTATGCAGGTGTTCTTGTTGTCCAGTCAGTGTGGTCAGCAGGTCGGTAGGGCTGGGTGAACGACGTCTTGAAAGACTTTAATATGAGGAGGGTCTGGAATACTTTTGCAAACTATTAGGTTAATAAACCACAAGTACGGCATTACCTTTAGATACTTTTTATTAATATTTTTTATTACTGTTGATGCTCCATGTAACAGCTGAGGTTGTTCTAGCACGTTATAGTAGGGGGGAGTTAGTTAATCTAACTAGAACCCTTTAGAAAACGAAACTATTACAACTGTAGAATAAAAAACACGAGATCCGACGATCGATTAAATAATACTCAAGTTTAATAACTGTATCTTAACAATAAAAAACTAGGAAGGCACCAGCGAACAACTAAACATCTTACGCCACACGGAAAGGAAAACTCACTTACTCACCGGCCAACCACTCACATGGGTCCATATATATCTAAGACATTTCTACAGAAAGTTCCCGAAATAAACGTAACCTCTGCCCTCGCCCGAACACACAAACTAACCAATCACGTATCAATACGTCACCAGGTTACATCACTCAAGGCCAAATCTGGCGTAAACTTCTATCCACAACGTTATCGAATGTTCGGGAACATACTAATATTTACGATCACCCGACAACTACTCACTAGGAAGGGAGGGTAAGGTCACAGAGTACACTCTGGCGAACGTCAACAATTAAAGAAAGAAAGAAGTGAACACATGCTCAGTCACCAGTATAACAAGAAAAAACGGGGGAGGGCAAGGGGTAGCTTGCAGATGCTACACTCCAACTAAAAACAGCGACAATCAAATTTTCATAGGAATTTCCAAAAAGAAAAAAAAAACATACAAAGCTATTGGATCTCAGATAGACTTGGTACAGATTTGAAATACAGGTAAAAATATAATGCTAAAAAAATTCAATGAAAAAAAAAAAAAAAAGGAAAAGTTGAAATTTGCAAAGACAACATAGCAATAAATTATTATAAGGCGAAAACTGTTCAGTAAATTTGGACAGAAACCTACCTACTAAATGAAAATAAAATATTTAAAAAGAAACAACAACATCCAACAGTATCTTAAACCATGCCATGCATTTCAAACAGAAGAAAGATACACACACACACACACACACACACACACACACGTCGGCAGACAAATAATAGCAATTGCCTATGGCCGGACACATTTTTAAAGGGGAAAAACAATCGATAATCTATTCACATGTTTGAACAAAGAGACAATTGTGTCCTCTCTCTCTTTAATCTCTCTCTTTCTCTCTCTCTTTCTCTCTCTCTCTCTTTCTCTCTCTCTCTTTCTCTTCTCTCTTTCTCTCTTTCTCTTTCTCTCTCTCTCTCTCTCTTTCTCTCTCTCTCTCTATCTCTCTCTTTCTCTCTCTCTCTCTCTTTTTTTTCTCTCTCTCTCTCTCTCTCTTTCTCTCTCTCTCTCTCTCTCTCTCTCTCTCTCTCTCTCTCTCTCTCTCTTTCTCTTTCTCATTCTCTCTCTCGTGAAACTTTTTTTTTT
This sequence comes from Onchidella celtica, assembly GCA_963931925.1. NCBI lineage: Eukaryota > Metazoa > Mollusca > Gastropoda > Systellommatophora > Onchidiidae > Onchidella > Onchidella celtica. The sequence continues at coordinate 6,236,200 of OZ007582.1, read as the reverse complement.
TTTGTGAAAGTTTGAATTTACATCAAACACACAAAATCTGAGGGGTAGCAGTAAGGCTTGTTACATGTTTTCTCCTGAAGAAGTTCCCTTAACCGAATGCTGGTCTTCCCTTTTCCTATGTTTTACTGTATCGTTTCTGCATTCTTTTTTTTTTACGTGAGGCTTACTGTATACACCCTTTTTCATGTTGCCATATTTTGACTTTGCATTTACAATGCCAAGAGTTTCTTGTACAATGCCAAGAATTATTCACAATTTCGAGCCTGGAAATAAAACCCAAAAAATTGTGACCTGAGTGAAATTAGCAGTGGTGAATGAAACTCGAATTAAAACGCCAACAAAACATTCATAGGTAGAAAATCTCCGGCCAGAGTGAAAATTAGCAGTGATGAATTAAACTTGGAGCGTTTTCCATATCTGACAAATGATTATGTAAATGTATGCAAATTGTCACGAGATAGGTTTGTCAGTCACAGGGCTTGAGTTTTTGTGATGTTGTCACACCTGTTTGCGGGCTTGTTCCCTGGGTCTGTGGACATGATGATGGGATGTGTGTGTGTGTTTGGGGGGGGGAGGGTCAAAGAAAGAGGAGCAGCTTGGGGAGAATGGGCGCCCGGGGGGGGGGGGGGTGAGAGAGCGGGCCGGGAAATTTGTGCCCATCTGTGACCGGTTGGATTGAAGAGCTGAGCTAGGTATCAGTCGGTAACCTTTAATTGATGAATATAGAATCGGTGTGAATGAATTGATAATTATAATAATAATAATAATAACAAATAATAATAATAATAAAAGATGAGAACGGGGGAAGCAAAAAGACTGAGAGAGAGAGAGAGGACGGGGTAAGGAGAGAGAAAGAGAGAGAGAGAAAAGTACAGATCATCATCGACCACCACCACCTCCCTACCTACCCATCTCCAAGCCTCCACTCTCCGAAGTGACCCTAAGCTTTACTTTCCTGTTATAACCATCTGGTTTAAATTCTTTCTGGAAGGGCGAAAGGACAGGAGAGATAATTAATTTGGTATCTTATTTACCGTTGCCATGCCCTACTCCCCTCCCTCTCTCTCTCTCTCTCTCTCTCTTTTTCTCTCTTTCTCTCTCTCTGTCTCTCTCTGTCTTTCTGTCTCTCTTTCTTTCTCTCTCTCTTTCTTTCTCTCCCTCTTTCTCTCTCTCTCTCTATTTTTCTCTCTCTCTCGTTCTGTCCCCCCCTCTCTCTCTTTCTTTCTCTCTCTCTTTCTCCCACTCTTTTTTCCTCTCTCTCTCTCTCCTCACTCATCTCCCTCTCTCCCTCTCTCTCTCGTTCACCCCTCCCCCCTCAAATCATTCTCCCACTCATTCATTCACACCCACAGAAAAATCCACATTGCCATTATACGTGCGCCTTTTCTTTGCCTTTCACTCAACCCCAGTGTATTTCTAACCAGCCAACAGAAGAAGCAAAAATACCAGTGTGTGGGTACGATTTGTCCATCCACGCGTCGTCCATCTGTCTGACGGCCGGGGTGCAATTATCATTTCACAGATCAAACATCCCATGAATTTTTACACATGATTTAAACTGGCATGGCCGAAATAAAACACTTCATTCAGTACTCTAGAAAAACCCAGTAACTCCGTTTAACTCATATTTGAGAATTCAGAGAGAAGTTTTTTTGGGTTTTTTTTAATTTTGCCTAAAGGGGGTATCACACTAAGCCCGGGGACGGCACAATCAGCTGCTGCAGACAATAAATGCACACCATAATTTCCTATCTAACTAAATCCATACCAAGCCCGATCAGACACAGTCAGCTTCTGCCACTATCTATTTCTTAGGTGTACATTTTGCTAGCAGCAACAAACGTCTATGACGTTCCGGGCTTAGTTATGATAAACCCCCCCTAAATCTGCTTAAATCTACCTGACAAACTAGTTTTGTCCAGAGGAAAAGATGCCATCAAAAGAAAGTTTCAGGACATTTTCGCATAGGGTTTTTAAAAAAAAAAAGATTGGCGGGAAAGGGGGGGGGGGGGAGCGAGAGAGAGAACAACCTAGTAGGTCCAAATCCATGGTTTATGAAATTTTCACCAAAATTTGAGATACCAGGTTTTTTCAGATTATAGGAGAAAAGCGTCCCAAAGGCAGAGGCGTTCAATACAAAGCAGAACGTTGGCTGTACCCATGTCCATTACCGAATTTGCAGGGAATACCCGGAAATCGTGCCGTGAATTTGGCCTGCTATTAAACGGTGCGCAAAAAATAATCGCTGCTATTTATAAATGGACAACAATACAAGCGGTGAATTAATTAATTTGCAGTTAAATGCGGGATCGATATTTCACACTTTCGGGGTGTTGGCTTTCCTTTAATGTTTGTAATCGTAATTGTGGATTTGCTGAAGCGTCACTAATTGGCGTCAGTACAATACGACTCTTTAGCACCATCTGTGTGTGCGTTTACTGTAAACATCCAAGCAATTTACAGTTAAACATGCTCGTACTTCGTGTTTTTGTTTTTGTTTTTGTTTTTTTGTTTTTTGTTCAAATGCCGATGGCACCATCTGCCACAAGACTTGAATGTTTGTATTAATATTATATGGGTGTTTACATACATGAGTTGTTGTATCTTATGGGTTTAATATTTATCTGCTTATATTCATATTATCTTCTTTTTTCACGATCCCTCACTCTCTTTCTCTCTCTCTTTTTCTCTGTCTCACTTTTCCTCCCTCTCTATCCCTCTCTCTCTGTCTTCTTTCCTCTCTTTCTCTCTCTCTCTCTTTCTCCTTCCCGTTCTCTATCTATCTATCTATCTATCTATATGTCTATCTATCTATCTATCTATCTATCTATCTATCTGTCTATCTATCTATCTATCTATCTATCTATCTATCTATCTATCTATCTATCTATCTGTCTATCTATCTATCTATCTATCTATCTATCTATCTATCTATCTATCTGTCTGTCTATCTATCTATCTATCTATCTATCTATCTATCTATCTATCTATCTATCTGTCTATCTATCTATCTATCTATTTATCTATCTATCTATCTATCTATCTATCTATCTATCTATCTATCTATCTATCTATCACCCTTCTCTCTCTCTCTCTCTCTCTCTTTCTCCCTCCCTCCCTCCCTGTATCTCTGCATGTGTGTATGTGTGTGTGAGAGAGAGAGAGAGAGAGAGAGGGATAGAAAGAGAGAGAGAGGGGGGGGAGGGGGGGGGGCTAGGCGGGATCAGAATCGATTTTTCTCAAATTTTATATAGATTCATATTTCACACTAACCTTTCGAACCTGATTTTATCATAGTTGCTTCAGCGGCCGACAACCGTCAACCAGTCTTTACGTAATCTCATCTTAATTGTCCACCTTTTCTTTTCCTCCACCAGGGCCCAACTCCGCCCAAAGACGTCGAGGCCGACAGACCTACAGTCGATACCAGACTTTAGAACTGGAGAAAGAGTTCCAGTTCAACCATTACTTGACCCGCAAAAGGCGTATCGAGATCGCCCACTCCTTGTGCCTGACTGAACGGCAGATCAAAATTTGGTTCCAGAACCGACGGATGAAACTGAAGAAGGAGAAGCTGGCAATTCAAGAACTCAACAACCATTGTAAAACCGAATTCAAAGACGAAGATGATTTGAGTGATGACGGAGACTGTAGATGAAAGTGGTGAGATATTATTGACATTGAATTAGAAATCAATTTTGTTCTAGAGCAGGTATTAGACGTGTAAAGTTTGTTTTCTATAATTAATTATATTTTTATCAACTGTCGAGTTATAGTCATGGAGTATTGTCGTCATTCTATGATATTTTAGACGATATTTAGACTCACGTTATTCGATGACAGCGCCATCACGTTCACCGTACCATCATTATTGACATCATTTCTGCAATGTTATTTTCATATCATCATCATCTTCAGTGTATCAGAAAAGTGTACATTTCTCATGCTGATCACTGTTGTTAGGATATACTGTAATTTTGTGTATGGTACCATGTTCGCTGGGATATGTTCTCTTCATTACTGAGAATTTGTCACGTTAGACCCGAAACTCACTAATACCACTACACAGCTGCCATTATGCCGTCAGCATCTAGTACAATTGATCGAATGGGAAAAACTTATAATTTTGTGTGTGGTACCAAGTTCGATGGGATTATGTTGTCGTCGGTACTGAGAATTTGTCACATTAGGACCGAAACACACTAATACCACTAAAAAGCTGCCATCCCGCGGTTTTTTGGTCAAAGGACATAATCGTCATTTCGTGTTTGGTACCATGTTCACTGGGATAGATTTCCATGCTGTTCATATCATTACTGAGAATTAGTCACATAAGGCCCCAAACTCACTAATACACCCCCATAGCTACCTCTAAGATGTCGGTAGCTAGTTAATTGATCCGTATCTGGGCCATGGGTGTGTTATGTAAATTTGTAATCCGACAATTCCACTCCACGGACTACATAATCTCTAACTGACAGACGAATGACAGCTGTGACGGTGGTATACAATTGAGTTCTGTGCCCCATGAGTGTCGTTCTTGCCAGTTCCAATGATGTTCTTCATGAATTTACCATGAAAAATTTCACACGGAATGTTTGTTTATAATGTACAGACAGCTTTACTGTAAAACTCTCTGAATGCTGTACTTGTCACAAATTGAATGTCTTGCACATGAAAGTTTTACTGTTTTAAATGTGGAGCCCAGACGGATTAGTCAGATTGAAAACTGAATATCCAACCAAATGATTTACTTTGATATTTAGTTTTCCATTTTGTGATCAAATTTGTTCAGTATCTCGTTTACAGATTTTTTTTGTTTGTTTTTTCTTTTGTCAAAAGTAATGCACCTAAAATATACATACCTATAGTATTATGCAAAGCAGTTGGTGGTTGATTTTTTTTCTTTCTTTTTGCATGTTTTATCTTGAATATTTAAGCTATCGGGTATTCATAGTAGTATTTTTTTTCCATCTATTTTGCTTTAGTCCCTGTGGCTGAAGCAAAAAAAAAAAAGCAACAAAAAAAAAACAAGACTTAAGTTATACAAAACACAAGCTCGGTTGTATGTGATGTTTAGAATCAGAATTCGAGAAGTATTACCTTGTGAATGGCAAAAAGCAGCGAGGGACATTGTTGAAAAAGAACACAGTCGTATCGAATACATTAAGTAACACTGATATTTCAATCAAAGTAGCTTTACGTCTATTGAGATACACGTCAAAGTTTTAGTGTCATAAACTGTAGTATGCTTCTCTCACGTTATGTAACTCACAACAGCACCTTGGACAAGACAGTGTTGTCCAGGCTTTGACCTTTGTATGCTAGTTTGATTCAGGTACAGCGATTGCTTTCCATAAATCAGAATACTTTTTGGTGTTTTTTTTTAATGATTAATTGCGGGGGAAAATATGCTTCAAGTTTCAATTTATCAGACCTGTGTTTTCCAAAGTCCTTTATTTAATATCTGAAATGATGATAATATAGCGAAGAAGCTGAAGAATTCTAGTCAACAATCTGCTTTAAGTCCCCACTTTTCTTCTACTTAACAATGTTTTTTTTGTTTGGGTGTGGTACTTTCAACAGTAACACTGGTGTGAAGTCACCATAAGCATTCTTCACCTTGGATAATTAAAAACAGGATTTTTTTTTTTCATATTTATAGAAGTTCACTTGTAATCTGATTCGCTTTTATAGTCGGTAAGTAATACCTAACTGCAAATACCAGAATTACTGTTATTAGTGTTTTTTATTATTTTTTTTAGCCTTTTTTTTTTTGGTGGGTGCTTTGGGGGGGGGGGGGTGGGGGGGTGTAAATCAGATTACAGCAGTAGTATGAAATCATAAAAAAATATGGTAAAATTTGGACTTTTTATAGGTGATCGAGAAAATCCTGTCACTTGAGAATCGACCAGGAAACTGAAAGCCTGGTGTATAGAAGAATTAGAAAAGCATAGATAAACTGGGGTAGGACAGAGAGATGAAGAGAAATAATAATATACTATGGCTTTAGCTGTACATTTGAGTTGTGTAAAAGATAAATGAATGTGGAGACAAAGAAAGAGTGAAAGAAAGAGAATGACAGAGAGAGAGATGGAGAGAGAGATAATGAAAGAGAAATAATGAGAGAGAAAGAGAGAGGGTGAGAGACGGAGAGAGAGAGACAGAGAGAGAGACACACACAAACACACAAAGAGAGAGAGAGAGAAGCTGTTACGAATCTGGACTGGGTGATAGTGCCCTCCAGTGTTAGGGTTCTGGTACTAAAGTCCCCTCTAGCTGTTATGAAGAGGGTCTTCTCAATGATGGTATTATGACTGCATTTTAAATCGAGAGGTATTTACTATTTAATCTTTCGTACCATGCCACACACTAAGAACAATCTGAATAAGTTTCATAAACAGACCTGCAGGGCCACAAATTTAATTACATTAAATTTCCTAACAATTTTGTCTAGATCTATTACATACTAAAGACAACATCAGCAGCATCAAATGAAAATTCAATAATATGTCACTAGAAGTCTTCTCTAGATTCCTATAATGTTATGATTATTCTGACTCACTAACAATTTAAGTACTAGTTATGTATCTCTCAGATATAGTCTGCCTACTATCTATCAAGCAATATACTAATATCGTCTCTGGCGACGATGTCATCTCAGCTATTTGTGCCTACCGCTTATAATGGATCAAGCTCGTCAATATAAACTGACGTAGTTAAGTCTATTGGATCTACTCTAGGATGGGCTGGCAATCCCCAGCCTCATCCAGACAAATCAGTCCCAATTCACAGATGTGTATGCTATACATTCATACTAGTTGCAAGTCAATATAAGTCTTTGTCTTGCATTCTTGGGTAGCATTCCTAGTATATGCGGCAATCCTGTCTTAGTGGATAACTTATGTTCAGCTCCTCGTTCATTGTTGAGTCATCAATGGACAAACACTTACGCTTGGTCCCTGGTGTTAGAAAACCAGGGAACAGTGGACAATAGCAGTGGGCATATCTCATTCAAGCATATGGCTTCATCTCAAATGTCTATAGTGGACTAGACATGATATCGAACAGACTTAGGATTCTTCAGGCAGAATCGTGCCGACGCCTGCACAGATTGGAGTTTTCTGTATGGAGTAATGGGCATAGGTATGGCTACGCTTTTATACTGTGCAGCCACCTGCAAATTACCGTCCAAATCCCTAGATTTGATTGGTGCATCCATGCGAGCTCATCTCGCAGTATTAATATATTCTACGTGGGAGTTGGTCACGGCCTTGTACTAAAAACAGACAAGGTCAATTTAAAATGTCAAAACAATTACTGAAATCTTTAAACCCTCGTGCTTTCTACATTTTATGTACGAATTTCTGAACGCGACTAAGCGTCTTAAACTATCTATCCTTATTCACCCCTTCTCTTCCCTTCTAAGTGTTCATCAAAATCACGGGGTCGAGAATTGCACTGTCACTCCTAACTTATCCATTTATTCTATCTCGCCCCACTTTCTTTCCATCTCTAAGAAAAAGTGTTTCGAAAACAAACTGTTCACGAGAACAGTTCAAGGACAAAATTACGCTGGTTATAATCAACGAGACCGTGAAAAATCAACTCCTTGCAAGTCGTGACCCAGCACGGCATTTATAGCACTTAAACCCTGACAGAAGCCAAGAACAGACCTGCGTTCTACATGGATAGTTATTGTAACAATTTGTAAATATTCTGTGCGCAGCCCTTGTCAAACCTAAACAGCAAGACTAGATTCTATTTTATTACATATCATGCAGTGTGGCGGTGTATAATGTTATACAACACATGATATCATTCTGCTCTGTCAATAGAAAAAAAAATAGAGGAAAAATATCGTTTTTGTCATGAATGTCGCGAGTATCGTGAACTGTCATTTTATTGTCGTTTTCATTGCCAAGTTTAAGATCCGATTTCTATTGTATCGGAATTGATCATTGTTAGAGAAACAACACTGAGCGTATCGGGTTTAACATGCATTGTCGACAGGGCGTACTTGGAATCATAAAACTAAATTCAATATTTTTGTGGCTAACTGATTGAATTACGTAGCTCCAGTTTCGTTATTTCAACCATTGAAATAATGGTTTACTTGACACCCCAGAAAATTAACTTACATAAGGATATACTGAAATGCAAAACGTTAAAATTATAAGTTTGTTATTTATTTATTTAGGTATTTATTTATTTATTTATATTTTATTTTTATACATCTGTCAAAATTTTAGCATAAAACGTTATGCCGGTTCATACAATTATATATTTTTAATCCAGTCCCAATTAAAATTTAGTTTCAGAAGTATAAGAAACAGAGAAACGTTAACTTGGAATTCATTAGGAAAGAATGCAATAATTATGTCTGAAATGCAATAACTTTTTTTTTTTTTAAGTCTTTTCTCATTTTTGAATGGTTTTCATTATTTAGCAATATTAAAGAAAAAAAGTCATGTTTTTGAGAAGGTTCCAGTGGGTAAAAATTCAGTTTTGTGTGTGTGTGGAAGGTGGGGTGACAGAAAAAAAAATAATGCATAAGACCCCATGAAACTAAGAAGAGTATCTTCATCACTAGCACTATTAGTATTGCAGGACCTGATCAGACTGTATTACGTGTACTTTGAAATATAGATCTCCATACGCCTTGGTGCACTCAAAGACTTGTGCCTGCTGTTTTGGGAGCAAAACTGTTTGTAGTTTTGTTTTTTAATTCTTGCTTCTTTTTAATTTTAATGTCTTATTTTGTTGGAATGAGAAAAAAAGGCGTGGGGGAACTTTTGTTTTTGTTGATAGATTATTAATTTTCATCCTGCCTGGTTCATGATAATGTATGCAATGTTACCCCTCCTGTTGTGTTATTTGTGTTGATTGATTACAGTTGCCTGGTGAGTTAGTAAGAGAAAGTCCTGTCCGTACTGCAAATGCGCATTGATTACTTTGTGCTGCTCTTCACGTATTGTCCACGTGAAAATCATGCAGTATCTCTAATTACATCTTTACATACGATTTTAATAATAATAATTATCATTCTGTATATCCTGAAATGTGTATTCATTAAGACGCTCAATCTCGTATCATTTTTGTTGTCTGTTATACTATGTCCATTAATGCCAATGTCTGTCAGTGGGATTTTTCATCAGTCCGGCCTACTTTATTTTACAGTACCAATCTACGTGTAACGGAGTGTTCATCTAGAAATAAGATCACTTATGTATATCAGTCTCAAATCATATGAGATAAACACGATTGTACTGCTGTGCTACGAAAGAGGACCGTACGCACTAATGTAGCTCAAATTGAATTTTAAACACCATTTTATAATGTGAATAAATCCTCTCGCTTCCTGTCTAGGTTAAAGGTTTATAGAACTCATAGTGGGTTGTAATTTTGTAGGACTCATAGTGGGTTATAATTTTGTAGGATCATAGTGGGTTATAATTTTGTAGGACTCATAGTGGGTTATAATTTTGTAGGATCATAGTGAGTTATAATTTTGTAGAACTCATAGTGGGTTATAATTTTGTAGGACTCATAGTGGGTTATAATTTTGTAGGACTCATAGTGGGTTATAATTTTGTAGGACTCATAGTGGGTTATAATTTTGTAGAACTCATAGTGGGTTATAATTTTGCAGAACTCATAGTGGGTTATAATTTTGTAGGACTCATAGTGGGTTATACTTTTGTAGAACTCATAGTGGGTTATAATTTTGTAGAACTCATAGTGGGTTATACTTTTGTAGAACTCATAGTGGGTTATAATTTTGTAAGACTCATAGTGGGTTATACTTTTGTAGAACTCATAGTGGGTTATAATTTTGTAGGACTCATAGTGGGTTATAATTTTGTAGGACTCAGTGGGTCATAATTTTGTAGAGCTCATAGTGGGTTATAATTTTGTAGAACTCACAGTGGGTTATAATTTTGTAGAGCTCATAGTGGGTTATAATTTTGTTGGACTCACAGTGGGTTATAATTTTGTTGGACTCACAGTGGGTTATAATTTTGTTGGACTCATAGTGGGTTATACCTTTGTAGGACTCACAGTTTCATTTTGGACATCAATTAACAGAAGCTGTAGCTCAGTATTTTCTCTGTTCGGTTTTGTAGTAAGACTACAGTCCCTTAATAAACGTCTTTTACATAACAAGGCAATATGAAATTGTATTCTGGTGTCAATGTTACTGCAGCACCGCCCCCCTTTCTGAAGAACAATTTAATCTCCTAATGCTTTGACATGAAATTTCATTCCTAAGTCAGAAAATTAGCTAATACGTCTTAGCAATTCTTTTCTTCTTTTTTAAATATTTTGTCAAATTCATTTGTTACTTTTTTTTTTTTTTGGCCACACTTTTCAGTTACTGAAGTAACGTTACGTTTGTCGACGTGTAACAGATTTTCTTTATTTTATTGACATACACTAGCCAGCATTAAGACTGTATTGGCGTTTTACTGATAAACCTGATACAGTTTTGTGATAGATCTCATACTGAAGTAACCTTTTTTTTTTTTTCTTTTTATTCTTAAATGTGATCACACACTCCAAACTGTGCATTAGTTTGAAGGGGTTCTTTATAGTAATCTAACGATAAGGCTGTCAATTGATAGGGTTTGATTAAATTTTTACCATGTGGGATTGAAATCTTCATATTAAAATATTGTGGTACTCGTGTGTCTCTGGGTTTACACTAAATGCAAGAGCACAAAAAAAAAATGTTAGGCCCTTAGCGGGTTAGCCTCGGTTTTGTGGACAATGGAGTTGAATGGGAACTGGCGCACTGTTGAGACTAAAATGAGTCTTGTCTCGCTAGTTGATGCTAAGAAAGTTCAAGTCTGACTCAAAATTAGCTTAAAATAGGTTTGACTCAGTCCACCCCTTTCCTCGTGGTTTGTTTGTTTTTAACTGTATCTTCCCCGTCAACAAATGCCAGTATTACTCCGTTGGAAGTAAACTTAAGAAAGAAAGAAAAACACGACCAAAGACAAGAAGAAAGAAAGTTCCGGTGGAAAACCCCGAAATCAGAATTCCGGTATATTTTCTTGGTGTTAGAAGAGTTTCATTGTTATGGTTATTATTTTTCTCAGAATTTTATTTTATTTGATTAGAACGTTGGTGTTTATCAGTTAGAATCGATTTCATTTTCTGCTATTTCACATGTATTTTATTTACCTTGTTCAGTAATGAATCTTGTTGACTTTGATTATTATTATTTGTTGATTGGTCCATTACGCCTGTTTTCTTTCTTATAAATACATGTAGAACATTATAAAAAGAATAGACCACACGAAAAGTCAGTGCAATAGTCCTTAGTCTGTTTAGCTTTGTTTCATTTGCTTAGATGAAAATATACTTTATGATAATTATGTTAATATGGCTGTGTTGAGAATATATAATTATTAGATTATGTGTATGGACTAATTATGTCTTGTGGACGTGTTTAAGTGTTACCAGTTGCTGTGCTGTCTTGAAAGTATAATCAAGTTAGACTTTTAGAGCACTGAGTCAAGTCTGCCTTACAACTGTTTTGTCTCGGTTCTGTGGACTATTGAGTTAAACAGCAGCTCACGCACTAATGAGACCGAAACGAATCTGTCTCGCTAATTGGTTCCAAAGGAAGTTCAAGCCTGGAGTCAAAACCGACGTAAGAGAGACTTGACTCCGCGCTCTACCAGCCTTACTATGAATATGTTCGTAATTTTTTTTTTTTTCGTTTTACTTAATTTGAGAGTGCCAGACCATTGTGCAGTATAAGAAGTTGTGTTTTTAGTGTTTGAATGGGACTGACAATATTTGAACTGTTTAACAATATAAGAATTGTGTTAGTTTGACATCCTTTGTATCGCATCTATGAATAGTGGCCAAAGATTTAGGACAGCTTAATGACAGCACGCTCATTTCACTTCTCGTGGACATGATTTTCTTCATTATCATGTTACGGTCGAAAGTATCATTCTCGTAGTTAACACTGCCGTCTTCATCTCCTGCCTGACCATTATTTGTGTCTTCTAATCCCATCATCATCATTATTATCGTCACCATCAACATCGTCATCATTATCATTACTGTCATCATCATCATCATCATCATTTATTTAAACGTTCTCACCTGTTAGAATATCGTCATTGTTTTCCACATGGCCCATTTTGTTTTGTTTTGTTTTGTTCTTTTATCAGATATTGCAAAACTTTCTACTTTCTTTTCCTCCATTGACACCTTATAATGTTGATATCTTAGGGGAGCGGGGGGGGGGGCTTTTTTAGTAGTGAAGTGATCAAGAGACACCCGGGCTTCAGTCGTTACACGTGTTGGAAGTTTGAGTAGATCTAACCCCTTCATTACCCAACCCCGGAAGATATCTGAGCCAAGCTGCTACGGCGTACGCCGAAAACGCGCCAAAGACGGATCACCTCTTTGTGCATCTATATAACGATATCACTGACCAAACATGAAAGTATTTATTATAGCAGCAACAGAAATAGTCATATTTGAAGAGTCTTAAAGTGTAGGTTCATTGTCGTACCTATACAAATAAGCGAGTTATTGACAAGTTATTGGGCAGAATTAGACAAGAGATGCTGATTTGTCCCCAGATATATGGCCGTACTTGCAGGGAGCAATTTAATATTTTGCGATAAGGAACGTTTCACCATATTGTCCCTCTGGTTTTTCCCGGGCTGAACTTAAAAATTGTTGGAGGTTAGATGACACTTCGGAAAGAAATAGGAAAGTCACAATGAGATTTTCAAACACCTGAAATACGACACGGTCCCCACGTTTCTATTTTCTTTCCTCGAAGCGCCGCGCTTGTTAAAAAACTTCAGTTTGCAAAGATGTCGCAATTGGCAAATCCAAGCTGCAACATGCGTGACACAAGAACTAATGAATTTTCTATAGCAAATGGCATATTGATGACAAACGTCACCAAGTAAGACCTGGTCTTGCCCACACGTCCAATAGCATTAAATCAATACAAGCAGCAACATCTGCCGGAAGTCACCAATATGTCGCTCTTCCTCCTCAAACTTTGGCTTTGTTTTAGCTCACCAGTAAATCAATGGCTGGCACGGGGACAATCAGACAATCCGCTCCCTCAATCGTTTTTTTTTAATTCTCTTTAATTTCTTATGTCAATGCCCCGCCTCTATCACAACCATACCACTCCACCCCCCTTCATTGCTGCACATTTGCACATAACAGTTAATACCTCTGCGGCCATCCCCTTCTCTCTTTACCGAAAAACAAAGTGCTATGGACGTTTTTTTTTATTTTGTTTTTCCTTGACAGAAATGAACTTATGTTGCCTTATAATATCAGTGGCTTTTCCCTTTATTCGATCAAGAACTCATAGCACTCAATATTATAAATCTTACTTTACAAAGGAGTGCGTGTGGTATTGTATATTAAGCTTCTTGGCCTTTTATTGAGAGGTCAATAAATTTGATCTACATTAGTATTTCTCATAGGGCACAACCCTCTTTTTTCTAGTATAAGCAACTCATCCCTCGTGTATTTGCTGCTGACAGTGTATTCCTCCTTTGTGTCAGTCAATCTTTAATATTTTTGCCTCTATGTGGCACATCTGTAAGAAAGGCTTCCCACACCCGTATTGGTTTCTACATGAAAAAAAAAAAAAATCTTATATTTGAATTCCGTTCAAAATGTGTATGTGTGAAAAATTTATTTTTCATCAAGGGGTGTTGTTCCTTAAAGCTAAAACTTCACTACATAACTGCATAGCGTCATTGATTCATTTATTATTTTAATGCTGAAGACCCTGTTATAAAGAACCAATACGGCAATGCATGTTCAAGTGCAGAGTTCGTAAATTGCAGTTTCTTTGGGGCCAACTATCTAAGGCCCCAGTCTTGGGCTGAGGTCCCCGATAAACAAAGAATTCTCTCTCGCTAAAATGTTTCGTTTCATCGGGAAAGAAAAAACAACAACTTGGGCTCAGAGACGGAACTGGAGGTAGAAATATGTCAAACCACAGAGAGGTCTTAATTAAAATAGCTTTTCTTCCGTCATGACAAGAGATTGACGAGTCACAGAGAGATGCAGCGTCACGCTTAGGTCTGGGGGACAGTACAGGAAACACCAGCCTTGACCTCTCGTGACAAAACGCTGCCTGTGTTGTGTAAAGATTTTCTAAGATCTTGACAGTCTTTGTGTATGTTTAGTTTTCCCGATTTGAGGTCTTTATTTTAGGAGGTTCGCTGCCCTTGGCATTTACACCTCACTTTACTTGTTTTATTATTTCTTGTTCTGGCGGGGGGGGGGGGGGGGGAGAGGGGGGGGGGGAGATGATATGGATAAATTTTAATCTATTAATTTCAATTTTGCCCGGGCAGCGGCCTTTCGGCCTGTTTAGTTTTCCCGCACATCGTTCACTCCAATTATAGGACTCTCCAAAGATCTTTGTCTTTTCTGCCTCATTAGTTGCGCATATAGATTAGTCCACGTTCTAAGCAAAATTATTCATATCCATTTTTTTTTTTCAGCACTGTTGTTATGGGCAAACTAAAGATTATTTGCATAACTGCAGACATAATATTTGACTAATTAAAGTTTATGTGCGTGACTGTGTCTTTCCTTCTGGTGCGGCATTTTTTTTTTCTTGTAGTTCGTTAAAAGCCAAAATTGAACGACATGCAGGTTCAACATCTCCTGTGTTTTTATTAGTTCCGCCATGCTGAGTGCGATCTTTGACCCTCCTGAGACATGAGGTGGCATTCTGTCGTGAAATATTTAGGCCAAGTTAATGGAGATGAAGTAAAAACGAATATAACAAGAGAAGGAAAAAGCAGTAAAATCTCCAATATGTTTCTAATGTCCACCATAGCAGTAAAATTAATGTACTGTTTACTTTAGACCTCTCATAATCACGTTTATGACATTTTGTACTGAAACAGCTTATTTCCTTAATACTGTCCTCTCTTTCCCGTCTAAGTTCTTCAAAATCGCCGTATATCAAGAGGACGTGTGCTTAAGTTGACTTGGGAAACCCTTCCTAAATTTGTGTTGAACGCTTGGGGAAGATTCAAGACACCAGTAATCTGCGTTTTCACTCGTGACTTCCAGTTCCAAAGACTTGAACGTAATTAATTGAAAGAAATTCACACAGCCTGCAGCCACACTCTTCTCATAACTGCCATACCAGTGATGTATCAGAAGTATGTCAAGAGTGTGTCATGACGTGTCTCTGTGTGTATTTATTAGCCCCCAATCGTAATGATGTGCCGAAGAGCGCCCTGTGGCGGTAGGAGAGTGGCTTTCACAATTTACGAGCGTCATAAACATTGCTCGCGGTGCGCATGAGATCGGTGCGAAGTGGTTTAGTTAGCGTATCTCCAGGACAACTCCAGCTGGCGATTGACCTCAATTATTTGTTTGTCTTGAGCTTCTGTCGACACCGTCCTGATGTGTGAAGTAATTATAAATTTCTTCTATTCTTCTATTTGTTTCTCACAATCTGCTTCCACCCCTTGTACAAGCAGTCTGAGCACAAAGACAAAGGCATCTTTGTTTCGAAGGCCTCTCCGTGAGTTAACCCTGGATGTCTTAAAACTATAAGATTTGGCTTTGGACTAAAGTTGTTTATTGAAAATTTTTAGCTTACAGTTTGGCGCATAAACTACTTGGTTGAGCACCAACTTTATATAGTTTGAAGATTCTTAGCAAAGGCAATTGAGAATTTTACGATTTCTTGATTTGTTTAATTTTCTAGTTTATACTGTTACATTTTTGCTTCTGAAGATCTTTTGGCCGAACGTTTGCCCTGAGTTTTCTTTCCCACTGCGTTTTGTTGTTGCGTTCCTGTATCATTATTTTACACGAGGCTTTGCGACATACTTTTTTTCTTTTTGCTACATTTTGACTTAGCCTAGGCAGGTTGATGTATAATTGATTTGTTTTAATTCAAAGTTTTGGAAGGAAAGACAAGGATTTATTGAGTACAAAACGTCTTCAGCTCGCAGTTTGAAAAGTAATAGCCTAGGCAGGTTGATGTATAATTGATTTGTTTTAATTCAAAGTTTTGGAAGGAAAGACAAGGATTTATTGAGCACAAAACGTCTTCAGCTCGCAGTTTGAAAAGTAATAGCCTAGGCAGGTTGATGTATAATTGATTTGTTTTAATTCAAAGTTTTGGAAGGAAAGACAAGGATTTATTGAGTACAAAACGTCTTCAGCTCGCAGTTTGAAAAGTAATAGCCTAGGCAGGTTGATGTATAATTGATTTGTTTTAATTCAAAGTTTTGGAAGGAAAGACAAGGATTTATTGAGTACAAAACGTCTTCAGCTCGCAGTTTGAAAAGAAACCCTCCAGCATCATTTTTTTCTTTTTCATGTACTTTCGAATAGTAGTTTAGAACATTCTCTCAGAATGGCATTTGGCTGTGAAAAAAACGAAAAGCAGAGATCCTTTGATTTCTCGGGGGCCTCAGCCAGTGCTGTTGGCCCCCTATAAACGAATTTAAAGGCACTATCGTCGAAATACTTTGCCTTGAAGGCCCTGTTATAAAGAACCAATACGGCAATGCATGTTCAAGTGCAGAGTTCGTAAATTGCAGTTTCTTTGGGGCCAACTATCTAAGGCCCCAGTCTTGGGCTGAGGTCCCCGATAAACAAAGAATTCTCTCTCGCTAAAATGATTCGTTTCATCGGGAGGCCAGCCACGGCCTGTAATGCCTTGCCTTTTTGAGAGATAAACCGTCTGTTTCACCAACACAGACAAAGCAAAAACAACCTTAGACGGTCCGAAAAGGCTGCTGGTTTCCCTTACGGGGTTTTCAGGGTTTAATTTCTCCGCTTACGATTTGCAACGAGCATAATTCCTCTGTGACATTTTTACTGGGGGGTTTTATTGGCTGGGGTGCCTTTTTCTCGCCTTACACCGTGGCCGCTGGTGTTGGTGTCACGAACATTGTCGTGTAACAGGAGAGGGAGGGAGTTGTCTCGTGTTCAAGACATTTCTAGCTTTGCCTTTTGTGACCAGGTATGACATTATGCAGACATTGGCAGCGGTTTGTTCTTAGTTCATAGACAATTTCATGTTTTGGTTCAAGGCAGGATAGTTTTTGGGGCAGAATAGAAGGGGGGGCGGGGGCTTTGGACGACGTAGCTTGGCCCAAGAGCAAGAGGCTCTCAATGACATCATAATTTCTGCCCAAATAAGTAACATAGAGAGGCAAGTTGATATGGTCCCTCTCATCCAATCAAATGTCGTGACAAATTTCCCTCAATTTTTGCTGTGTTAAGTGTGTGTCCATCAAATACACATTTGATATGTATAGATGTTACAGCAAAAGATTCTCTCTCTTGTAGTGTTTGCTTGGGAAAGGTCCATGAATATTTGCAAATTATTAAAGAAAAAAAAAAGTGTTGTCTTTTAAAAAGAAGAAGAAGTAGTAGAGAGATACTGGTGGAAGTAGGAAGTGGGAAAAAAGACAAATATTTTGATGGACATATAACGTGGGAAAAATTATACAAGGAAAAAGGATAGAGAGATAGAAATACCAGTGGAGGAGTGGCTCTTTAGAAAAATGGATCGATTTGTGTGTAGGATGAAAAGATGTGTCAGCAGAGGTATCCACCACTAGACAACGCTCACGGCGACAATTGCATAAATATAGTTTATGCCTTGTACATCATCATCTTGTCATTTGATACCCGACCAAAATTTTTGCTCATGATTTAATTAAGCCCGACTGAAATTTACGACTGAAGTTTGGGTGTCGCGTTTCATATTTGTCGATTGATTTTCGCCGGACATGATTTTGATCAAGAAGACATAATAAGGTGTCAAATTTCGCGGCGAGCTCGTAAATTACACGAAAAGTGCAGTGGTGTTGAGGGTGTGTGTGAAATTTATGGGTGTCCACAGTGGTTTTTGTGAGTGAGCTGATGGTGTTTTGTCATATTTTTGTCAAACCAGGTCATAGTATGTCTATGTTCTCACTTTCATCAGTTTGGTATCACGGTAGTCTATTATCATCATCATTTTTTTCTTCTTTTTTTTAAAAATGTAATGATAATGTCTGTTCCTCATTATTGTCATTATCGCTAATGGGTATATTTCAAAATTATGTGAGACTCGTGTCATTAATGATCGTCTTCATAATCATCGTTTCTTTCAGGGTATTCATAAACTGCAATTTCATTCATGTAATCATCATTATTATCGTTGCTGTCATTAAATACAATATATGTTGAACTCAATATTGTTAAATATGACATGTAATTTCGTTCAAAACCATCAAAAATAGGCGCTCGACGTTTAACTGTTGCATACTAGTCGAAGCGCTGTCGGAATCTTCATGTCACTATACAAAACTATAAATAGATCTGTCATCATTGTTTGTGTGTGTGTATGTGTGTGTTTCATTGTGATTTACGTCACATTTGCAATATCTCAGTGTATCTGTCGATGTATTCTTAATGCTGTTACCCCACAGGTCGCAAAAGAACTAGTTATCATAATTAATTGTTATATTTTGCAATTTTTTGGTCCCGAATGAAACGACAAGTAGTGCTCTCATTCTTGCCCCACCCTCCCCACACATAAAAACCTCATTTTTTGTCCTCTAACAAATTTAGTATAAAGCTCTGTTGATAGTGGACGGAGCATTTTACGTAGTTCACTGTACTGTCGTTTTACCGGAAAACACCGCATAAGCCACAAACCTTTCCTTTTTTTTTTTTTTTTTCAGGAGTCGCAGAAAACCGTTTGTTTTGCGAGTTCCCTCCGCCTTTATACGTCGTTCAATTTCTCTTTTCTGATGTCGAAAAGAAACTATTAATGGCACAAAATCGTCATCTAGATAGAAAGATTAAGCACTTTATGAAATGATGTTAAAATGTGAATTAATTTGAACCAGGGCTGCAGTAAAGGCCTAGATACGGTCTTTCTACGTAGGACGGCAGTATAGCTGAACACAGAACACACAACTCAGAGTTTTCTGTCTTCGGTTTTGTAATTAGACTATGATCTCACAGCAAGGTGCTTTTGGGTTAATTAAATCTATTTGGGGGGGGGGGGGGGGTCACGCCAGAAATATGAAAATGTTGATTCTTCTTTTTCTTGGGTTTCAATTTGTGACATTTTGAAAACCACGAGTAATCATTTTGAAAGCAGAATTTTAACCCTTCTGGCCCCACCTACATTTACTCATACATATGAATAGCCATGTGTAGTCTTTACGATGCGTCTGATTGTATCTGTCAGTCAGTTTTTTTCAGCTCCGGATTGGTCGGGTTTCAGTTTGGACATAAAATAGTCTTGTTGCGTGTCCAATGGTGTACATAATGATATTGATATGTCCCCCCCGCGCACTCCCCAGTGACTCATCCTGACTGACAGAAAATGTACCATTGTGAAATACAGAACGTACGTACGTTGCTCAGTCTTCATGAACAAAACATAACGGAATGGTTGTTATTATATTTTGTGTTATTATATTATACATAAATCGCTCAACTGTTAATCAGGGTATGACATACGGTTTGACTAATATGTGGTTCTTAATGGGCCCCCCAGGACCCCCGAATTTTCTTGCATCTCACCCCCCCTCCCCCTTTTCCAACTCTACGCCTATCCAACCCCAATATAGTTAATCCCCCCCCCCCCCTAAAAAGGGTTACCTTGTATGCTGTAAAAGACATATTAGAAACAAAACACTAAGAAATATTTCAATTTTTACGACATACAACTTTTCCTGTTTTTCTTGAATTTGTTCAAAGCCCTTCGGCTATCCTAAAGATATTGTGTGTTGCCTTGTCAATTCCCACCCCAACCTGCAGTCTAAAGGACCTATAAATTGTAGCATGTACAATACAGTTCCACTCGGTAAACTGATGCCCAATAGTTTTTCCATGTGGATCTGATATTTCTTTCTTTGTGTCTTTTCTGTCATCAAGATTTTAGCGCCCCGTCATGCAAAACAGGGGTAATTAAAAAGAAAAAAAAAATCAGAACGAGTCACAGGTTGTAATTTAATATGTCACGAGTGGCTGTCACTCACAACTGCAGGAAGTTAAACACGATTGATATAATTGAAATAATTACCACTAGAATCAACAACGGAAAGAAAGCAGCAAAAAAAAAGGTCAAAGGGCTGGGGTTTACTGTGTCACTGTGAGAAGCGACCGTGACGTCAAACTACCGGTGAAGAGGGAGATTGAAATCTAGAACAAATTTACTTTAGTTGCATTGATCAGTCACGGTTCAGTTCAAATAGTAAAGTGGGTACATAAAATGCACTCATTTATTTGATGGAAATTCTTCGAACAAGGAGCTCAGAAAAATATTCCAAATAATTATGCTTAAAATATGGAAAGAAACATTCTATGGTGACAAATGGACGGATTTTGTTGTGGTTTTGGAGAATTTCTTTATCTTGATCTCCCTGAGACATTATTTATTTACTTATGTATTTGTCTATTTATTTCATTGATTGATTGATTGATTTGTTTGTTTATTTATGTTTGTTTGATTATTTCTTAAGGTTTAAACTTTCTTTCAAAGGTTTGTTATATTTTTAAACACATGGGATGAGGTTCTCATGAAGTGCAGAAAAGCAGATAAAACTATCCAAACTGATATAGCTTATGATAGCAAAAGTTGATAGGTCCAATACTGGTTATTCATGCAATTTCATTTTGCTTTAAATTTCTGTATTCAGTTATTGTACAGAAGAGACATACTGTACATTAGCTGATGGTGAGAGCGCAAAGTGAAGGTACATTTTGAGAAACCGACCAACCGTATTTCTTACCCTGATATGTTATTTTATGTATTATAGTTTGACGTGTTCTTGTTCTTTATATGTCATGTCATAGTTGATACATACACCTGTATAGCTGTACATACATTGATCACTGTAAGTTATCTGTATTTTGCAGACAAAAAAATATCATAATTCAATAGATGTATCATGTTTATTTGAATTTGAATTTTTGTTTCCCTATTTGCCGAGAATCTTCTTTGCCCGAACGAGAACTTACTGTTTAAAACATTCACATATAATACCCTTTTGTTTTTTTGTTTCGTTGTGACATTGGTTTACGAAGATGTAAGTGTTTATATTTTTTATTTGCACGGTGTAATGTTTTGTTCCTCTTCGCAATAAAAGTAAAGTCGAGAAAACTATTTCTTTGGTATTGTTGGAGTTATTGGATGGATGGATGGATGGATGGATGGATGGATGGATGGACGGATGGATGGATGAATGGATGGATGGATGGATGGATAACGGGTGGATGGATGGATGGCCATGGTATAAGGATGGATGGATGGATGGATCGATGGATAGATGGATGCATGAATGGATGGATGAATGGCTAGATGTATGGAAGGATAGATGAATGGATGGATGAGATGATAATATCTGTGATAGGAGGAGGTGATAATCGTGATGATGATGGTGGTGGTTGTGGTGATAATGACGGTGGCAGCGATGATAGTATTGATGATGATAAACCTGGTGAAAGCTGTGACGTTGTGAACAGCACAGCCAATGATCAGTGCAGTTCTGACAGAATAGCAGAGATTGCCGCGATGAAAGATGTTGCTGAATGAAAGATAATGCAAAGCCTGCTGTGGCTGCTGCAGTTACTGTCACACAGTTAATTGCACTTGCGAGAGTTGGTTTATATTCATACTTTTTCAAAGAAAGAAACTGTCATTTGAGACAGGTACAAAACGTTCATGAAACTATTCAAAGAAAACAAGGCAAGAAATGTTTCTCTAGTACATGACTGTATTATCTTTGAAATAATTGTTGGAAGTACAAGCACTGTAAAGCAAGTGATTGGCAGTGAGCGCCCAGACTTTTTAAGTTAGGGGGCTGGTAATGATTTTTTTTGCTATTTTCTCTGTAAAGTATGGAAAATTGCATTTCAGCTTGCATTTTGATTTCAGAGGCTTAGCTGTAAATTCAGCATTATGATATTTAACGCTTTTCATGACATTGTTTTTGAATTTTGCCCCCACTGCCTAAATATACATGTATTTTCAATTAATAAAGACATGAACGCCCAATCTCCACAGTGATCACAGCAAACTCAGCCTTATCAATAATCTGTCCGGGTAAGGACAAAAGACCATTATTCGCCAACTTAGAATACAGTCACATTTGAACATTATTTCATCGAATGAAAGGTACTGTATCTTCCCGACCAGATTATAAGTTTGTACGACCAGTACTGTCTTTTGGTCACCAAATTAAAGAATAAAGCAAAGCGCAACACGAAACGTTTCTTTCAACCCCCGTAGAATTTTATTTTTGGAATGTACGGTTTGTTTCATGACGCTGATATTAATATTCTGAGCCACTTATACTATAAGATAAGATGAGATGAGATACGATAATATTCTGAGCCGCGCATAAGATAATATGAGATGAGATAAGATAAGATAAGATAAGATATGATAGGGCTCACTTTATTATCCTATGAGGGAGATTCTCTCACATACATGTGACACACATCTTACTCATCATTAAACATAAACATACATGTACATGTATATCACAACTCATTAAACTCAATAACAGGTACCTAGGTATACATCTAGGTCAAACCTTTCCAAGAAAGGAATCATGTCAAAGACATCGATGGAGAAGTACAATTATATACGTATTTTGTGGCTATGTGTTGTTTGTTCGTTATCAATATTTTCCTCGGTTAGACTGTTTTGTAGCTATGAGTCATTTATTTATTATCAAGATCTTCCTCGGTTCGACTATTGTGTAGCTATGAGTCATTTATTCATTATCAATATCTTCCTCGGTTAGACTATTTTGTGGCTGTGTGTCGTTAAAGTTTGTTCATTATCAATACCTTCCACTATTAAGGTTCCCATTTTCTTCTTTTCTTTCCCCGTTCCTTCATTTCCACCCACTGAATCAAACATTTGGTTTAAGTGCGAGAAAAGAATGAAACAAGAAGAGTAGTCAAGTAAATGGCAAACTTTCTGCCCCATTCATCCAGTCGCAGTTCTCAAATTTTGTAGATTAGAAATAAAAATGAAAATAAATTATAAAGAAAACAAAACATTAATGGCACAATTCCCAGCACAATCACGGGATGAAATTGGAGGGAAATGAGACCTTTTCTCGAACAATTCACTTTATTCCCACATTCCCAATCCCTCCTACCATCTGATGCCCATTTTATGACAGACTTAATGTCCATACGTCTTTCATTTGGTCTGCAGCTCTCTCGCTAGCTCTCTGACGGATCAAACCGTTTGCGAGGACATGTGAGATTTCATACGTGCGTTTTAATTGCTGCTTGGGCGTCTGTGCATTGGGACAAACTCTAGTACAAACGTTCACAGCATTAAAAGCGCACCAATGTCGGGTGTCAGGTAACCTTGAAGAAAATTATTGCTGAGGTCTTCTCTCTCTCTCTCTCTCTCTCTCTCTCTCTCTCTCTCTCTCTCTCTCTCTCTCTCTCTCTCTCTCTCTCTCTCTTTGACTCACATTTTAGCATGTCACTCAGGTCATATCAACCCAGAACGATTGTACAATCCTTTTTCCAATCAGGTCACTCTTAACATGATTGGAAATTAACAGTACTTCTCTGAAATAATAAAGTTTTACACTCGAAATCACTACCACCAGTTTGAGCATGCTCGTAATTAGATTTGTCCACTGTGATAATAATATACATTTACCCAGGCATTTGTGAACCTCGTTCTTTCAAGTGGGGACGTCAGTTCTTGTTTTTTTCAACTCCGTAATTATTTTTGCACAACCGAGAAACTCGACCTTAAGAATGCGGGTTAGGTGTTATGATAAGGAGTTTGAATAAATCGGAACTGTGAAACATCTTGATAAGTGCCACAATGCATTTTAAACGTGCCAACTTGTGCATTTGTTATGTCTCTTCTACCGACTAAAAGATCCCTAGTTTTGTAAGAAAATGGAGACAGAAGAATTTGAGAACTGAGGTCGGGAAATGGAGAAATTTTGGTGTAACAATCACCAGGAGTTGCGATGACGATGCTTGGTAGTTCTTGCCTGATTTATACTAGGCACGAACTCGCACACTTCGGCCGTAACTCTTAGTGTAAGCTGTTAGAAGGTACCTCTAGTGTTTCAAACGTGGCCTCCCCCTACCCTCCCTTTCCACAAAAGAGTGTTGACCAGCACCACATCGTGATATATTTCAACAATAGAACTCTAGGTTACTAGACACTCGGTGACGTAAGTATTTGCTCTGAAAAGGAATTACCATGTAATTATTGTAGCAGAATAAATGGATGGATGGGTGAATGGATGGGTAGGTAAGTAGATGGATGGATGGACGGATGGAATGCAGACTATTTACAGACTTCTATGTTGTAATATTGGTCAATGAGATTGTCTTGTTGTTGTTGTTGTTATTGCTGTTGTTGCATATCATCTGGCATAGGCATGGTCATTTGTGCGCGGGGACAGCTTAGCTGTGGGTTGGCACTTATAAGTCTTGTAACAATGGTTAGCCATACACAACAACGTCACAGTGAAATCTTTCTTTTCATCTTCGTTCCTCTTTATTCCCATCGGATCTGGGGATGGGTTTGGGATGGGCATATTCAGGTTATGATAATAATATATAAATCGGTTATCTCGTACGTGATATTCAGCGTTCAGACTGGAGATTTCTTTACCACTAAAGTTGTGCTGTTG
This sequence comes from Onchidella celtica, assembly GCA_963931925.1. NCBI lineage: Eukaryota > Metazoa > Mollusca > Gastropoda > Systellommatophora > Onchidiidae > Onchidella > Onchidella celtica. The sequence goes on along the minus strand of OZ007582.1, from coordinate 6,211,511 downwards.
CAATGAATGATTGGATGCCTGGATGTTTGGACAGTGTCCAAAAACTGGTCACCCTGCTGAAAGTGTGTCCTTTCCTTTCTCCCCCCCCCCTCCCCTCCCTCCCATTTTCCCACCCCAACCCGGTTCTTTTCCCTCTTTGGCCATACATCTTGTCCAGCAGGTCGTAGATCTCTCCCTAGCCCCAGACACACCATGTCATGCTTGCCGGACTTTGCTGATTGCTTTCTGGGATTACCTCCCTTCTGGCTTGTTTCCCCTGAACGTGCGGGTGTGAAGAAGTGCATTGTGTCGCTGTGCTCTTCTCTCTTTCCCTCCTGTCTCTGCACTCTGCTTGTGTAGCTTCTGAATAATTATATCATACAGATAGAGTAAGCACCCTCTGTCACACTTTGGGCTGTATTCCTAAAAAGGCTATTGAAAATGTGCTATCCCTAGATCAATCTACGTTGAATTGGAAAACATGATACTTGATATGCATTACAAAATCTAGCCAGACAGGGATTTCTGGGACTACTTTATTTGTAAAAAGTTATGAATTTCATTTAAAAGAGCTGTACCGGATCAGTACTGATCTATGTATCACTACAGTATAATCATTTAACAGTGCATCTTTTCATTTACACTTATGGCCTATGCCACCAGACAGGCAAAACACCTCGTACGCCAACATTTCTTTTTACAGTAAATTAATACTAACCCAATTACTTTCCAGATGGTACTTTGTAACAACACTACTTCATAAAGTTTAGTACAATGAGGAAAGAATATGCATAGTCCAGCAATTTCTGTTTCTACTGAATTCTGTGAGAAATGAAAAAAAAAGCACTTTCCACGTATCATGCAATTGTTTCATTCGTTAATTTGCCCAGAGCCTAGACAATTTGTGGCTGACTGTCTCCCCAAATTTGGAGTCCGGCTGGTCAGATTTGGTCCTCTGGTCATCGTGGCGTGCGCTGAATAAATTCAATTGCTGGACACATGCACGCCAAGCTGCTGGACAGCCAGTTGGTATGGGGGGTCAGTGGAGGTGGGGAGGGTGACTTAGACCAAGGAGATTTAGCCTGGGTAGGGGTAAGAGGTAGGGGGAGGGGGGGGGTCAGTGTTATTTACGACCGTTTTAGTATAATTAAATATGGCCAGTTTTTGGAGCCGAGCAGAGTGAGATGTATAGGGTGGAGAGTCTCGGGTGACTTTGGTAAAGCCTGAACGAAAACAGTACTGATAGGTGGTTCTTTGCTGGTACATTAGACAAAGTGCTTTGAAAAATTCAGGTTTTATGTGGTTATGCGGAGTAAATGAACCAGTTTGCAATTAGTGTCAAACCTTACAGCGTTGAAACGTGATAATCAAATCGTATAAAAACATATCACAAGTCTGTAATGAAATTGCACATGTGCGAAGGATCTAATTTTGCAGGAAGGAAGAAGACTGTTTCACTGGAAATGTCTTCCTTATCGCACACACAGTTTAATTTATAAACAGTTGGAACATGCCTATATGTTCAGCTCTTAAGACACCAGAGAAAGTGAACTCCCTTCAATGATTTCATAGAAAATCTGGCTAAAAGACTTGTTATCTGAAAATGGATAAAGTTCAAAAAACCGATTTGTTAAAAAAAGTATTTTGACTGTTGACTGAATTTCTGTGCCATGTCTGGTAAATTGGGTGTGAGTTGGTGTGTGTGTGTGTGTATGTGTGTGTGTGTATGTGAGCGTGTGTGCATCTAACCATGTCCTTGCGTAGTTGTGTTTGTATGCATGTATAATGCATATAATTATGAGAGTTAATTATTAATTTGTTTTCCTCATTGTAAAGCGCCATGAACCGTCGGCAAAAGCGCGCTGTAAAAATCTACTTTATGATTATTATTATTATTATTATTATTACTATTATCATCTGCAGCCGGGCGAACACACATTATGCGGTTTCATATCAGGGTCAGTGACAGAATATAATTCTATTTATTCCTGCACTGTGCTTGCTCAGTCAGCGCAGACACTGATCTGAGACGTGAGGGTTTACAGAACTGATGTAAGCCTGACCTGTAACGCATCAGTTAGTCCCTTCAGCTGTTTATACTCACGAGAATGTCCAAGCCTCATGCATGCCTGTGTACTCCACCTGCTGCTGTCCACATAGGACCTGGTGACGTATACCTGCTGGTGATTTACACAGTTATCTCCACCTGACAGAAAGGAATTACCTCCACTTGACTGTTATGACAAAGAAAAATGGCTGTATCGGTCTACTCATAACTGATGAATATCAGCAATTTGTGCAGTTAGTTACGCACCTCATATTTTCTTATTCATTATTAAAGGTGTTGGTGTTTTTTTTATTAGCCCATTTTAGCATAATTGCAGTACTTTCTGAGTAGTATTGTCTAGTACAAAGGCTGCACAATTTTCTAGTGATACTGAACACGGTGTTCTTTTGAACCTCTTACAGAATACTTTTAGTTGTTTGACCTGTGTCTATAGCAATTTTTAATCAGGCCTACAGCATTGTGCTACATTTGTGTATCTCAGTTAGGCAACAAAGCATTCTTATTGTCAAATTGACCGTATGATAAACACACATTATATGGTTGTAATATGTGTTACACTCAGAAAGAACTTTTTCAGCTGTACAGGAAATAGATTTGTTTGTTTGTTGTTGTTGTTGTTGTTTTTCTCCTCTTCAATAATAAATTCGACGAGAATCTGTGCTCAGTCCATGTAATCTATGAAAACACAGAAAAACAGCGATGGTGTTAGGCAAAAAATCTTAGGATAGCCAGTCCAGTTCATTCTGCACTAGCATACTGCAAATCGCATTATGCATTTTGCAAAAACAAAGGTGAGCTAATCTATGGATGGATGGATGGATGGATGGATAGATGGATAAATGGTTTGCTGGCTGGCTAGATGGATGGAAGGATGGATGGATGGATGGATGGATGGATGGATGGATGGATGGATGGATGGATGGATGGATGGATGGATGGGTGGATGGGTGGATGGATGGATGGACGGATAATATTAAAGCTACATAACACGCCTAACAGTACGGTTTCTTTTCTATTCTTGTTTGAGCATCTGCCCCCAGCTGCTACAATCGTAAGTCTTTGACATAGACAATACTAAAACTGTTTCTCGATAGTCCTTGCCATGGTATACAGTGATCAAACGATGTCATTTTGTAAGAATGCCAAGGGCCGAAACACGTTGACGGTGGTTCTCTACCTACCCTCTGAAGATCTTCTGTAATCTCGCTCTCCCAGGTGTTTCAACTCTTCTTTTTGATCGCGACTGTATCATTTACAATATAGTAATAACCATGATAGTAATAATAATGACTGACACCGTTTCATTATCCTGAGTGTTGTACACCCACTTGGAAATGGCAAGACAAAACCACTGCTGCTGCTGCTGTAGTCCCATCTGGTTTTATTGCTTCCCTCCTCTGTCTATTACAGTCCTTTGAACACTCAATACAAGAACTTGATCATCGCTCAGTCCACGCCTCTAGCATCAGAAAGCACTATAAAGAGGTCAACTGCATTGTCTTCACATCTTCATTCTGAGAATATCCCGCCGTCAAAGACAGTAAATAACAGCACAGCCAAGAAGGGGATAAGTTGTAGCCTTGTTGAAAGCAGTACGACCAGACATGGCGTTGGGATGAGCGCAGTAAATCACAGGGCCCCCGAAGACTGCGGTTTTTGGGGTTGGCAATGTCTGATGGTCAGTGCAGTCCCATGGACGACCCAAAGTCTTACTGGTGATCTTTGATCTTCAAACGCCGCCTGCCTTTCAGTGTCAGATGGTGGGATTTAAAGTCTTTACGTGCGGTCTGTAGGTCGATAGGTCAACAGGTATACAAACATAGATCTCTTCGAAATGTTGGGGCTTATATCTGGAAAGAGATGTGGAATTTTGTCAAGGCTAGGGGAGCGTTCTTTACCTGTTCAATAACTTTTCCTATATATTGAAGCTGTAACATTAAATAGCAGTAGATGTCCCAGCAGCAGTGCAGTAGTAATAGCAGTTGTATTAGTAGTAGTTAGTAGTAGTAGTTAGTAGTAGTAGTAGTAGTAGTTAGTAGTAGTAGTAGTAGTAGTAGTGTAGTGGTAGTAGTAGTAGCAGCAGCAGTAACAATAGTAGTGGTGGTAGCAGTAGTAGACGTTGTGGTGGTGATGGTGATGGTTATGGTAGTGGTGATAGTGGTAGTGGAAGTGGTGGTGATGGTGATGGTGATGGTAATGGTGATGATAATGGTGGTGAAGGTAGTGTTGGTGGTGGTGATAGTTAGTGTGGTGGTGGTCTCTCCATTTTCAAGAAAAAGGTAACTGTACAGCTGCCCGTGGTTTGCAAGAATGTCTGAAACTGAAATTAAAATTAATAGATTGAAATTTATCCCTATCATCACCCACCCCCCCCCCTCCCCCCAGACACACCAGACACATGCCAGTAAATGTATCCCTATCATCACCACCCCCCACCCCCCCCCCATATCACCAACGAACATTTATAATTTATTATCAAATAATTATTATATAATATATATTCAAATATAGTACTTTAGAATACAAGTTGTGAGTTGTGAACTGTTGTGAATTGGGAACTGCGCCTAACAGGCTGCGTTACAATTTGCTCTGAGATAGAGAGAGATAGAGAGAGTGAGAGAAAGAGGGTGAGAGAAAGAATGAGAGAGTGAGAGAGATGCAAATCGAGAGAACAAGACTTTCTGTAAAGCGCCTATCGCAAACTCGTTTGGATTAGGCGCTATATAAATGATCTTCATTATTATTATTATTATATTATCATTATTATTATTATTATTATTATTATTATTATTAGACCCAAAAGTTCGCCACACTGCCAGTGTCTTTATCGTTGTTCTTATTTCTGGTTAATGACTTGTATATAATGGCTGGTCCTGTCATGAAACCATCCAGGTGCGATGAACCTACTTTGTATATCTGAGCCAAACTAATACCTGGTGCATGTATTAGAATACCGGCCGAGCCGAAATAAAATAAACTTTTTCAATTTATTATTTCTATCACTCAAGTTATTTATCATTCATTCCTCAGAGGAAAAACTTAGATCACTACCATGAAACAAACCTTGAAACCATAGTGTAAAGTTTGCAGTTTACGTATCAGTCACAGTCTGTTCATAAAATCTAACTCTGAGAGCTCTTAACCCTGACCCTGATCCCAATTCTCTACCCTAACTTTGTCCTAGATCATAATAATAGTTCGTCCATCAGGTATGATGATGACCTTAACAACACCAGAGGAATAAAGAACAGAAATTGTTGAGAATTTCAACACATGGACAATAAAGAGAACTAAAGGACACAGAGGACAGAATGGAAAGACTGTTCTTTCATGACTTATGGCTTCTCATGTGACTGATAAGTCCTATTTTTGCCCTGCAGACCCTTCCGCATAAATGGCAAGAGTGCTCCGTTGGTTCAGTACCACTGGGCCTTTTTTTGCGCCGTTCTCTTTTTTTGATAGCCTGCTGGACTCTGTCAGCTTCCCATGCTTTGCTGCCTCTGGTAAGGGCCGCCCTCCAATTTGCACGATCAAGCGAGAGCTTTTCCCACTCACTCACATCAATGGCAAAGGCCTTCAGTGATTGCTTGAGAGTGTCTTTGTAACGTCTCTTTGGGGCCCCAACATTCCTCGTTCCATCGGAGAGCTCAGAGAAGAAGATTTGCTTAGGGAGTCTGGAGTCGGGCATTCTGACAACATGTCCTGCCCAACGTAGCTGAATTTTTTTTTAGGTGGCAGAAGATGCTCAATTCCTTGGCACGATTGAGGACCTCAGTGTCTGGAATTTTATCCTGCCATTTGATCCTTAGGATCTTTCTAAGGCAGGCCAGATGAAAGTGATTTAGCTTTCTGGCATGCGATTGGTACACTGTCCAGGTTTCAGCCCCATAGAGTAGGGTGGGAAGGACCACAGCATTGTACACTTTCAGCTTAGTGTCTGTGCGAATGCCGGCAACATCCCACACTCTCTTTCGAAGCCTCCCAAATGCAGAGCTGGCTTTGCTGATTCTTGAGAGAATTTCAGTATCAACACGAGCCGCGGAAGACAGTGTACTGCCAAGATAGGTGAAGTTCTCCGACACCTTCAGAAGACTGTCATGGACTTTGATATTTGGGGTCACAGGATACTTGTCGTCTGGAGTAGGCTGATGGAGCACTTCCGTCTTCTTTGTGCTTATTGTGAGGCCAAAGTTGTCACAGGCACTAGAGAACTTATCAACACAGTTTTGCATGCTATCTTCATCGTGTGCCAGAAGTGCACAATCATCAGCAAATAGTAGGTCACAGACTTGAGTACTTTTGGTTTTGGTTTTTGCCTGAAGTCTCCTGAGGTTGAATAGACTGCCATCAGTTCGGTACTTGATGCTTACCCCTTGAGGAGGAGAGCTAAAGGCTTCTTGTAGCATTGCAGAGAACATGATGCTGAACAGAGTTGGGGCTAAGACACAACCCTGTTTTACCCCATTTGTGACAGCAAAGGGCTCTGAAACACTGCCGTTGCTTTTGACTGCAGCTTGCATGCCATCATGAAACTGGCGCACTATTGTGATGAATTCGGGTGGACACCCAAACTTCGCCAAGATTTTCCAGAGGCCTTCACGACACACAGTGTCAAATGCTTTTGTGAGGTCAAAAAATGTGATATACAGCGCTTTATTTTGTTCCATGCTTTTTTCCTGAATCTGTCTGGCAGCAAAAATCATATCCGCCGTTCCCCTCTCTTTACGAAAGCCACATTGGCTCTCGGGAAGCAAGTCATTTGACGAGAGGTGATCAAGAAGGCGATTCAGAAGCATTCTTGCCAATATTTTGCCAGCAATTGAAAGTAGAGAGATTCCCCGATGGTTGTCACAGACTTGGCTGTCCCCTTTGTTTTTGTACAGATGGATGATTGAAGCATCTTTGAAGTCCTGTGGCAGCTTCCCTGCTTTCAACATATGATTGAACAACTCGGTCAACCTTTCAATAAGCTTTTCTCCACCGAAGGCATACACCTCAGCAGGAATTGAATCCACGCCTGGTGATTTGTTAAAGGACATCTGATTTGTAGCAGTTCGGGTCTCATTTGCTGTGAATGGCTTGGCAAGAGCTGCATTAATAGGAGTCTGAGGGAGGCGGTCAATGGACTCAGTATTTATATTTGATGGCCGATTTAGCACACGTCCGAAATGTTCTGCCCAACGCTGAATTATGGCATTCAATTCAACAATGCGTGTTGAACCATCTGACGCAAGAAGTGGCGTAGTGCCAGAGCGGGATGGTCCAAACACAGCTCGGAGGCTCTCAAAGAACTTTCTAGTGTTGTTTGTGTCGGCATATTTCTGAGTTTCTCTTACTCGCTCTTCTAGCCAGTCATTTTTCATTTTCCTCAGCTTCTTCTGGAGTACACCCTTACATGCACGCAGTGCATCAGCTTTTGCTGTGGAAGAGGGGTCACTGCAGTGAGCTTGGATGAGACTATTTTTTTCTTTGATGAGCACTTTGATTTCATTATCATTATCATTGAACCAGTCCTGGTGCTTGCGGACAGGAAAACCAACTGTGCTGCTGGCGCAAGAGTGTACAGTCGTATTTAGGTCAGTCCAGCTCTGTTCAATGTTCTCAGGGTCAAAAGTCACGCAATCCAATTTTGAGGAGAGTTCTGATGAGAGCTCGCTCTGTTTCTCAGCTGAGCAGAGTTTTGAAACATTTAGGCGTTTAGGTGGCGCTTTCCCTTGAGGGCGTCTATTGCGCCTCAATGTTAGTCTGAGCTTGCAAACAATGAGTCTGTGGTCAGTTCCACACTCGGCACCACACATCGCCTTTGTTACAAGGACATCCTTTCTGTCAGTCTTCCTCACAATGACATAGTCTATGAGATGCCAATGCTTTGAGCGGGGATGCATCCATGACGTTGTTTCTCACGGGGAGACTAAAATTTGTGTTGGTAATGAACAGGCCAAATTCAGCGCACAAAGTAAGTAAGCGCAACCCATTGTTATTGCATGAACCAACTCCATGAGGGCCCAAAACATTTGGCCACGCTGAGATTTCGGAGCCAACCCTAGCATTGAAGTCCCCCAAGAGAATCAGCTTATCAGCTGCCGGGACAGAGCATATGACAGATTCTAGATCAGAATAGAACTTGTCTTTGGCTTCATCTGGGTTTGTCATGGCGGGCGCATATGCGCTAATGAGGGTGGCTGACTGGCTTTTCCCAACTGGGATCCTGAGTGTCATTAGCCTGTCATTTATTTCAATTGGCATGGACTGCAAGTTTCTGACAAGGTCATTTTTAATTGCAAACCCAACACCATGCTGTCTCGGTTCGACTGCACCCTTGCCTTTCCAGAAGAAGGTGTATCCACCACTGAGCTCTTTGAGTTGGCCACTATCAGGGAGTCTGGTCTCACTGAGTGCCACTATGTCCAGGTTGTACCTGCTGAGCTCAATGGCAATAAGTGCAGTGCGTCTTTCCGGGTTGTTTGAGTTGTCCTGTAGTGTGCGTATATTCCAGGCTCCTAGCCTGAGTAAGCTGAATTTCTTTTTGTTTCGACCGCAAAAAGGGATCCCCACTGGTCGCGGTATACCAGTCAGGGTGATGTGAAGTGGGCTTTCTTTAGGGCACCTTTTCTAGCCCCTCCCTCAGTTGAGGTGAGCAGTGCTATCCTTAAATAAGGCTGCTCAGCTACTGTGGGTGCTGCCTCCCCACGCCTCCACTTCAATCGACGATGAAGCGACCATAGCCCACAGCCACCAACGTGTAGGTCTGTGCTAACAGCTTCCAGTCTATCCAAACCTGCTGCCACCGCACTCGCCCATCGCCGTTGGAATTTTGAGAGGAAAGAAGACGAGACAAAGATGAAAGAAGACGAGGTGAGTGTTAAGACTGGCGCAAAGAATTTGTTTTTAGTGAGAAAGAGCTGCGCAAACATCAGACTCACTCTCTCGCCTGGACACAACTTATCCAAGTGGCAAGACAGGGTCAAGACGACTGGAAATGTATCCAGGTGCAGGAGGATGCCAGAGGGACAGTCATATTGCCTGACCGGCTGCCTGTAGGCTACTCCACAGCCTCGCAGTCCCAACTGACTAGGGTGAAAGACCCAAACCAAAGAACACCAATTGTTACGAATCTGGACTGGGTGATAGTGCCCTCCAGTGTTAGGGTTCTGGTACTAAAGTCCCCTCTAGCTGTTATGAAGAGGGTCTTCTCAATGATGGTATTATGACTGCATTTTAAATCGAGAGGTATTTAATATTTAATCTTCCGTACCATGCCACACACTAAGAACAATCTGAATAAGTTTCATAAACAGACCTGCAGGGCCACAAATTTAATTACATTAATTACCCTAACAATTTTGGTCTAGATCTATTACATAGTAAAGACAACATCAGCAGCATCAAATCTAAATTCAATAATATGTCACTAGAAGTCTTCTCTAGATTCCTATAATATTATGATAATTCTGACTCACTAACAATTTAAGTACTAATTATCTATCTCTCAGATATAGTCTGCCTACTATATATCAATCAATATACTAATATGAGCTCTGGCGACGATGTTATCTCAGCTATTTGTGCCTACCGCTTATAATGAATCGAGCCCGTCAATATAAACTGACGTAGCTAAGTCTAGAGATCTACTCTAGGATGGGCTGGCAATTCCCAGCCTCATCCAGACAAATCAATCCCAATTCACAGATGTGTATGCAATACATTCATACTAGTTGCAAGTCAATATAAGTCTTTGTCTTGCATTCTTGGGTAGCATTCCTAGTATATGCGGCAATCCTGTCTTAGTGGATAACTTATGTTCAGCTCCTCGTTCATTGTTGAGTCATCAATGGACAAACACTTACGCTTGGTCCCTGGTGTTAGAAAACCAGGGAACAGTGGACAATAGCAGTGGGCATATCTCATTCAAGCATATGGCTTCATCTCAAATGTCTATAGTGGACTAGACATGAATCGAACAGAATTATGATTCTTCAGGCAGAGTCGTGCCGACGCCTGCACAGATTGGAGTTTTCTGTATGGAGTAATGGACATAGGTATGGCTACACTTTTATACTGTGCAGCCACCTGCAAATTACCGTCCAAATCCCTAGATTTGATTGGTGCATCCATGCGAGCTCATCTCGCAGTATTAATATATTCTACGTGGGAGTTGGTCACGGCCTTGTACTAAAACAGACAAGGTCAATTTACAATGTCAAAACAATTACTGAAATCTTTAAACCCTCGTGCTTTCTACATTTTATGTACGAATTTCTGAACGCGACTAAGCGTCTTAAACTATCTATCCTTATTCACCCCTTCTCTTCCCTTCTAAGTGTTCATCAAAATCACGGGGTCGAGAATTGCACTGTCACTCCTAACTTATCCATTTATTCTATCTCGCCCCACTTTCTTTCCATCTCTAAGAAAAAGTGTTTCAAAAACAAACTGTTCACGAGAACAGTTCAAGGACAAAATTACGCTGGTTATAATCAACGAGACCGTGAAAAATCAACTCCTTGCAAGTCCGTGACCCAGCACGGCAATTATAGTACTTAACCCCTGACACCAATACTGGTGGATGCTCTGTGTCACGATATCCAGGCCAGAGTGACGGTATATTGCCATCTGCCCTAGGCGCCCCTACTAACAGGCCAGGTAACCGAGATCTAGGTCATATTATCGGAGGCCGACGATGCGTACGTGTCCGTATTACACAAGCGGGTGTAACAATAGGAAGCGAGTGAGGTTAGTCCAAAGATCTTAAAATAGTATTCACCGGGTTAATACTATTTTAAGATCTTTGGGTTATTCTAAGAAAATACTTTAGATTCTCACAAAATCTTATATTTCCCTCCATTCTAACACATCAGCGATAATATTATCGTCAAGAGCTGGGACAGGCAAGTGGCATAGGGAGTGGGAGGTAAAGATCGTGAAAAGTATGGGTCAGTAGTAACTGAGCAACAGCATGCATTTGTACATGGCCGTAGGGCGCTGCTCAGAACATTGAACGAATAAACAAGAGTTCACAACAACACAACAGTACTACATTGTGGTAAAACAAAAAAAAGAAGGCCTTCAAATCATGCAGCCATTTCTTTCGATCAGTGAGATTATGAGAGATAATTAGGAAATTCAATGGCTCGACAGAGACAGACACAAAACAGCGGATGAAAATCTAACAGTACCAGTGTGAGGATAAATGCAACGCAAACATTTTAGCAGATGCTCCACATTTCCTTATATAGATCAATTCTTCAAATTTGAATCAAGAAACATTACTCACCACATGACATAGCAGGCTCCTAGCACGACAAAATACTCCATAATTACTGTGAGGTCAGTTTGGCCACTTTTCTCCGCTGTTTGGATGTACTCTCCTCTTGAACATTACCACAGAAACGCTTCATTAGGATATTTACGATCCTGCTCACCACAGCACTGGTAACGTCAATGTCGATATGAAATAGTGCTGGAAACTCATTCAAGATTTTGACAAGCCTTTTGCGGCAACTCAACTCTTTTGAGTTTATGAAGAAGACGTATGCATATGTTAACAACTGGAAAAGTTCTTTAGTAGGGTAACTCAAACCACCTCGGTCCAGTGTTTCAGAGAAATGGCGGATTTCTTGTGGGATGGATAATGGATCTCCCTCTAGGCCCTGCAAATCTCTGTGCTTGGCGGCGATGTAACCCCCGATGTAGAAAAGAGCCATTCGTTCGTCAGTTGAAAGATTGCCTACAGTCTCGGGTATGTCATCCATGATAAGAAGCTCTTCATCTGTCAACTGTTTATTGCAAAGATCACAAGTATGATGGGCTTCAGAATAATCTATTTCTGGCTCATTTTGCAACAATAACTTGGCCCTGTCGATGGCATGAGCGTGACTCACATCTTGGGCGGTGATGTAATAATTGCACCCTGCTGACATTCGAAAATGTGCAAAATGTTGCTCAATAGCATCTTGCTGGAAAAAACCCACAGTCACATACTGGTGCTGAAGAGCTGTCTGTGTCGTTAATAGATACTGACAGATGTCAATGAGGCACCTACATGTCCAAAACAGAGCATCAGCTGTGTCTTTAGTGAGTGACCTGATCCTGGGGTGTGTGGAGGGTTTCATTTCCTTGGCACGGTCAGCCCAGTACTCTAAAATTTCCAGCTGCCTGCTTCCCTTGTCTGTGAGATCAACAGCAGCCCTGTCTGGTTCCCTCACATGAATGTGCTGAAAGGGCGTTTTGGTGTTGAATACCTTCCAGAGTTGCAGCACTTCGTCTATGAAGGCAGCCGTGTCCTTCCAAGATGTTGTAGACGCAGAAGAAGTTTTAAGTGCACAGCTGGTCTTCTCCGAAAAGACATTCAGAACCAGTGACACTTTCTGCTTTTCAGTATTGGATGGATTCACTGCTGTCCTCGTTAGAGTTGAGAGCTTGACTAGTGATGTCTCCTCATGTCGATGAAGTTCCTCCATGTCTGACCAGCGTGCCGTTTTGACCACGTTACTATTTATTGGTCTAAAGTCCAGCGACTTTGTCTTTTCTGTGATCCAATTATTTCTAATGTTTTTTAGAAGATGCACAGTGTCGTACATTAGAAATAATGGCCTGGTACTGTCTACAGGTGACTGTGCGGCCCATGGACTATCTGAATTCAAGTTTTGGAACATGCCGAAAAATGCCTGATTGACCCTATTGTTGTCATTAATGATGGCTATGACCTTTGCACCGCAAGCCTCTAAAGAGGTTATTACTTTAGAGACTTGATTAAATTGGAATGCAGCTTTCAGTGCATGACATGGAAGAATTTTTACTAAAAAGGATTTAGAGCCAAAAAAGCACTTGACCATAATACAAAGCAGTGTTGTTGCCAATTTCTCTGGATCATCCACAGCGTAGCCAAAAAGTGATCCACCACGGTATGACACGGAAGCTTTTACATACACCTCATCAATTATCAGTATGCAGTACTTGCTTCTTTCTTCTTGTCTTCCGAAGATTGAGGTAAACAGGACATCATCACTTCTGCCTTTAGCTATGCTGGTGATTTTCTTGAGAGTTGACAAGGATGGTAATTGAAGATAATCTCTCAACTGGAGGTACAATGCTCTTGACTGTGAATACCACGTGAAAGCCAGCAGCATGTCCTCCGTAGAGTAGATGCGGCTGTTTTTGGGACAATTCATTAGAGACACAGTTCTGTCAAGGAATTTACTCTTAGTTACATCTCTGTCTAATCCACATTCATCATCTGTCATGACAAAACGAATAACTTCATCTAACTCACTCCAGCAGCGAAGTTCTTTAATTGTTGGGTGATGGATCCTCCTGAGCTTTCTATAGGCTTCGAATATTAATTTCAAAGGTTCTGTGTCTCTTTCTAGCTCGAAATATACAGAGTAATTTGGAATCGGACCGTTTCTCTCGGTACTCAGAAAAATATACTGATGTGTTTCATTCGCATTTGAAGCAAAAAACCCCATACTTTTGAGTTTGTCAGAAAGCACATCATTAAATGTTTCCAAGTTGAATGTATCTAGTTCCATAAATTGTGGCATCTCGTCGACATTTACTGCACGCGCTGCTTGTGTAGACTTCTTCGTTGGTCTAGGGGTTTTTCTGTGAGATGTGCTTGGGATACACGACTGAGGCACATTTGGGAAGATAGATGGGGCAACGGCTGGAACATGATACCCTCCACATGTCCGAATCATTGGAGTGTCTTTTGGCCAATGGAGTGCACAAACTCCCATATTATCTGTAACACGTTCAAATTTAAGCTCGTTGGGCAAACTACTGATCCACTCCCTACGCTTTTCCTCATTCTTGGGAAATCGATAAACACTTATCTTTTGGTCGGTAGCTTCACTTTTGTATCCAGTTTTACAACCAAACACAGAGCACTTTCTCACCATATTTACAGCTGTATGTCACAACGTCTCTAGACAAAAACACGATGAATTCCAAAATGAAGCAACTTTAAAGGCAACTCTCATTACAATAACAATGCATATGAATGGCAAAGACACTAGCAGATGATTATACACTTATAGACTATACTTTAATAATGTGAATGTTCTTGATCTCAGAATGAACAGTTAATCCAGCGATATTCAAACGACAAAGACAATGTTATAACAAGCATTGTTTTGAAACTGAGTTTCACAGGAAGGAATGGGACAATTTGAGTACATGCAACCACTTTTCGTCATTTCGATACCACTCTCTTTGACTTTAGTAAGTATTGGTGCCAAGATGTGCGCGATATCTAACTACTTGGTTCTCGATATTGCCTGTGTGGCACCGGCCTTATCAAATTACGCAAGCAAGCATCAGTGTCCCAACGTTGTCGGCCTCCGATGGTATGACCCAGATCTCGGTTACCTGGCCTGTTAGTAGGGGCGCCTAGCATCTGCCCCATCAATCCTAGATCACTCACGATGTAAATCTCACCCGGAGAGATCATGGGTGTACTACGGACCACCAACAGCGAACTCGTCGGCGATACAATGGAATCACTCCATAGAATTTATATTTAAGATGTTTGAAGAAACGGAGGACACTGGGCAGGACGTCCCGTCTTCGAGCCTTCACTGCACAGAACTGAAGACCGTAAATCAGATCCGGGTACTATAATTGGTTGACCCCTGAGTCGTCCACACTTGTACATCATTATTCATGAAAGAAATCCCATTCGGATTCATTATCATAAGCCTAGAAACATGGACCCAGACTTTGTAGTCAATTTTTCATCTTTCCTCAGACACAGCTTTCGGTTTAACTTTCCGGTTACTGAGATATTATGATTTAACACATCACAACCACCCTTCCAAAACTGTCAAATTTACTGTTTGATTTTGTAAAGCTTGATCAGATTGGGAAATATTTATACAGAATAACCTTCTCATAAACCCGGGCTGCTGGTTAATTTTCACTGGATATGTCATTTGGCCGCTGGACTTCGAGTCCCATTGATAAGTAAAGGGTTTAAGACACCAATCTATTACCAAGAAAATGATGTTGCTTATCGTGCAGTATTCGTTTTGTTTTGTCACAATTTGATTGAAACAGTAATGTATTATTTCTACGTAAGTCTGGCAACGAAAATAATTGTGTAGACTTACTGGGCATTTTCGGTGGTGTCAAGTTCTGTAAATTTCATTGCAAAAAAGGTCAAAGTTTTTGTCCTGGCGCCAGATCTGGACAAAGAAATTACAGTGTATCCTCTGGGTTTTCTCACGTTTAGTTTCTTACTGTGTTAAAATGCATGGAAATGGCACCAAACCGCAACCATTTCAGTAAAGAAATACAAGACTTAAATAAGAAATGAAACAACAGAGAAATATAAGAGAGGAAAACAGTTTTTTGTCTTCTACACTGTATTCAGATTTCATATAGATATAGTAACTTTGTATCTGTTTTCAAATTTTCACATAAACTGGACAAATGCTTCTACGCTAGCATACTTCAATCAAATTCCCTCTGGCTTCCCGTGCCCAATCCGATAGCCGTATCGGACACATCGACACAGATGTCCAACAGTTTTGACCAGCAAACTTTGACCACCAACAGCTCTGATTTATGTCCACCCACAAAGGTACTTTTGAAATGGCCATAATCAAAGATCGCAGTGTTGTTGTGTGCGGTGCACTCAGAGATCACACAGCGATGCGATCCTCTATCTTTCCAACCTCCAAATCATTCAAAACCCTTTCCAGTGCTTCACACGGGCAGATCCAATGTCCAATCTTTTCAAACTTTCCTGCAGGCTTTACCGCAATAGCACGGACACAAAAGATGGGCGGCTCCTATCTCTCGAGGTCCCCAGCGGTAAATGGAGTCTGCCCTTATGTTTGAAAATGGTCGTTAGGATTTGAGGATCTCTGCGGAAACTGATACATCCACTTTCACAAATGGGACGTCAAACTTCGGTCATGCCACGCCCAAAAAGCACTGAATGCTTACAATTTGGGAATTAGGATTGGAAACCCAGAAATGCTAATTTAGAGACTCCCTCCCTTTGCCACCACTGGTCAACTTGAGATGCAGATGTTAAAGAAAGAGACGCTTAAGAAACAAAAAATGAAAAGGATTATTTAAGAACGTTAAGTGATAAGGGGGAACTTGGTTAAAAACTGGTAAAGTCGAACTTTGAGAGTATTGAGATAGTTAGGGCAGGTAAAGACTGGGTGGAAATCAGAAGATGAGAGGAGCCAGAGGATCTTAACAGGTTATCTGGGTGAGCTGGGCTGAATTGAATGAAAGATTAGACGCTCCGTATCAAAGTTCCCGTGCTAGGCCCGCGGTTTTCCAGCAGCACTGTGGTATCTCGTGGCGGGGAATGATTTAATGGCTACATGATTAGATGTCAAACTAGCCGATGGAGGAGAAATTGAGGCCCAGGGTGGGGATGTGGGTTGGCTGAGATGGGCCAGAGAAAGATTTGCGACTGGGTGGAGGATAAACTAATCACTGTCTCAAGCCTTCAGGCTTTCATGGAAGTTCTTTGTGTGGGAGTTCATTGTTAGAGACGGCTAATTTCTATGTAAATGTCTCTATTACCTGTGTCCTTCATTTTCTGATATTTTCATATTGTGTCATAGATCTGTTCATCCAGCCATCAATCCATCCATCCACTCAACCGTCCATCCACCCACCCATCCATCCATGAGCCCCTCATTCCATCCATCCGTCTATCTATCTATCTATCTATCTATCTATCTATCTATCTATCTATCTATCTATCTATCTATCTATCTATCTATCTAGCTGTCTGTCTGTCTGTCTGTCGAACCATATACCTAGTACCTGTCAGTGTAATTCCTATCTTCTGTCCGTCTGTTCACCTAACTACCCCTCCTCCCCCCAGAATCTGTAAACCTATCTACCTATCTATCTATGTACCTGATCTGAATACGAGTACTCGATGGCTGCCCTCCTACAAAATTCATAAACATCTCCTTTTTCTATTAAGTCATAATGTAATACTCCCACTAGTCCTTTTTCATTCTCTGGTTCGGACCAAGTTTTAAACTCGCGATACCCTATCCTTCCACTTAATATCGTCATTTTACCGTCCGGGTTATCAAAATTTGCGGAGTGACAAATCGATACTGAAACTGATTTATTGCACCTTGTAATAATATCGTGCCACTACCTAGTCATTACGATGATATCTCGTAGACACTTATAATTGTTTGACGATTCGCTATAACCAACGATTTCTGATATGCGATGGGCGACGTTTGCGTTGTTTTCTCATAATTTGTTGTCCATTGTCATTGTTTACTTATGTCATTTTTTTTTTTTTTTGGTTCCCAGACATTGTTCGTCTAATTACCGTTCCTATTCTTTATCTAGGTTAGTATTTCACTAAGTATGGGTGGCGGTTAAGCCCAATTTTATTATTTTCTGATTCAGAATAATAATATTTATAATCTCTCTCTATTTTTTTATATTTTTTCTTTGACAGTTTGTTGATATTTTAAAAAATGTTTATTTTAGTACTAAATTTGTTGGACATTATTATTTCAAAGGGCCTCAATTACTCTAATCACAAAGTAGTGCAAGGCAAGTCAGTGCACTGAGTCAGGTCCCTTTTGCGTCGGCTTTGTCTCAGAATTGCGTCCCAGGGTATGGAAAACGTACATGTGAGTGTGGGAGGGGGAGGAGGGGGAGGTGGGGGGGGGGGGAGTTGGAGGGAAGAGAAGAAGCTTCTGGAGAATGTACGCATGCTTTTCAATTTTGGTAATGAAGCAAAGAGTTTTTTTGTTGTTTTTTTTCAGCAAATTCATGTATTGGAATGTATGGAAATGAAATCATCTTTTCCAAGTAAAACAGTCATAGGTATACAGTAGTCCATGTAAAGGGCCACTTTAAGATCTAGAAAGTCGAGGCTTTATCAAAGACATTATTTGCATTTCTCATGGCCGCACGCCCGTACAAGGGGGAAGGGAAGGGAAGGGGAGGGGAGGTGGGAAGTGGCAAAGAAAGTCCTATTAAACACGTACATGGGCGTTGGGTGGGGAGAGAGAGAGTTGTTAGACATTGCCAAACTCAAAATTTACGGACGAACTTACCCAGTCAAACCATCTAACTTGGATTTTCATTCTGAAGACTGACACAACATGAATACACGGGGGAAATTGAACACATGCAAGACGCGCTCACCAAATGAAAATATGATAATACATACATGTAATAATAATAATAATAATGATAATGAAAATGATAAAGGGTTTGTTAGTCATGCCTATTATCCTCACGTCTTTCAATAAATCAAGACTGTCTGTGACTAAGATCCATATGCATGCAATTATCCTCAAGATTACCACTTAAGAAATTCAATATTTGGAGCACCCTCTCATTTCACACAGTAATACTGCTGCCGCCACTAGAACACACCGCTCTGCTAACACCTAGCAGCGATTAGATCGAAGTCTTTGATCTCCGCTCATATCAAAGAGGGCTGATGAAGGCCGACTTTCCCAATAAAGGGGGAAGAAATCAATCGAAGGGCGATAATTCGACCAATACTTGCGGTGTGTACACAAAGATTAGATATTTGCATACGCTCCCCGCTTGACATAGTTACCCCAAGCCTGTCGTGATAGATGGCTTCGTAATGATAAATAGACCTCTTTGGCTACCAGCGATTAGTTAAATGCGGTTAATATTGTAATGGCCATTAAAGCTGGGGACACACTCAGTCAAGTCTGTTTCCCGTACGTTCTGGGTCTGTGTACGGACACTCTCTTTTCGCCAGCTGACTCGAGACGGTTTTGACGAGCTCGAAACAGTCAAATCAAAAAAGAAAATGTTGTATACAGCAGCAAAGCCTCGCGTAAGAAATAACATCCAAAAGATACCATGAAATGCAAAGAAAAAGGGAAGACAAAAAAAAAAAAATATCAATATTTCGGTGATGTATCTCGATGCGACCCCAAAGTTTTTCTGTCGTTTTTACAATATTTCGTAGAAATAGTGAGACAGATTTGTTTGTGACTCCCCAGTACGTGATGTCCTTCCTGTTTAATTCTATAGTCCACATCTCGGGCTAAAACCGAGACAAAACACACTTGTCTTCGTGCGTCACCAGCGGAGAGTTGATGGACTACCGACTCCCAAACTAATGGTGGCCTAGAAGCAAGGTGCTCGCCTCTCATGCCGAAAGTACCGGGTTCGAATCCCGGTCGGTGCAGGCATTTTGGAATTTTTGGATTTTTCTCATATTTTCCTGTCCCTGATCCTATGGTAGGTAGGAACGAGCACCTAGTCTTCTCGGATAAGGACGAAAAATTTGGAGGGCCCCTGTGCATGTTGCGCACTTTAAAGATACCTTGGCAGTTTGGAAATCGAAAAGAGCGTGCCGAACAGGCCGCTGCCAAGGCAAAATTCTTATGAACGAATCTCCACCACAACAAGATAAATAAAAAGAAGAAAAAGTGAAATGTAAATGCCAAGAACAGCGAAACCTCCTAAAATAAAGAGCTGAACACACGAAACTTGGCGGGCTCTTCTGGTAGTGTCTTCTCCTATCCTATCGTTCTGTTACATTCTGTCTTTCGTCTTGCCCCTTTTTCCTGCACAGTGTCACCGTTGTGCTTTCTTCAAACTCAAATCTTCAAAAGCCCAGGGATCATGTGGAAAATATTTGGCGAAGACATGGTTGCAATAATATTGCCTTTGTATTGACCTATAGACTATTCTCGCATTCTATGAAGCCATCAAAAAATCGACTTGTCGGATCAGGAATGTGAATCGATCTATGCCTTGAAAGTTGATCACAAAATACATACAGGTCCATTAAACTGTGTACATGTATGCTCTTTCAGAATCTTGTAAATTTTAAATGTTTTAACACTGTTCGTGGAAATTATTTGTTGATGTTGTTGTTTTTAACTTTTGTCCTGTCCTTGCTGTGAATAGCGTATGAATGGTATTACATGTATAGACATGGATAAATTGTAAATTTGATAAATTGTGTGTTTGTGGGGGAAGGGGGGGGGGCACCGCATTGTGGGCCCTGTGTGTACATTTGCTTATTGGGACTGATAAGCGTTTTGTACTTGACAAATTATATATTTACTTTTTTAACTCTTCATAACTATATTTATCTAAGTAAAATTTCCCTACCGGAAAACATTTTTTCTTTAAATCTAAAAATCTTGCTCACCAATTCCTGATTCACTGAGGCGTACCGGAAAACTGAGCCGGATTTTTAATAATAATAATAATAATAATAAATTACATTTATATAGCGCATTTCCAATAAATGCTCAATGCGCTTTACAAGTAATAAAAACTCATTCCTCTCTCTCCCACACTCCCTCTCCCCACCCCCCTCTCTCTCTCTTCCCATCACATTCTCACTCCTTCTATCACATGCTCTCTCCCCTCAGGTAAGTCAAGAAAAATAAGCCTGCTGGAACAAAAAATGCTTCAGCTGCCTTTTGAAACTTACTAATGATTTTGTTTGTCTCAGTTCCATAGGTAACTTGTTCCACATTAAGGGGCCAATATATGTGAATGATCGTTCACCATAACATCTGTATGATTTCACAGGTGTCACTAGCATGGTGGAATCAGTGGAGGATCTTAAACTTCTCCCTGGTGTATACAGTTTTATCAAATCTTGTAAATAAGAAGGAGCCGAGTCATTCAGACATTTGAAACACAGGATGCAGATTTTAAAAATTATCCTTTGCTTCACGGGGAGCCAGTGCAATTCTTTCAGGAGTGGTGTGATATGATCTCGTTTTTTGGATTTGGTTATCACCCTGGCAGCATTATTTTGGATTAC
Organism: Onchidella celtica; assembly: GCA_963931925.1. Classification (NCBI taxonomy): domain Eukaryota; kingdom Metazoa; phylum Mollusca; class Gastropoda; order Systellommatophora; family Onchidiidae; genus Onchidella; species Onchidella celtica. Next base: position 6,190,677 of record OZ007582.1, on the reverse strand, counting down.
CTGTAGACGATTCAAAAATTTTGTATGAATACCCGCTAAAAGTGAATTGCAGTAGTCCAGTCTAGACAAGATAAGGGATGTAACTAATGTTTTTGTGGTCTCTTCATTTAGATATTTTCGGACAAGGCTTATTCTTCTCAACTGAAAATTTAAGGATTTAGACAGAGATCCTACACCTGAACCCATTGACAAATGGTGATCAATAAACACACCCAAATTCTATACAACTTCTTTGCATGATAATTCATGGCCATTGAAATCAATGGTGACATTTTCAAGATCTTTTGTTAATCGTGGGTTGTGGAATAGAACTATGTCTGATTTGTCTTCATTTAATTTCAATTGGTTTGTTGTCATCCACATTTTAATTTCCTGAACACATTGTTTAGTGGCGAGAGTCATATTTGACAGATCTTGAATGGTGCCATCAATATATATCTGAACATCATCCGAATAAAAGTGATATTGTAGTCCATGAGTTTGTAAAATACTTGCAAGGGGCTGCGTATAGAGTGTAAAAAGCACAGGACCAAGGACAGACCCTTGTGGAACTCCATAGTCTAATGCAACTTGTTTGGAAAAACTGTTCTTAATTTGCACTGACTGAACTCTGTTCTGTAAATACGACTTGAACCATAACAGGGCAGTACCCGACATACCAAAAGAGCGCTCAAGTCTTGTAAGTAAGATAGAATGATCGATTGTATCAAAAGCTGCAGATAGGTCTAAAATGGTCAAAAGACACAGCTTCTTACTGTCAATATAATCTAAGAAATCAGAGGTCACTTTTATGAGTGCAGTTTCGGTACTATGTTGAGCTTTATATGCAGACTGAAATTTTTCTTGCAATCCATTTATTTCAAATCCTATTGTTCAAAACTTCAAAGGTAGCTCATAAAAGCTGTTGGAAGACCGAGCTGGTCTTTGGCATGTCGATACTTCATTTTTCTAACGACTAATCAACCTCTTCCGTTCGCCACTTATTGAGACTGTTTCTTTGCTTTTTTCTCTGGTGAATTTTGTAAGAATTAAATGCATGTAATTATAACTGCTGATTAAAACGGTCTTGATACGTGTTGCCCCCTGCTCACCACGGAGGGTGGAAGTCGGATTTTGAACAGGATAATGTTTATATTGAGAGCTGTTAAATCCATGATAAAAATTGTTTAAAAAAATATTAAAAAGGGCCTCACAACTTGACGGGTAGCATCTTGAGAGCCATTTTGTTCACAAACTGCCTGAGACAGCCTTTGCTCATTGTACTCAGTAATGAGGGTCTCCCTAATTCTCTCACGCTCACGCAAGCGTCACACAGGAACATTGTGGTACTGATAGGATGATCTGACCTTTATGTCAGTTCGTAGCTGTTCTCCTGCGAGTTTTTCGATGAACAGAAATATGTTTGGATGCGGAAATGTAAAGTGACTTGCAAAATGTATATGGAAACTTTCGCATGCATTGGTCGTTCTGACGGAACTTTCAAGACAAATCCACAAGCTGGGCGGCTATGTGGCAGTTGAAGAAATTAATGTAGTTGTCAAAAACATAGTCTGAAAACATTGTGAGTTTGTCATCATCCTGATCTGGGCACTGGGCCATGATGACAAAAGCAAAGCAATCTTGTACTTCACTAGGTTCAAGAGCCGGTAAGCCAAAAAAGGATTTTAGCCACATTGCAGTTTCACTGGTAGACTTGTACTCACAAGAGAGTCCAATTTGTTGAAGTTTTCGGTACCATGCTTGACAGACATGAAACTGATAGGCTTTTATTGCAGTCTCTGAAAAGGTGCGACGACAGGCGGAAAGCATGGCATTATCTAAATCCACATGGTAATATTGTGGTTTGAACTGAAAATTATGTTCACTCCAAAGTCTTTGTAACATATCTAGCAGTCTCATGTATGTCTTTTCCTTTTTATCAGGAAGCAGGGAAAACACGCAGGCGACGAAATTAATGTCCATTTCGTGTTCCATGGAAGGTATAGAGTTGAAAGAAGTGTTTAGGGCAGAAAGTAAACGTGCCGCCTGCCAAGATTTGTGCTGATGCAGTCGTGAATTGAAGATTTTCTAAGGTTGTAATAATCGATCCAAAGTTCGAAAACATCATATCGTTATCTACAACAAAAAACCGGCTCAGTTTTCCAACAGGGATCGGCGGCTTATTGCGCAATGCGTTGCATGCATAACAGGTGAAAACCCGGCTCAGTCTTCCGTACCCCTCACTGAGAGCTGCCCTCTTTCTTTCGAATTAAAAAAATAATAATAGTAAAGATTAAATCTACTTCATTTTACTTTATTTTATCTTATTCAGTTGTTTTTATTTATTTTGTTCGTTTTTGTTGTTGTTGTTGTGTGTTGTTGTTTTTTTTTGCGTGGAAAGGAACGGGGGAGGGGTCCAATTTTCATTGGTAGACAAATCTGCAGCTCTTCTTAAAATGTTGAGTTTATTATAGCGACATAATAATGATTGTATTTCCGTCTTTTGCCTTCTTCTAAAGGTGGAAGAATCTGCATGACTCATTAAATTGTTTTCTTTTTTTTTCGTTAAAGACCTGAACTCACATAACCAGATCCTATGGCTTCTCGGGTGACCACAATATATGATCCCCTTCCCCCTTTCAAGGTCTTACGAAATGCGAACCAGATAGATTAAAAGAAAAAAAAAAGTAATTGAAATGCATCGACGCCTAGAATCTCTTGATTCCCCCGTCCACTCAAAGCAAGATCATTAAGGTCTCACTCCAAAGTGGTCTTAGTAGAGTTTTTTTCACAACCAAGTCATAATATGCCCTCGTCGATGAGCGATTGCAACAGTCACAGTAAAAAGTCTGATGTTTCCTACACAAGGGCTTAACTTCACTTTTATTGGCAACTAGGTAACCGTGTGGGCTTGTACAAGGCCCTGAAATCTTCACTGGGATAAAGGTCTAACTCCCTCAAGAAGAACTCAACTAATTATTTCGCTCATTTTCTCTAAGCTTGCTTTTAAAGGCAATGAAAAGAAAAAAAATCACTTTTCTCAAAAAATAAGTCAAGTGGAGTTACACCACTCTTTCATTCACAAGCGCACTTTTCCTGCGTAAAAGAAATTAGTGCTCTTCAAAAATTCATTGCAAAATTTCCTAACTTCAAAGGAAAAACTTGAATCCGGCTTTTCTTTACTCATTTCCTACTCAAGATCCGCCTTCCTTTTCTCATCGATCTATTGGAATTGCTTTCCGGTTCAGCCTTTAGAGAACCATTCGATTGTTCAGGTTCAATGTGACAATCACTCTCTGGCTCAGTGTAGCAGGTAGAAATGGATGGGAGTAAATGCACAAAAAATACTTTGGAATGTTAATGGTGGATGCAGGATGGGCAGTGAAGTACACTGACAAAAAGTACTTATGTTTTTCGTTCTGTAAATTAATGTGTGACACAATTTCACCAACCAGCAATTAAGTAGCAGGAGATGCCGAGCAAGTTTAAACAGCACTTTTATCGGCCAAAGATGGTCCGTTCGAAACTGAGGTTTTGGGTAAAAATTGATTCCTGGTGATTTCTGTTAAACCTGTACAAATGTTTGTCATGAAAGAAAAAATGGCGTTATTTTATGATCCCACTTGACAAAACTGAACTTAATTACCGACTTTATCCGATATGTCACATTAATTATCTGTGCTGTTTCACTTTGGTTTGGTTTGTTTTTACCCGTGCATGAATATGCAATAAGGAGAGGTGGATTCAACTTTTGTTAAAACGATTATGTTTAGCTGGATTTTTTGTTTTTTTTGTGTGTTTCCTCGGACTACCTCAGATGTTCAGTTTTCCTTCTTTTCAAAATAATGTGATGTTGGAAAAAAGATTAGAACTGAAATCCGTCTCTATGCTCTGAATAGTTGTAAGTTTTCTACTCGTCCCCGGCCAATATAGAACATGCAGAGGTCGGCAACCTTTCAGAGAAAAAGGCCATATCTGAGATTTCCAATACAATTCAACTGAAGCGCGCCTCAAGACGCAGGAAAGTTTAGATTGTACAGCAGTAATTTTTTTGTTCATTTAATGATTTCTTTTTCTGTCAGTAAATTTGAGTGGGAAAAAGTTATCGATGAAAGCGAAAAGAGCCGCAAGCCGACCTCTGACCTAGGCATTGGCGGATCTACTTTGCAACTCTCTCTCTTTGGGGCGCCACAGGTGATCTGGCAAACCAGCATCTTCCAATCCTCTCGGTTTTCTGACCTCCTGATTGTATCGCTCAACCTCAAGCCCGTCCATTCTGGGATATTGTCCTCCCCATCTCTTCCTCTGTCTTCCTCTCCTTCTCCCTCCCTGCACTGTGCCCTGGCAGGAATGTCTTGGCCAGCCCTGGTGATCTCATGACATGGAGTATGCAACTCTAATGAAGCTTGATTAAGTTTCAGGACCCCTTATCCCTTTATCCCGTAAGGACCGGGAAGAAACTCTTTTTAATTAGTCAGTTTTGGATATTGTCCTATTGTTACTGGTTACGAGGGACACCATAACAGCTCAAGCTTCATGGTCCCCAAAATGTGGGTCCGCTTCTGGATCTAAGGAATGAGCTCTTCGCACTTTTCTGCTCCCCATCATAGACCTAGAGGCATCCGCTTTTAGTCAAGAGTGGTCGATTTTTAACGGATGTGCCATTTTGATGATTCTCTTGTGTTGTGGCATGTACAGCACAAATCACTGAAAGTTATTTCGCCATTATCCATGCTGAAATGTACGAGCACCCATGAAAACACGAGTGAGATTAATTCCACTTCTTTTGGAAACTAACATAACACAATATACGAGTACAAGACATTCCATTCCGCCAATAGACTGAAGGTCTCAAGCTGTGTTTCCATGTGTAGGGAAACGGACACAGCAACGGAGACGTCAAAAAAAAAACTTCAACTAGTGAAATAGAAGGAACGGTTTCATGTGTACCGAAACGCCATTTCCGTATACATGGAAACACTCTTTCTCTTTACTACTTGATGGATTTTTGACGTTTCCCCCGCCGTTCCCGTTTCATGTACACATGGAAAAATGGCTTCACCCTGACGAGAGGAAATAAACTAAGGACAGTCCAGCACCAGCTGAATTTGATCCGCCAACAAGTTACATAGAGACGCCTCGACCCTTGGCTACAATGAGATCCAAGTACATGGTTGCCTGATGTACTAGATCTTATGGAGGCTCATTGCCATGACGTCACTATTTAACTAGTTGGCCGATTGAAATCGTCTAGTGCGTGCTGGGCCTAATGAAATATTATTTCTTGTCACTTCTCTTATCCTATCGTTGAAGTCAAAGGTTCTTTTAATATTTTCGACCTCGAATTTCTCAAAATCAATTTAAACAGACTTGCACCATTCTTTACTACTTCATGGTCACTGATACGACTTACTTTCATTTGTCATCTGTTTGAGATAAGAGATAACACGTTTTAACCTTGACTCTTTAGGAAATCCTGGCCACCTACCGGAAGGTGTGCCTGCATTCTTTAGTCTAGTCCGCGGTTAAGCTCTCTTTCCTTTGAAGTCCCAAGTGTTAGGTATTTGTACCAAACCCCCCTTCAAAATCACAACATTGACGAAGCTCAAGATTTTTCTTCCCATAACTACTGCACATGTTTAGTCAAGTATGGGTTAACTGGAAGACAGGGTTGTAAAGAGAAGGGATGGAATGAAGAAACGGTACAATGAAGATCAATCATGGGTCTGTGATGGTAGCTTCTGTCTGTGTCCCGGTCTTTCTGAAAAAATTCAGGGAATATTGCACATAAATGTTGAGGCTTTCATGGAAGCAATAATTTGACTGATGATGTCTGCCTTGTGAATACATGAGAAAGTGAGGGAGAAAGAGAGAGAGAGAGAGAGAGGAGAGTGAGAGGGGAGAGAGCGAGCCAGAGGGAGGGAAGGTGAGAGAGAGAGAGAGAAAGGGGGAGACGGAGAGAGAGCGCGAGAGAGGGGGAGAGAGACAGAGAGACAGAGGGAGAGAGAGAGGGATAGGGAAAGAGAGAGAGAGAGCGAGAGAGAGAAAAGAGAGAGAGGGAAAGAGAGTTATTACTATTTCTTTGTACAACGCTATGGTTCCACTTTGTGGAGACAGATGCTATATAATTATACTCCATTATTATTGCCATTAACTTTTGCCACCTCCATAATTATGTCATAACAACTGTTGTTGTATAATAGCTAACTGAGAGTAATTATCACTATAATGGCAATCGATGAAGTTGATATCGCCGTCACAAGCACAAAGTATTTATTCTTGTACATCGCCTGGAAGGTAAGTGGAAATAACAACATTGCTAATCGCTGGCTGGACACCCCCTCACCCCCTCACCCCCTCTCACCCCCCTCCCCCCTCGGCAAAATAAAATGAAAGTACCAAAAAAAACAACAAGACCTCTACGATTCCCTTAGAATTAACAAAATATGCTTTCAAACCTGCTTGAGTTCATCTTACACGTCAATTTTTTGTTTTCTATTACCAGAAACATTTATATTCCATCCACCTGAAACAAAAGTGGATCTCAGCAAGCAACTACAAAAGCAACTCATCAAAACATTTTTTTTTAAAAATCATAATAAAATTCCCTTTACTAAAAAAAAAATGTGCGATGGTCAGTCCTGAACATTCTGGCCAGCAGAAACTTCATTTAGGATATTAGATCTAGATAACTGCTATATGCTCAAACTAGTTCACTCGGTGAAAATTCAGTTATTTTGCAGATTTTATATTCATATAATCGGTTTAAAAGCATTTCTTGCATGGATAGAACGAGTCCCAGTATGTAGCAGTGATACACTGGTTGATTGGGCCCTTGACTTCTTGAGATCATCGACGTATTAAGAAAGTCAGTATGGGTCTGAAAGACCCCAGGACGGAAGCCGTAAAGCCTGAAGCCAAGATAAATGACGGCAATGGTATGCCTTTGGTGAGACATGGACAACAATAGACATTTACTGATTGCTCGTCGGAGCTGGTGGGACAAGGTTTTGGTTATGACGTAGTTTCTATAACACAGAAATATGATGGTGTGTGTGTGTGGGGAGGGGGGGGGGGGCAATTGGTGAATGAGAGGTGAGAAATGAAAGGATATGAGAGGTAGGGAAAATGTGGAATTTGGAGACATATGACAATACATCAAGTGACAAAATTATTTTTTTTTCGGAAGTCCGTAGAATTTTAAGAAAAGCGCAAACATAATAATTATATCAGTCACAAAATGTCGTGTTGGCAAGCGGTAAAACTGTTAAGCAAGATAGAAGAATCTGAAGGTGGTACAAAGAACTGACATTAATTTCTGTTATTGTTGTTGTTGTTGTTGGTGGTGGTGGTGGTGGTGGTGATGGTGATGGTGGTGGTGGTGATGGTGGTGGTGGTGGTGGTGGTTTATCATTTAATTTCACATTTATATTCATATTTATATTTACATGCTATACATTATTTAAGAGACGAAGATAGATTTTGGAATGCAATTTTGAGAATGCAGAATTGGAAAGTGTGAGATAATGTTTTCAATCAAGACAACTGGGGAAAAATGTGAACGTCAGTGTTGCTCCTGTGTCTCAGCGCGCAAACTGTGAGAACGATATTTTTAGAGGAGCGAAGAAGGAGCTGTCTCATCTTATTGCGTCTAGTATGTTTGCTATTACAAGCCATCACTGCTAAAAGATAATAATATGAGAACACAACAGTCCCTACAACACGACTGTTGTATATAAGCGACGAACCAGAGATATTCGGTAAGATAATTATGTGTTTATATCTGTCTCCAGATACTGTGATTTCAAAAGACAAACCCCATTTTCCTTTTGATGTCCCGATAGTTTTCACACCTTGTCTTGCGCAGCGCACTGAGCCACGACTATACTGCACGCTACAGCACTCCGAGCGGCGGATCTCAACAGAAACATCAATAAACTGGTGAAAACGGTGCTAAATTGACCCGGTTAGTCGTTAACTTGTACACGAAAGGGTCATAAAGATGAATAGTATAGATCTAGTCTTGGCGTAACGTACTGTATCGCTCGCCATTTGCCATCCCCCGCGATTAGAACGTTGATAGCTAGTATCGTGAGGTATGAAGTGAGTCGAGCAAGTCCTCTGGGAAAACCTAGTAAGCCAAAATTTGGTGAAAATTAATTAGCAAGGAATCGATCTGGAGTTACAAAGTTATATTATTCCTTCTTAATTTCTAATAAAATGTCCAAAACGCTCAACTTGTCAGCAAATATTGCACTGGATAAACCTAGCAAGCCAAAGTATTTTGAGTAGATTTGAAGCTCAGATTTTTAACACATTTCTCAAATTTGAGTGAAGTACAGATACCAGGTTTTACTGGATCACGGAGGCGTTGTTTAAGACTCTACTTTGTTCCAGATGCCGTGGTCGAAGACATAAAAGGTGATAAATTATAAAATTAATGTTGGAAGTAAGTGTAATAGAAATGTAGCATGCGATGCCTACTTTGTGTTGAAATGCTCCAAAGAAATTTACTTGTGGTGGAGGATAAGCCTGGAAAAGTCGGGTGGACAAAAGACGAAGGAGGGAGTTTATGGTTAGTCAAGACTAACACAATTCAGCCTGTCCGGTCTGCTGATAGGTAATACTGTTGCTTGGCACGCAATATCACTGCTTGTGTGTTTGTGTGATTATGTAGGAGATGAAAAGTTCTGATGTGGGGCCATCGTTAGGGTCCGTACGCTTGGACAGGAGAAGGGATGTGGGCTTTGCCCCCAGGGCACGAAAGAGTAGCCTGCATGTGAAAGGGGGGGGGGCGGTCTCTTCTAAGGAGCGGCGTGAGTTTTTAAATTATGGTAATGAATTTAACGTTTGGTTTTATTTACCTTTTTTTTTTTCAGTAAATTAAATTATTCGATTATAAAATTATAAAAATCGTGTTTCTTATGTAATAGTCAAAAGGCCCATGCAAAATGCCACAATGTTTTCAGATCGATATCAGGGTTTTATCATGGGCTTGCACCATTCAAATTGATATTACGCTCCTGCAAGGTAGAAGTAGAAGAGGTGGGTTTGAGGCCAAACGTATGAAAAGCGCTTATGGAGGAGAGAAAAAAGGGATGGTTGGGGGGGGGGGGGATCAAGATCGTCAAAATCGAGCGTATGTACTTTATGGATGGCCCCTGTGGTGTGTGGGAGGCCGTTGATAGGAAAGAGAAATATAGGAGAGATGGGGGGGGCGGGGGGGGGCGGCGGTGACCAAGGCTACGATTGTGTGATTTGATACTGATAGCGTAGTCACTATAGTCAAGTCCATCACAAAATAATATATTATTTTAATGACATTTCAGAGTTACATTGCCATAATTATAATTGTGAAGTTCCTACAAACTAATTTTTAATAATACGTAATTATTTTTGCAGTGATAAATTTTACTGCACGAAATTAATGTTCACGTATACTGACAAGATAAAAAAAATTAAAAAAGGATAAATAAACAAAAATCGTATCTCTCACAGCCGGCACTGATCACGTTGCGAATGATCCCAAACGCATTATCCGTCTGACAAATTCATCCTTGAGTACAACAGTGGTGACGTCATCATCCAACGAGTTGGCCGATGATATAATCGGACAATGCGCGTCTGGGCTTACTGTATTTGGAAACGTGTAGCTCGGGGAAAAGGAGAGGAGGGGGGGCGAGGGGGGGTGTGGGGGGGGGGGGGGGCATGAGTTCCGAATTCGGTTAGATGGTTGATGGGGAGGGGGAGGGACAGGGGGAGTCGAGAGGGGGCCGGGGGGGGGGGGGGGGAATTGTCTTGAAGGTGATTAATTTTTCAGTCTGAACTGTTACAGCAAAGGACAGTAATAACGAATATTAAATCTCCCCTCTCCCCCACCAACCTCAACCCCAGGGGACGCGGTGCCCCAGAGGCAAGGTGCTCTCCTCTCATCCGGAAGGTACCGGGTTCGATTCACGGTCGAGCAGCCATGTTGGAATTTTGGGATTTTTCTCATATTTTCCTGTCCCTGATCCTATGGTAGGTAGGATCGAGCACCTAGTCTTCTCGGATAAAGGCGAAAAAGTCGGAGGGCCCGTGTGTACGTTGCGCAATTTAAAGATACCTTGGCAGTTGGAAATCGAAAAGAGCAGGCCGAACAGGCCGCTGCCTGGGCAAAAATTCTAAAAAACGAATCCCGACCACAACAATAAAACAAAAACAAGTAAAGTGAGGTGTAAATGTCGAGGCTAGTGAATCTCTTAAATAAAGAGCTAAACGACCTGATCCCAAATCCCCACTTTCCGCAGATCTCCCATCCCTATATCATGATAACATCTCAATGACTGAAAAAGTTGCTTGCTTACGTCACTCCTGAGCTGACGTCAGTCTCTGAAGTGCCACAATGGGAGGTAGTCCGTGTGCACGCTCCACTGAAAGACAATACTGTACTTCATCTGATTATCTGCCCCATTATTGTTACTGTTTCGGCGCTTCCAAATGTTATGAGGGATTTGTCGTTGCTTTTCATCCCTTTTAGAATTTTATTCTTTAACTTTGTTTTATCGTTTCGTTATCTTTTCATTAGACACTTTTTAAAGTTTGCACTGCACGTTACTGGTTTTGATCAACTAGACCTTGGTGTCACATTATGCATAGAAATGCGATATTACTGGTAATTTCATTGACAGAATGAAACCAGGCTTAACCAGTTGATATTTTCTTTGTTCAGTACTCTATCACTGTTCATGAGATCAGATAACTTTGTAACTGTTTTGAATTGATTAGTTTTACTGCTATGCGGTTATCTGCTTTCAAAATGTCCTCAGTCTCAACTTTTTACCATGGTAAAATTTTTGGAACCTTTTATAATGTATGGAAGGGTTTGTGCCCCCATCATACGAAAGGGGGCAGGAAGTGGTAGGGATGAATTTTATTTTATTTTGCCCGGACAGCGGCTTGTTCGGTCTGCTCTTTTCGATTCCACGGGGCCTCCGAGTTTTTCGCCTTTATCCGAGAAGACTAGATGCTCGATCCTACCTCCCATAGGATCAGGGACTGGAAAATATGAGAAAAATCTCCAAAATCCAACATGCCTGCACCGACCGGGATTTGAACCCGGTACCTTCGGGATGAAAGGCGAGCACCTTGCCTCTAGACCACGGTAATTAACGGTAATTAATTAAAAAGTTCTGTTTTATTTACTTTTTTTTTTCAACAAGATAACGTCTAGGCTCATACGAAAAGGTGATACAGGTCGTGTATCTGATAACAATCAAAATTAATACTCCATGCTGAATGTCACTTAATGTTTCAGACTATCTAGGCCTTATCCTGGCCATTCTAATGGACGTACGTACCTACATGGCGGGAGGGAAAGGTTGACGTCAGGCGTCTGGAAAGTGGTCAAAAGGGAAGGGGGGAAAACAAAAGCCTAGAAAATTGAGGGCACGTATTTTATGGGTGGTCAAATTTTGCATTTTGGAGTCACGTTGGACACTGCAGTAATTTCAGTTAGAGCCACTTCTCATGACTTATCTATTAATTATAGAGGAACTTCACGACATTGCATAACATCTTTCCCTAGTCTGTAGTTGTTAAGAATAGTTTTAATCTTCAAATTTAATGCATTTTCCTTACTGGTGATCGTATTCAGGACGCTGTGGCAGAAAAGGCTTTTACTAACACTATTAATAAGCGATATTAGTAAAACAGCGTCATTTAAGCTTTGAGATGTAGATTCGAAATTCACAGTTGGCAAGAAAAATTCCTGGAGCCACAATTTAAGGGCTTGATTGTACGATGTACTTGTTTAAATGATAAAAATTCTAAACTGAGATATTGAGCAAAAAGTGCAAAGTTGTGGCTGACAAACTTCACCTCTTTCAAGATGGCTCACTCTAATCAAAACAGTTGTGGGTTAATGTGCCTTTCACAGAAGACACTGTACTAGCAAGTCGACAGTTTGTCCTAGGGTCTACGTGGACTTAAGCATGGTATCGAACCAACCCTTTCAATTTTGAAACGATAGACGGGCGCATTAAATTGCTCACGAAATGTCAGTAATCGTGAGCGACACGACTGTTTGCTCACAAGTAATTAAACACAATCACACACCAGGCAGATAGCGCGCTTTACCAGTTTACGCGTACTATAATCAGCGCCTGATGTTTTTAGTACTCACGGGAGAGTTGTAAAGTCAGCAGACCGCCTCGCTGGCGAGATCTATCTGGGGTTGCATTTCCATGCAAAACTGTCGTAACTTGAAGTGTTTTCCAGAGTATTGGCACCATTTTATTCCTGTACTGTCTTGACGATTCCGTCAAACACAAAGAAGCTGTCGTGAAATGTAAAAAGTAATGACCGCTATATGGTATAAGAACGACAAAAATGAACAAATAAACAGCCATTGTTACTGGTAATACAGGTATTAATATGTCATGACTTCGGATTTCAGGGCAAAGATAATTATGTCTTGACAAAGATCTTAGTCGCGTCCCCCTAACCGGAATATTATGATGACAGGAGCTAAAGTTCCTTTTAAGTTGTGGATGTCCTCAACAGTATCACTTGATGTGACCAAGAGTAAAATGCCGTTCACAGTTCCCCCTTCTCTCCTTCCCACTGACTTTCACCCCACCCCCCCCCCTTCCCCCCAAGCCCCGTCCCAGCCCCGTTTAAATAAAAACTATTTTAAAAAACTTCTATTTCCCGACTCCCATGGCAAAGTGAAGATAATACTATAGTTTGTTTTTCCTCAGTTAAAAATATTCTTCAGAGAAAGCAGAGAATCAATGCTGCAATGGAAGTGCAGATTGAACATAATAAGCAACCGAAACTTCGTGACGACACCACCAAAAATCACGTAACTTTGTGTACTGTCTCTATTTTTAGATAATAAATTACATGGAGACATTAATTATTCTTGACAAAATTGAGTCTTTAATATCATTTATTTACGACATTATTGAAAAAATAAAATAAAATAGAGACTCGTTTTTGTCGATCGAGTAGAATCGGGAAGTATGATCGGAAATAGCCGGTGGTTATAATGAAAGAAAGCTAAACTTCGTTTTCGAATCACTGCCTTCCAGTTCCGAGATACTGAGTACAAAATCCATACGCATAAAGAGATAAACCATTGAATTCTTGAAGTGACCCAAGTAAATAGGGTAACAGGAAGCTTCACAGATGCTTCAGAAACACAATCTGTGTCGTCAAAACCGGCAGGTTACCTGTGAACCATCAGCCTTGCCAAGGCCTCAGAAAGTCGAGTTCCCAACACCTTGCAGTGTTTAAATTACAATTTTTATCCAGATGCTATCGGAGCTCCACTCGTCCTAATTTCTCCAATAATTTATGTTTCTCCATTTCATCTCCCATGACAACTTCTTGTGTTCTCCCCCAAGGTTCTCACAGTTGACCACATTTCTCTCCGAGCGCATTAGCGAGTGACCTTTAACTCTCGTGTCATGTGATATTTACCCACAGTTCGTGTGTAGATTGGTTAAAACAAGCGCGTTCCGTACGACCAATCAATAACTTGTGTTGTTTCCGTGACAGTCCGACTAGACACCACTTTAAACGCTCGTTCTACACGGATCCCTATTCTCCGCTGAAACAATGACGCTTGCGACGTTAAGAGGGTCCGAGATTTATCGCTGCCTACATAAATCAAACAAAATTTATTTCTTGGACCGTCAGCTTCTTGGATGACGCTTCTAGCCTTGAGACAGGGAAGAAGGGTCTGACTGAGGGTGTGTGTGTGTGTATGAGAGAGAGGATAGAAGACAGGAGGTAGAGAGAATTGAACCATCTCGCCGCATGGTTTATGGCTGGGATACAGAGTTGTTTTAGCCAGGCTCGGGTGAGCGCTATACATAATGTTGCTCAACATGCGACTGTCATCTGCTGGAACTGGCGTCAGGGGCAGAGACAAAAATTGAACATCAGCGGACCAGGGTGGGATGAGCGAGGCGAGAATATTAAATTCTTAAAAACATTGGATGTACTCTCTCTCTCTCTCTCTCTCTCTCTCTCTCTCTCTCTCTCTCTCTCTCTCTCTCTCTCTCTCTCTCTCTCCCTCTCTCTCTCTCTCTCTTTCTCTCTTTCTCTCTCTTTCTTTCTCTCTCTCTCTTTCTCTCTCTCTCTCTTTCTCTCTCTCTCTCTCTCTCTCTTTCTCTCTCTCTCTCTTTCTCTCTCTCTCTCTCTATCTCAAAGCTTTTTTTAAAAAAGTCATAGTTAAAGATAGAATTCCAATCTCTTTTTACCAGCAAAATGTACACATGCACCAAACGTCTGTTTTCTTAAATTCAGAGCTCTGAGTAACAGTACATTTCCTCGATATATCACCAATATTCAGGAAGACACACTGCAGTATACGCATCAGGTTCAAGATGTTTGCTCTCATACTGTGCAGGAAGTCGTAAGTCTTTACTTTAAGAAAGAGACAAATTCGTACAGTGTCACCAGAGGTTACTCTAAATGTCATATACTCGAATGTTTCATTCTTTCATCTAATGTCTATTAGGAATTTAAATTACTCATTCAAAGCTGCGTGTTCATGTTGCTATAATTTTTTGTGCTTTTAGTTCACGTTTCACAGAATGTAGAATTTTTATATCTTATATAATGGCAATGTATCATTTTTTTAAATCTTGTATAAACATGAAGGACCAGGAGATGAGAACGGATCACGTACTACATGATGTATGAATAATGATATAATGACTAGTATTTTAGCTGAAAACGAAGGATGTTCAGTGCCTCATCCTCAGACAAAGGAAGACACCTCTGACCAAGAGCATATTAGTACAATCCACGTATCCGCATAAAAAAAAGGGGGAGGGGGGGAGGGGGACAAAAATCTCCCCTTTTTCTTTCTTTTTTTTTTTTTTTTGCTGATGGCCATTTGTGTGTGTTACTGCCTGCGTGAGCGTGTTTGTATATGCATGCGTGTGTGTGGTATGCATGCGTGTGTGTGTGTTTGTGGGCGTGCGTGAGTGAGTATCCCTAGCCTGTATTGGCTTAATCATTCGTTTCTAATAGGAGGATCAGACAGTGCCTCTGGGCGAAGCAAGGGGGACATAAAATACATGGCAGAGACGACGGTTCCTAGACTGGGGAAGCGGGCAAGGGACAGGGGCAATAAACAACACCGACCAGGCAGCAAGACTGATTTATTCCCTAACTAAAACGAAATCGAAGTTCAATGAAAAGCCCCCTCGCTCTCCCACTAATTGTAGCTGGGCCCTACTCGTATATTATCATATTTGGCCACGGACCACTTCAGCGTTTGCCCGAAACTGCCATAAAATTCCAACTCTGTTCGTCCGTCTCCAAGACAAGAGGCACTACTGAAAAGCCACAGGGCACTATGTTTCCCTCAGTGGATTCCATGCTCTGTCATAAAATTGGTGAATTTACACCAAAAGTTCAAAGAGGTGCCGCATCAAAAGGCTGCCTGAAAAAGGAACACTTCTGGTTTACAAATCAAGCTTGCAGTCAAGGGCTGAGCACAATGGAGCCAGCGCCACCTCAAAGAGTCGAGTTTTGTCCGATCGTGGCTCTAAATCAACTTGTGTGGACTGTGCACAACTATGGAAGAAAAGATCAGTAGGAAGGGCTACAAAATGCCTCTCTTTGGAGTCTCTTGTACCACCGTTTTCTCAGCTCAGGTCCATTGACAATGGCTGGAGTGAGGTTCTATAGGGTCTACACAAGCGAAGAGCTCAGAGTCGCATGTAAAATCTAGCTTTGATATGGGAGATCTGTTTACTCAGACGTGAAAAAAGGCGGCGTACAAGATATAAAAGCAACACTTTCCACATTGTAGAGGTAAATACACGAGTTATTCAAGCTTATATCTGACCGACTCTCACAAAACCAGGACCATGTTACTACAGAAAAACTATGCCATATTATCAAATGTAGATCTAATGATGATATCAGATGTGTTTAAATTGCCATGGGTTAATATCAGGGAAGAAAGGCATTTCAATTTATGTTATTTTCGTATGTTTGGATTGCCTGAACTGCAACAGCTGTTTGAAATGCACAAAACTACGTCCATCTGAAAGTGTGAAAAAACAGCAGGGATAGGGCTTTGGAAACAACTGTTATAAATTCATAACCAACTATGAAAGTTAAATTTCTTTTCGGGGTTAACTTAACAAATAAATGCATGTTTAGTATAAACCAGTCAGTCCATCTGTAAAATGTCACATCCCACCTCTTTCTGAGCACACTTCTATTATTGCTATTTGTGTGTTGAGCGACCACAGCTAGATTGTTTCAGTTTTGTCAATGAAAATTTCTGAAAATGACGAGTTCTTGAATACAGTGAACTGTGGTCAGCTGGCCTTCTGTATCAAAACAAGAAGTAGATCTGGACATGAACATGTGGCTTACAATATCGGCAGTGTGGAGTCGCATGCAATTCTTACTTGGCTTTCTGATGTAAGATTTTGCCTGTTGATTATCTTTTAAAGAGAGTGACCTATACTATTTTTGAGTTTATAAGTCTTTGGAGATGGTGTAATGGGAAAGAGAAGATAGCTTGGGTGGTATACAATGTGTGCCCTATGGGGCTCAAGCTCTGTTTCTCCAAGACTTCGGCCTGATGCTGTTGACACTCTGTTCCTGTTTCTTCTCGTTCCTTGCTCTTGATTTGTTAGGTCTCCTCGAAAACCGACACCATAATGTCACCAACACTTTCACCAAATACTCTATTGCACAGAACTTCATTTCCTTGAATGACCAACTCAGGGCATTTAGCACTTCGTGCAGAATACTTAGCACTTCAAAGTATAAGCGAACTCACAAAGTTATCATTAGCTGTTCTTTCCTGAATATGCCCCGCGTGTTCTATTGCATTGAGACTCTAGGTTTCGTTGGTGCTGGTATGTTACATTGTAATCGATAAGTCAAACCCTATCTATAAACTTTCACTCTAAACAATACGCATCTGCAACCTCGGCCATAAAACTTGAGCTCAGCTCTACTTTCAGTCATTTATATTCTTTGTTATAACCAAGGGGTCACGGGACATGACAGGGACCAAAACTCCCTGGACATAGGAAGAAATCACCTAGAAATTTAAGTCTGGGTTTGAGTTATACAGCTCGTCAGCTCGATAACGTCAATATTGCACCCTGTACGCTCTTACTAAAGAAAGTTCCTAATATGTTGAAGAACACGGTATCACTTACGGTTGGGTGGGGAAAATGGGGATGTTCGCCATGTAGAAATGAGTCACACAAATCCGAAACAGACAATTGAAACTCTCTCCCAAACTGAGGTTAGCTCTATTGAGCTCTCGCAACTGGCTTCGAAGCTCTAGTATTAATTCAACAGTTTATTTTCCTACTGTTATTTTCTCAAGTATATTGCGCCATCTGGGCAAAGACAAGCCTCTTTTTCAAGAGCAAGGTGACAACAGTAATGAAAGAAAAAGAAGGGGGGAAAAACTGAAAAGCTAAACGACTTTTTATGGTTAAAACGATTACGTTCAACATGAATAGAGCTACAAGTGCCGGCATCTATAGCCGTACACCTTCCCAGCCATGTATGTTACTTCCGTCACTATTCTGCTTGGAGAAATCAAACATCAAAAACCACAGTGTGAAAATCTGGCCCAGGATCTGAAAGGTTATTGAGATGTATACAAAATGTACAGGGAAGCCAACATGCGGGGCATAGAAAAACGTTGTTGTAGGGAGGATACGGCTAGCTTGTATGGGGCGGAGGCGTGCTCAAAAGGAGACACTGAACGACACGGCCGAGCCGTCGGCGAGGTGAGAAAAGGCGCAAAGTCAAGAACATTTATACAGGACTTAGCGTATGATGTTTTCACGCCCGATACGGACCTCCTAGTTCAACCGACCGCTGCGTTATTTAAAGAAGAAAAAAAAAAAAAGAGGACCCCCTTCTCTCCTCTCTTTCCATGGATCTCTCCCTCTCCTATCCCTCCCCTACTCTCCCACCCCCCCCCCCCACCCCCCTCCCCCTGAGTTCACCATTAGCGGAACTCCACAATAATTGCATAAAAGTTGTGAAAAGACCGCGATCCTTTGATCATTTCACCGTGACAGAACGTAACCAATCGGCCATAAGCAATGACTCTCGCACTGGTAAACGGAAAAGGGGGGAAACTTGTCTATCGGCCCGTGGACCGGGACGCATAAAATTAATGGCAAATTTGAAAACAGTTCGGTGGAACCCACAGCATACCCGAACATAATGTGTATTTTATTTCGTTTTTCCACCCGAATCTTTTAGCTCGGCAAAAATATTTGATTGCGCTTTGAATATCCAACTGGGCAGGGTTAAAACTGGGATTTTCTGAATATTTTTCAGATCATGTGAAGAAATAATGTCGTGATTCTAGTTTTAGTGTATATCTTTGATATAAAGTTTACGTGGACGTCGATGTGCAGGTGTGAAATGGTTATATATTTTTTTGAAAACTGTTTTAGAATAATCCTTTTCCGGGGAGCGTGATTTTTTTTCCCTACGAGCTTTAGTAAATTCAGGAGCGGAGCAGCAAACACACCCCCCAAACACAGGTCATCGGCTAAGGGATTTCTCGTCCTATCGAACACTGCCATGGATGCTGCAATCTCTAGTCTGTGCCTGATATGACTCTGAACGTCACCGAAAATCCTTGGGATGTGTTGGAGCTGTCCTGTGTTTGGGGGTGTGTTGCTGCCCCGCTCCTGAATTTGCTAAAGTTCGTACGGAAAAAAAATCACGCTTCCGATATCAAGAACGGGATTCAGTAATGGGGAAGTTATAAGGTAGTTGGAAGCAGGGAACAAGTAAGACATAATAAGATAGATGAGAATCACTTTATTATCCCGTGAGGGAATTTCTCTTCCACAGAGCAAAGACATGGTTCAGATATCTTACTTATCATTACATAAACATTTATAACTCAATAACTCAATAACAGGCATACTTGACGTGACATTGGTAAGAAACCTTAGTGAAATATGGCACATATCTACCTAAAGTGCTTTGTTGCAGGGAATTGCGGATAGCAAAATCGATCTTCTGTATCTTTCTATCTTTCTCTGTTTCTCTCTCATTGCATAATAAAGAGATTCTATTATTGGAATGCTGTCATTGTAAAGTGTATGCGCCAATGGTGACAGCCTTGTAAAGACGACTTCAGCGAAGAAAATAAGCGAAAAAAATGAAATAAAAAACAACCACATTTTTCGTATTTTTGGTAGTCCAAGCCATTGGGGCTGTGGGTCTTGAGAGCAAAAGGTTGAGTGAGATGTTAGTAAATATCATGAGATGTGCTGAGGTGCACCAACAGGAGTTTCCAATATGTCATGAAATTGTAAGCCAATGTTCCCCATACCGTAGGAAATTACCAGCCACATTAACCCATTTGTTATGAAATTGTTAGCCAGGTACCCCTTCATTATGGGGGCGATCCTTTTGCCTGGAATCGTTGGTGCACAGACCAAACGAACAGTGCTTGTTCACCATTTTGTTTCATTCAGTTGCCCCATGATGTCATGTGCTATTTGTGGCCAAACTATTTATAGTATATCCGGCCCACAGACCAGTAACAAGCTAGGAAATTGCTACCCAGGTTTATCCTTACTTTTGGAAATTGCTAGTCTGTGCTACTCATACATTAGGGAGGTAACCACTTTTACCTATAAGTTATGCAATTGTTAACCAGGTTTACCTATAAGTCATGAAATTGTTAGTCAGGTTAACGAAACTGTTAGCTAGTGTTACCCATTTGTAGGAAATTGATAGCCAGTGTTACCCGTAAGTTAGGAATTTGTTAGCAAGATTTTCCTGTGCGCTAGGTAATTGCTAGCCAGTGTTACCTATACATTAGGAAACTGCTAGCCAGCTTTACGTAGTTGTAATGTAACAAAGTTAGTTTAAAAATAGCGAATGAAACTAATGGAATTGCGTATGTGTATGTGTGGGTGCGGATTGTTGTTGCTTTCTAACTTTGTTAAAATTTCTAATTAGGCTATTACGATCCAGTGCTTTATTATTCCTCTTGTGTTGTTATTGATGTAATGCTTTTTACCCCCAGTGTCATTTTAAGAATAATTCGGTCATCTTGGTGACCCTGAATGACATTCATCTTTAACTTTTTCATTCATTGAATTTCATTCGCGTTGATAAAAAATCGCTGTGTGTGTGACAAGAGGTAAACGACGTTGAGTCCTCCTGACGTAATTTCACACCTGCTCGCGTGAGCAAAATAATGACCTTGTCTTAATTTCGTGATGTGTGGTTACGCGATCGGCTGCACCATTAAATGAAGATTTTATGTGCGTTGGGATTTACCACAAAAAAACAACGCAGTTTTGTTTTGTTTGGTTGTTTTTTTTATTGACTATTTCCACCACCCTTGTGGAATTCCAAATCCAGGGTATAGTGTTCCCAGAATCAGGGCAGAGAATCTAGGGCCCATAACCCCACCACTTTCCTGGCCTCCCTGTTTTATCCAAGAGTTAATCTTTTGGCGTGTTGGGATTTTACTGCACTGAAAGTGCTCTGAGACCCAACAAAACTACAATCTAAGCGGGCGAATCAAAGAGGTCCCGAACACAAGCTCAGAAATTTTTTATTGCCGCCGATCTAGAGCCACGCTTCAAATACTTGATCTCGAAGATATTATTGAAAAATTTCTCGCTCCAAGGTTGGAAAATCCTCCCTCGACTATCGATAATTGGAGAACAAATTTCTGGCGTTACCGGATGCGCACGGCGTTTTATTGTCTTCTCCTGATCACCATGGCAATCTAGTGTACACAAAATTGCGCGCAGTGCGACTGAGAGGCAGTCATGGCGAACCAATATACTGGTGCCAACCGGCCCGTTTAAGGGATAGAACGAATGCATTGTTTGTCTTTTTATTTGTTTTTGTATTCATTTGTTAATACTATAGCTGTTTTGATGTCTCGGGGTGTCTCAGGATCGATGGGAATCAGAAAAAGAAAGAAAGAAAAAAACACGCAAGGCATAGTACAAAGAGTAAGAAAGAGGAGCAGACAGAGAAAGAGATGTGAAGACAGCACCACAGAGTGGACAAGCAAGAAGTTTCGTGACTTCCAGCAGTGGTGGACCTACGTTTTTGAAACCCTTCGCAATCAGCAACAATATATTCTAGGGCAACATCCAAAATTCAGTCATTGAGAAAAGTTTCTTCAAGGCCCCTCCGGGACTATGGACTTTGAAGCCTAACCTTGATTAGTTTCATGGCAGATCCAGCACTGAGTCCCAGAAAGAGGGGGGAAGAGAATTGGTTGCCTTGTCACCAATTGCACTCCAAATGATTGGCCGAACTAGGGGATAGAGAAGATAAGACAAGACGATACAAGACTGTTTCTGGACCCTTTATAGCTGAGTCATGTCTGTTGTGCGTCTGTTTTGACTCAGTGCCCGAGATCTTCCTTTACAAGCGCAAACGCAAGACAGTTTTGAAGCACTCCAAGTAATGAGACATGCTTGTTTCGGGACACGGTGGTACTGTACAGAGGCAAAGTGCTCACCTCTCATGCGGAGGGTATCGGGTTCGAATCCCGCTAGGTGCAGGCATGTTGGAATTGGGGATTTTTCTCATTATTTTCCTGTCCCTGATCCTATGGTAGGTAGGATCGAGAACCTAGTCTTCTCTGATAAGGACGAAAAATTCGGAGCGTCCGTGTGAACGTTGCATACGTTGAAGGTACCATGGCAGTTGGAAATCGAAAAGAGCAGGCCGAACAGGCCGCTGCCCGGGCCAAATTCCAAAACGATAGTCTGTACAAAAGAGACTTGACTCAGTGCACCACCAGACGAACAGAATCTCCATCTTTGAAGTGAACAAAAAATGTATTGAAAGAATATTATACTTCCAGCTATATGTCTTTTTATACCAAACACCTGAAGTAGTGCCTTAACAAGGATAAATTATGAAAGATGTCGATTTCAGAGAACTTCTACCTTGAAATCAATTTGACTCTCTTGCCGATTCTATAACGCATGGAATGAATTAGATCTATTTTGGTCCATTACGGACATATTTTACCGCAAGTATATGTGTTGCTAATGAATATGATCCAGAACAGGGTCCTCATTCCACACGGAACAATTTCCACTTATATAAAACATTTTCATACCTTCACAATTGTCTTTGATAAATTATCAGTCATTTTTGTTGATATTGCTGTTTTCAATCATTGTCCTTTTTATTAGCTATGTATGTGAAGATCAACATCATTGGCTCAAACGAGCCTTCCTTCAAATTGGTTGAGCACTGAGTTTGGTTGGTGAACATTTTGCATTGTCTCTCACACACACACACATACAGAGAGAGAGAGAGAGAGAGAGAGAGAGAGAGAGAGAGAGAGAGAGAGAGAGAGAGAGAGAAGTATTAAGTTAAGATCACAATAAGGCCTAGTACGAAGGTGAAACGTGAAGAATTGAAAGATAAAAAGAAAGAAAGAACGATGAAAAGAAAATGAAAATAAATAAATGAAAACACAAATCTAGATATGTTGTAAAGACCAACGTTATCAATAACTAAAAAAGGAAGAAAAAAGGGATACCCCTTAGATATTCCACATAAATAAATTTAAAAAAGAAGGTATATAGATTGTACTGGAGAACAATAACTACCACATAATAATTATTATTCAACTTTGACTTTGACCATCATGCATGTAGCAGTGCTGAACTAGCAGTCTGCATGTGGAGTTGGATCGATGCGGCGCGAGATTTAATGACACCCGTGGGGAGCGCGAGAGGTGAAAAACGATTGGATACTGCATAACAAAACTTGAGTGCCCGAACAAAAACTAGAAAAGGTAAAGAACAGGCTGAAGATGAATTAAAAACATGAAAACAAAACTTCGAGCGCGTACCAGATCAGCGGGTCTCAAACGCATAATTTTGTCTTGCTGGAAACGCTGGTACACTAACTGTCAGGGCCGGAATGAGGCCTTGGAGCCCCGGGACACTTCAGGTCTGAGGTCTTTGGTTTGGGAGGATCCCCTGCCCATAGCATTTACACCTCGCTTTTCTTCTTGTTATTTGTCTTTTCTTCTTGTCTCTTGACTTTCTGCTGAGGATGCGATGAATCAAAATTATGTCTTTTTATAGGACCACCCAATAGGCCATCAGAGCTTCAGTGAGACATCCAGAAAAAAGAAAACTGAATTTGGACTTCTTCTCCTTCTTCTTCTTCTTCTTGTTCATCCTCTTCTCCTTCTTTTTCTTTAATCTTCTTCTTCGTCTCCTTCATCAGGCTCGTTGGGCCCCCTCATATACCTAAGTTAAAGTACACGACAATTGACCAGATTTAGACAGTGGAAGTCCCGTCTACTGCATAGAATTGGAACTGACACGTTCTACATACATTGGAAGGTTGAATGACTTATATAGCTAAAGTAAATATGTGTAGACATACTTCATGTCTTGTTACAAGTGTATGTTTCCAGTCACTTTCAATATTATACCTCACTCTGCCCTATCTTTGGCACCATGGTAGTAGAAATGGCGATTTTATAGTAAAATTTATACATTTTAAGTTTTGAAAGAAAATGTTTAATAAAAGAAGCTAATAGTTTCACTATTTCATTTCATGTAGACAGGGCGCTCTGCCGAGCGTGGGATGGGGCTCTGGCGTGTGTGTATGGGGAGGGGGGGGGTTGCCTCCCTATAAATTCTGCCCTGCCAAAGGCGACCCACTCAAAAAGCTTAGAATTGTTACTATAACGTCGGTGTAGAACAATACTCCTGTAACCCACAAAATATATTGATGTAGGTTACAGGAGTGTTGAATCTCACCGACGATAAGCTTTTCGGACCTCCCTGGTCCATCAACTTCTATCAGAAACATCATTTGAGTGTCACAAGCAGTTTGGCCCAATATTGAAATAATGTTTAGCACATTCAGACTCTAATAATTTAATAATCCAGCTATTCGCCAGTTTGAGAAACACTGCACCAGACATGCATGAAGGAGGCAGACTAGATCCTATCAAAAGGTGAGTACAAACACTGAATACGCCAATTCAAATTCAGCTTTGTTTTTTCACAATTTCCCACTGGAACTTTGACCTGTTGAGTGATGGTATAAAAACACGGGCAATTTTGATTCATTCATCGTGTATCCATAGAACTGATCAGATTTTTTTTATTAAGTGCGTCCATATTTTGCAGTGATGGGAAATAAAAGTGGATTTTCGTTTTGGTGAGGGTGGCAGTGGTGACTGGAAAGGGGGGAGGGAGGGGGAGGGGAGAGGGGGAGTTTAAGTCTGAGTTTGGAGAAAGTACATAGACAAGACATTTGACTGTAGTTTCTGTGCCAGAAAGCAGCAAGACGATAGATAGAAGAACGATAGGATGGAAGGAGACCTTACCAGACACGCCCTTCAGCCGTCCGCAAGAGGAGATGCTTTGATAGAAACAAAGCATGGGTGATAAATTTAAGAAAAAAGCAACAACAAAAAAACCACTCTATTATTGCACATTGTTATTAATATTACTGTAAAAGTAACTGTCATGGATCCGGGTGTTTTTTGTTGTTGTTGTTGTTGTTGTTGTTGTTGTTGTTGTTGTTGTTGTTGTTGTTGTTTTGGTAGGAGGGTTCGTTATATGAATTCTTATCAACTTGCCTTCTGTCTTTTTTCTTTCTTTCTTTCATTCTTGACCAAAATTTAGGCTGGCGGCGCACTCAGTCAAGACTGTTCTGCGTCTGTCTTAACTCGGTGCACTGATGGATCTCTCTCTCCGCCAGCCGACTCTAAGAGACAGTTTTGACACGCCCGAAACTAGAGAGACAGATCTGCTTCTTTTTTGGCCACTGCGCGAGGCCATGTTCAACTCCACTAGACCACATCTCACATTAAGACCAAGACAGACTAGATTTGACTCAATGTGTCACTGGCCTGACTGTTCGAGACGATGATGCGATGGCAAGCGACAGAGCGACTTCACCTGGGGTGGGAGTTTGAATTTGAGTCTAGAGAAAGTACTTGGATACGATAACGGCCATATCCCTGCCAGCATCCCTATGTCAATCCGACGTAGATTTGTGCCGAATTTCCGTAGAGTTGGTAGGATTACCAACGGATGGAGGCGGATGCCCTAAATCGAAACAACGTCAGCTTTTGTCGTAACCAGCGGATCTACGTAGGAACGATGTCATATCTACGAGCAAACTTGACCTCAATCCTATGCATCGTATTTCCGTAGGGTAACATAGATAATAGAATGATAGGACAGAAGGAGACCCTATCAGGAGCATCCACCAACCTTCCAGGTGTCTAACCTTACACATTATACATGCTCACGATATTGTTTGTGCTGCTCCAGTCAGATCCCCACACACGGGATACCCTGCAGGAACCTTTTTCTTTTTTTCTCACAGTATTATGTCCGCAAACTGCGCGCGTATAAGTTACCGAGTTATGGTGAGCACTAGTTATTTTCCTTTGCGATATGAAGGGGTGAGGTTCACATTGCTGCACTGGTGACTGGTGACGTCGCCGATACGCTCCGAGCGTGATGAACCAAATTTGGCGAGTTGATGCGTCTCTGTATTCTGTGTCTTATTCAGATTGTTGTGATGAACCATCTGACTGCGCTGATACAGACAGTAGTTTGGATCTGAGTTGGAGAAAGCACATCGACAAGGCCGCTGCCCGGGCAAAATTGAAAATTGAAATTAATAGATTAAAATTATCCATATCATCCCCTCCCCCCCCCTCCCCCCCCCCCCCAACCACCACCAGCAACAAGAAAATTTATTATTCATTATTAAATATATATTGTTATTAATAAATATTCAAATATTATTTGAGTTGTGTGTTGTGAACTGCTGTGAGTTGTGAACTGTTGTGAGTTGTGAACTGCGCCTAACATGCTGCGTTACAATTTGCTCTGAGATAGAGAGAGATAGAGAGAGAGAGTGAGCGAGACAGGGAGAGAGAAAGAAGCAGTGCAGTGTGTTGAGCGCTTCGCAGGCGCTCCATTCTGCTCTGTGGTTGACATGTTGTTTCTGTAAAGCGCATAGAGCATTTTAAATGGATATGCGCTATATAAATGCTTTACATTATGATTATTATTATTATTATTATTAATAGCCATAATATTGTGCTAGGGAGAAGCCAGACGACAGACAGAATATTAGAGAATGATAGGACAGAAGGAGAGCCTATCACAGGTGGCACCAACCATACAGACATTGGCATGTCTCAGAGACACCTTCGACTAGGATAACTCTGGAATGTTCTCATGGCCAAAAATAACTGTCCTATTTATATTTCTAGACCAGGCACCTTTATTGTTGTTGTTGTTTTGTTTTGTCCTCTTTGTTCGTTTGTTTGTTTGTTTCGAACACCAGCTTATCTTCCTTGTCCGCTTAACTGCATTCGATAGTGCCTGTGAAGTTTCATTCAGCCAGTGTGATGAACCATTAACATCATTCATTCCCCCCCCCCCCCCTACATCTCTTCCGAACTTCCCTCTTTACTACTCCTCTCTTCCCCCCCCCCCTCCCCTGGGCTATCCCACCACAACCAGCTCCAGGATACTCCACCACCTAGCAGTGTAATCAGCAGCAGCAGAGTGTTTTAGTTTGTCTTCATTAATTAATGTTCGATGATTAGCGCTGGAATCGCCGACAACATCAAAGGACCGGGGACCCAGGCTAGACTCATTGGTATCGGTGGAGAACAGAGGTTCCCAATCTGGGATAAATTTCTCTGGGAAGATCACAGGATCCTGTTATCATGGGTTGAAAGGTAGATGTACGTAGAGAACTATGAGCTAGGGACAGATTTGGTAATAGGCTTGGGATCAGGGAAAGGATTTATCATTGTTTCATCATTTTTAACATCTTTTCTCACTCTTGTCTCATTAAAAGACTTCAGTGTGTTTTCTGAAGGTCACCGGATTCAATATCTCTTCCATTTCTCCTAGCCAATTTGCTGATTCTAATTTGTTACATTTCTTCCCGATTATAATTATAAAATGAAAAAGAAATTGGAAGAGCCTTCAAATTCGTGGGTGAAAAGTAAGAACAAAAGTCCCACTGACTGGTGTGTACTCATTGACTATCTGTGTTTGGTTCTAATGTACCAGTATCTATTCACTATTAGTTGTTCATGCATAAGTGAAATAACATTTTTCTTTCCTATTTATAATGTTATTGCTATTTGAACTTTAAAAAATAACAAATTTAAAATCAGAATTGATTGTTTTAATGTGGCAGAAGTGTAACCTCAAATAACAACAAAACAGAATGGGAGTAAATTTACTTTGGAGAAGTTTTGCCAGGGGTACCACACACGAAAAAGGCTCAGAACCCTTGGTGTAGAGGAAATTTGTACGCTTATGCGTAAAGGGATAAAATCACGCGTAACAAATGTGTGTATGGGTGTGTGTATAGTGCGTGTTTTTCTCTGTTTGTTGTTGTTTGTATATTTGGTATCCCCTGTGTGGTTTTTGTGTTTTGTGTGCGTGTTTCTGTATCTGTCACAATGTGCGTGTGTGTGTGTGTCTAAAAATAAATGAAAAAAAAAAAGTGTTGTTTAATTGCGGAACTACGATGGAGCAGGGTGGGAGGGGGGGGGGGGGGGAGAGAGAGAATGAATGGACTGCCAGAGAACCAAAGAGAAATAACCAGAGAGGAAAAAACTACCAATAATAGAAAGCAAATTGATAAGGACACAGACTAAGGTTGGCGGAATGTGTTTAGGTCTTTATTGTACAAAGCTTTTAGGAGGTTCGCTAGCCTTGGCATTTACTCCTCACTTTTCTCGTGTTTAGTTTCTTGTTGTAGTAGGGATTCGTGTTTAGTTTCTTGTTGTAGTAGGGATTCGTGTTTAGTTTCTTGTTGTAGTAGGGATTCGTGTTTAGTTTCTTGTTGTAGTAGGGATTCGTGTTTAGTTTCTTGTTGTAGTAGGGATTCGTGTTTAGTTTCTTGTTGTAGTAGGGATTCGTGTTTAGTTTCTTGTTGTAGTAGGGATTCGTGTTTAGTTTCTTGTTGTAGTAGGGATTCGTGTTTAGTTTCTTGTTGTAGTAGGGATTCGTGTTTAGTTTCTTGTTGTAGTAGGGATTCGTGTTTAGTTTCTTGTTGTGGTCGGGATTCGTGTTTTAGAACACCTACCACAAGATCAGGGAAAGGAAACTATGAGAAAAATCCCCAAATTCCAACATGCCTGTGCCGACTGGGATTCGAACCCCGTACCTTCGGCATGAGAGACGAGCACCTTGGCTCTAACGCGGCACACTTTCGGCAAACCGAATCAAGTCTGTTTTGTATGAGTTTTAGTTTAAGATGTGGGCTTTGGCGTTGTACGGGATATCTCACTCACGTTTGAGACCAACACACAAGTCTGTATCGCTGGTTCGGACGCCTCAAAACTGGCAAAAAGAGAGATTTCTAGGGCTCTGAGTCAAAACAGATGAAAAACGTTTTGCCTCAGAAGTTTGTGTTGCAGCGTTTTTCAGCCACGGACACGCGAAATTCGTCAAATAAATCAGTTTAATTTCTCCATTTCATATTTGCGTTTTATATACGCGTTACAGTACTTTGGCTGCCTCTCCGTAGTTGTTTACAATAGTAAGTAGATATATTATTATCATTACTGTGTGTTTCTATTTACCTAACTCTGAGTTTCAAATTTTAACAGAAAGCACCAAAAAAAGTGATTAAAGGCTGGCTCGCAAAATAATGTCTAAATTCCTGGAAATGGATTAAGTGATTGCAAATGCAGCATTTCAAACGTCTTATATTGTTTAAACTATAGAATGGCTGTGCTGATGTACTATCTATTTATAGGCTAAACGGTGTTTCCCCCAAAATCTGAGTTGGATGGATAACAATATTCAAATCTGATACACACATTAATAATCTTTTTAAAAAAAAGAAAAAAAAACCGCCGCAAATACGCAACGAAACGAAGCGTTGCGCCTTTCGCCCGTTGTTTACATTTTATGCACAATGATAATTTGACAAAACTCTGCAAAACGGGCAACGAAATGATACATAACGAAATGGACACTTGCGCACTAAATAACGAACTGAAAGAAAACGTGGAAGGAAAAAAAAAAAAACCCCAGTGTGGAATAAACAAGTAACATCAATTGACGGGAGCCATTTTGAAGTTTTTGAGTGAGCTGAAACCTGACAAAGCGTTGACGATGTAGAGGAAATCAATGATTAAACAGTTTTAATCACACAAGGGCAAAAATTCAAACTTCCATCCAATCTCACTCGCCATGCTTGTTGCTCTCAAAATGAACCGTCTTCATTATTTTTTCTCCATTTTTAAATTATTATTTTTTTATTTCCAATGTCTTTCCATCTCTTTCTTTCTCGCCAACGCTACCTCTTATTGGCTGCCGGTTTAGATTTAATTTTTATCTGAACGACAAAAGTAATAAACTTTATTTTGATCACGTAACGCTAGGGGGACATAAATCTCGCGGCGCAGCGCGCCTGAGTGAGTGCGTCATGTCCCAGCACTTTCTTGATCTTGTACCAAGGAAGAGCTCCGCGGCATGGACCCTCAAGTTTTCTTTCCTAACCAGTTCACGGGTTCCTGAAATAAAGAAGGGCACTGGAATACCACATTATTATAGCGTACTTTCTGTAAACTTCATTAACTTGAAATATAGTTGATGTGCACTTTACATGGTTCAAATATAATTGTGTAAATAAAATAATGTTATGGCCATGGAGGTACTAATAACTATTAATAGCTCCATGGTTATGGCAGAATAACTTTTCCCACTCTATATACATAAAGAATGATATTAAATCTGATTTATAAGATAAGTATAGCCCTCAATAAGCAGTTAAACCCAGTTATAGGTCACTAAATGTGATTCACATTATTTTTGGAACTTCATCAAATATTAATAAAAATTTCCAATAGCAAAAAAAAACCTGTCAGACCATTTTGGAAAATTGCTTACTGCAAAATTATCGAACTTCTTAAAAGTTTCTACAGAATGATAAGAGTAGATAGAAGGTCCGCGAAGTGCAAGGCGGGTATCAGAGGTACAGGGTTTCGGTAAATAAAACTATAAAAAAAAATCAGAAATTTGAAGCAACTGTGTTACGCAGAAATATCGAAATCATAATCCTATACAGACTTGGTCTTTAAAGTGGGCTTACATAATTTTTAGCCTCATTAGGAAAGATACAAAAGAACTTAACAAATAATGTTCTCATGATGAGATGTATTACTTTGAACGTTTATAGGTCCAGCGGATAGAACTTACCCATGGTTTGTTGCCATTCACTTCATTCGGACCGATGACACTCGAGTCAAGGCCGCTCGTGATATGGAGCTGAAAATAGATAACCCATGTGACTCGTGCTAATCCGACATTCAAATTACCAGATAATGCGGGAGACGGTTTTCAATAATTTACGACCAAAAACGCGCAGCTGCGTGTGCGCAGATCAAAACGTTAATTGCGTAAATGCAAGTGTGCACGAGGCGCATGTCACAAATATGTCACATACCGGAACTGGTCATTACCCAGACTACAACTGTGCAGTGGTTGCCATTGCATACTGGGTATCACTTGGCAACATCCACAGTCGCAATGGATAGTTTTAAAAAAGCGGGCGGGGGGGGGGGGAGGGGAGCGGTTGTATAGACCAGTTGGGTGAATGAAAAATTAGGGGATGTGGCTGCAGCAAAATATGTGTTTTGTCCATGCTTAATTAGACATTGTATGTGACTTGATTGGATTTGGTCCGTCTGTTTTTGTGAAATAATGAGAAAAATTATAAGAAAAAAACAAAACAAAACAAATAAAAATACTTGAAAAAAATTGGGCTCCGTTTACCTTGTCATTTGTAAGGTCTAATTATCATAAATAGTAATGACTTGCGTGTTGGCGTGTTGTTGAATTAAACGGGCTAAATATTTGGTGGGAATGGGGCCAGCACTGCTGCCGTATCACAAGCCTAAAAATATTTCACTCAGTTTGGTTTTTATTCTCCTGCGTGTTTGTGTATGTGTGCCTATCTCTCTCTCTCTCTCTCTCTCTCTGTCTGTCTGTCTGTCTCTCTCTCTCTCTCTCTCTCTCTCTCTCTCTCTCTCCCTCTCTCTCTCTCTCTCTCTTTCTCTCTCTCTCTCTGTCTCTCTCTCTCTCTGTCTCCCTCTCTCTCTCTCTTTCTCTCTCTCTCTCTCTCTCTTTCTTTCTCTCTCTCTTTCTCTTTCTCTTTCTCTTTCTCTCTCTCTCTGTCTGTCTCTCTCTCCCTCGCTCTCTCTCTTTCTCTTTCTCTTTCTCTCTCTCTTTCTCTCTATCTCTCTCTCTCTCTCTCTCTTTTGTTCGTATGAAATAACGTCGTTTACAAACAGTCTACTACAGAAAGATAATTATGGCTGACAGCCCACTGTGTTTTGTATTCTGCGAATGAGACAATTTACGAAAAAGACCAGAGAGAACTCTCAGTTCCGTCAGTCAACATCGTCTTTTATTTCATAGGTGTTTTAAGAGAATTGTTTCTTCCGCTCTCCGTGAAGCAACAAGGTGAAAATATCTTTAAAAAACATGCTAAGTGGCGCGTTTTGTTAGACCTCCTGAAATCAGATGAAAATTGGTTTAATGGAGCTACTGAGATAGTTCAGAAAAAAGAACTGCTATTGTGATGATTAACTTTATACAACCATCTGTTGGCGAGACACATATAACATTTTCTGTGTAATTATCTTTAGATATTTCAGGACTGGGGATTCCACGATGGTTATTCCTTCAACAATTACTTAAATCCAGTGGTGGACCTACAATTTTGGGGCCTTGGCTCTTGAACTGTTACCGGAACCCTTCGCAACCAGCAACAATATGGCATCTTCCAAAATTCACTCATTAAAAAAAGATTTTTCAGGCTCCCTCCGTGAGGGCCTTGACCCTGAAACTTAAGCTTCATTAGTTTCATAATACATCCGCCACTGCTTAGATCCCAACTCTTCAAAAAAAAAAAAAATACTTAGTATTAGCAGGAAGCCTACTCGTATGAAGATCAGGGGTCACATTAATGGTTTAGCAGTGTGAGAAACGGAATTTACAAAGCAAAGTAGAATGCAAAGACGTTACTTGCAAGGTTAGGAACAGAAGCAGCGTCCTCAAGACTCGTATCTAACTTCTAAGATTGCTTGCAGTATCTGCAAAAGGGGCTGCCATGCCAGGCTAGGACTGCTGAGCCACACCAGACGTTGCTCACAACACGTCTGACACGACCAAACTCTATCATTGCCTCCCTAGACAGACGGATGTGCACTACTACTGCTACTACCAATACTACTACTGCTGCTACTACTACTACTACTACGACTACTGTTACTACTACTACTACTACTACGACTACTACCAATACTACTACTACGACTACTACTACTGCTACTGCAAATACTACTACTGCTACTACTACTACTACAACTACGACTACTGTTACTACTACTACTACTACTACGACTACTACCAATACTACTACTACTACTACTACTACTACTACTACTACTACCAATATTACTACTACTACTACTACTACTACTACTACTACTACTACTACTACTACTACTACTACAACTACGACTACTACGACTACTACTACGACTACTATTACTACTACTACTACTACTACGACTACTACTACTACAACTACTACAACTACGACTACTACTACGACTACTATTACTACTACTACTACTACTACGACTACTACTACTACTACTACTACGACTACTACTACTACTACTACGACTACTACTACTACTACTGCTACTACTACTACTACTGCTGCTGCTGCTGCTGCTAATACTACTAATTCCAAAACTACATGGTAAGATTCAGCACACAGTAAAAATGTCATTCTCTGAACGCCCTGTTCGTAATATGTCCTTTAACCCCCTCTCGCAGGTTAACAATTCACTTATTTGCTATTTTCCGGATCATTCTTCGGCTGCGCTTTATTGTATGCTCTTATATATCTATAATAACCCATTTGGTTGCTAACCTATTTCACTTCTTCAAACCACATTTCAGAGAGATTCAGTAGTTTTGGAGCACATTGATACAGAAAAGGTTTCTTGTATTTTTTAATAGATATTGTGCTTGTTGAGGGTTGAAATGTTCCGTCCCTGGGCAGTTAGTAAAATTTATTCCTCTTGCAAGTTTCAGATAGCTCCAGCCTTTCCGCACATAGCAGCTGAGCAATTGGCAGAATGACCCTCGCCATCCTGGTTAGAAATAAAAAATTCAGCTTTCGTTGCTCGATCTTAGGCTGGACACGTAAAGTGTTGTCACGGTTATTTCCCTTGGACTGGTGGCCTCTTTTGTTTTAGCGCTTCCGCCCGATGGCGCGTGTAGTCTGTCTGACTGAAACCGAAGGAACCAGCGCTGAGGAATCTGACTGCTAAATCTTAATGAAAATAAAGAACCCCCACTTTTCCAAGCAGATCTATGAGATAACCTTAAACCCAGGTTCTTTATCTCCTAAGTCTCTCTTCATTGGCGATTGCCAGAGTCCCAGAGCTCTTGACTAATGAAGCCGTTCTCATGCAACTATAGATCAATTAAAAACAGAATTCAGAAAATGGAAGCAAGTCCACTGAGTTTCTTTAAAGGTCGTTTGTCATAGGCTGATTTTTATCGCGCTGTAACATTTTTACGTGGAAGCAAAGGGAAGGCCTTGGTTCTGTGACTCTGACTTGTAGAAGGTCATGTGTTATCTGATTTGAAACATGGGAGACAAAAAACCAGTTCATGAGCTGTGGCGTGATGGCTGAATGGTCACGTGAGAGCTAATAATGTCACACCTCATTAACTCATTAACTGCGCGCCTGCGCATCTGTTGGTCTGTTTGATCCAGATCCTGGTTTCCAATCGCCATGTCCGTTATGCAAGAGTTTCTATTGGGTACATAAAAATGTTGGCGAGTCCACTGTGACCCCGTCCTTCCTAGAAGATATCGAACAAGCCATTGGAAGAGAGAGCCAGGGATTACAGTATAGCAGTCTTTACCACTTCAGAAGAACCAAGAAAATCAGTGATGTCATTGACCCGTTGATGTTATGCCTTGTGGGCTAACCAGAGTTAAAACGCTGTACTTTATTACCACTCTTTTATATTATCATCCATTAAAAGACTGACAAGGAAAGGCTGTTTAGTGGAATCTTTGTTGGAAGATTATTCACAGACTTTGTTGTCGTCACGGACAGAGAATTACATTTAAAAGACTACAACAATAAAATGATCTACAGAGTTTATTACTTCCCAGCAGTAGGAGGTATACTTTATACTACAATAGCAAGTTTACTTTATTCTATAACATTAATGTTACTTTATATTACAATAGCAATTTTACTTTAGATCTGTACCACCATAGCAAGTTTAC
Source organism: Onchidella celtica (assembly GCA_963931925.1). Taxonomy (NCBI): domain Eukaryota; kingdom Metazoa; phylum Mollusca; class Gastropoda; order Systellommatophora; family Onchidiidae; genus Onchidella; species Onchidella celtica. The sequence continues at coordinate 6,156,327 of OZ007582.1, read as the reverse complement.
TTTTTACTGCAGTAGCAAGTTTACTTTATACTCAAGTTGGCATACTGTAAAGGGCAACCACCGGGAAGTGAGTTACAATTAATAGCTAAGTGGCTAGACGGATTAACAAGCCGATTTTTTAAATTTTTCATTCTTTCACTGGTCCACGACAGTGCAATTCTAAGACATCAGAACTAAGCATAGAACCACAACATAATTCTACCAGATGATTCTGATTTCATATGCTTTTTAAAACCACTTTTACACGAATTATTCGTCAAACATTTGGAGGGTGGCCAAGAGTTATGAAAGCCAGCAATGCTCTTGTTATATCTCCTGCGATAGTTCTTTAGATTCTATTGTTGTAGTATAAAATACCTTTGAAGTAATTGTTTGAGTTCAAGAGTCACTCCGAAAGTGTCTCATCAATAAATCGGTCACTTACTGCCAGAAAAGAAACAAAATGTACGAGAAATAATGAAAGCCGGACAGGACAATGACACTCGCCAATCATTCCTTCAAATTAGTTATTCCATTTGGGAAAAAAAAAAAAAGAATCAATGAATGAAAGAAAGCATTCTCTATTTCCTGGTGATAGTTTGACGCCAATCTTCCACAAGCCGACAATGAATATATAAAAAAGGACGGCTCATTAACAGCCTAACCCAGCACTGCCTTCCACACAGACAGACATATTATGACAAAGACTAACTGTGACGGCAGCGGACCCAGCAGGCAGCGTGCGGATGGCACACTTCTGTCTAAAGACACCCCCCTAGCTCTAACCAGACAACGCACCACCGGGCCTTTCAGCCCATGTCATGGATGGCCTCAAACAAACACAAACACGGCCGACTCTAGCAGCGGCCCAAAAGACACCGATGAGAAATTGTCGCCAACGTGATTTAAACCCACGGCCTCTGGCTTCGGCAGTTACCGAGAGACCCTGCCGAGCTGAACACTGTATACCACTTTACGTGATTTGTTCTTCCCATTTGACTTTCCCTATGGGACATTGTACGCTATACACCCAGGACTGGGGGCCGCTCGCCGCATTTTGCTGCTGCTTTCACCACAAGTTCTATAGATCTCAGCGGTGGCCGGGCCAAATAGGGTGTGAATAAATCGCTGGAAACTCTTTGATCTCTGTGTGAACATTTGCCTCTCACGTTGTTTTTTTTTTTTCCACCTCCATTTTCCCCCAGCGGAGCGTGGAGCTGGAAGAGCTGAGTGCCCGATGACAAATTTATTCTTCAGGGAAATAACTCAACAACAATCCCACTAGTTCTGGCTCTTGTGTCAACATCGAGAGTGAAAATGTAAGGTGGAATTTGCTCACAACTAACGCCAGTAGAACTGCAATGTGGCTGACACAAACGGCCTATATGTCTGTATGTACATACCATCAGCGTAGATGTATGGCGTACTCAGTGGGTAGGCCTATTTTGCTGTCTATGAAATGGTATTCTTTAGCCTAGACGCGCATAAGCCAATTTTACATCGGCTGTCTAATTGGATAGTGACGTCATAACTCTGAGTTTCAGTTTCAGAGAGGTTCAACCAGTCACTGGTAGTGAGGCCTCATTGTAACTCAATATCGTGACGTCACTATCCAATTAGTCAGCAGATCAAATTTGGCTTATGAATGCGCGATGGGCTTATCCTGTCCTTACAAAATCCTTGATGTTCGAAAAGTGCAGACAAAGTGTGTTTGGCTAGATCAGTGATTCAGCTTCGTTGTCGTTTTCTTCTTCATCTATTGTTTCATATTTCAAACGGTCCTTCATCGATTTGGAATAACCTTGTTTGCTTAACCCTACTGCTGTCATAAGAGAATTAAATTGGCAGTTTTGTTCATCCTCGGGCTGTGACAGCCAGTAAAATCAGCTTTCAGAAACACATACTCTGTTGGGTTTTCTAAATAAAAAGCAGCCTCAGACGTTAAATTTGTATGATGAAGACTTGTGATTCAAACACCCATGGTGGGACACAGTAACTCTTTCCTGACAGTAAAAGGGTTAAGTGGACCCACAGACACATCTTAATCTTCCTGGGGCAGTTTGAATTCTAACTGGTTCAATCAAAGACTTCTAAAATATTTACAACATACATTCTACGCAAAGCACCTCTTAAAAATGATCCAAATAAAACTATTTTATATGGGCCTTTTCTCGCGTGATTTTCATTTGTGAAATTTTAAATTGATCAATCTGTGGGCATGAAGCTGCAATACGCTACCTAGAAAAACCGTGAGAGGCGCAAAGTGGCGTGCCGTTCAAGCCAAATCATACTGAAATTAGATCTACATGTCTTTGTCATATAGCGTAAGTCATATAGGTGTTCAGAGAAAGTGGGTACAGGGAGTAAGTAAACGTGACCTGGTTTTCATTTGACTTTAATCGTTTTTATCTACTTTTTATTTGAAGGCGGGAGATTTTTAAACGGTTTATCTCTAAATGACACCTATTTCTATGGTATTCCAAATGTTTCATGATCAAGATGTATATACAAAACAAAAAAAAATGAGAAAGAGCAGAGAGAAGTAAATTGTCAATGGATTGATGAGTGAGGAAAATTTGGGAGGCAAAAAAAAAAAAAAAGGCAAAAGATTCAAAAGTGTCATCTCGTGTCAGCACGTGTTGAACTCCCCAAAGGATTTCAGGAGGCGACGAAACGTGTCGTGATGTGACTGATAAAGATGACACCTATTTTGTGTTGCACTGGGGTCTCGCCTGAATAAACCCCTCGCTATAAGCGCGCAGAGAACGGGGGAACGATTCGCCAAACAAGCGGGTCGAGTGTGCAGTGTTTGGAGTTCAGCAGAACATCACAGAAACTGGGAATGCACAGCTATGTCACTCTGTATTGTAAACTTTACACGGGCCGTTCATTTAAGAACATATGCGTCAAAATTCACCAGGCATCATACCTGCACTAAATAGCTTAGGGGTTAAACCATTGGCTGTTACAGGGAATTTTGTTGGGGAAGGGGTCATTCGGGAATTTCAGGGCCGTTAAATAATGAATCTGTCATCTCGTTTTACTGTGAAAGTGCAACCTCGCTTATATTTTCCTTGTTCCAGAATGTGCACGATGAATACTTTTCTACCGACGTTCAACTCATAGCTCTGCTGTCTAGATCTATCTACACGTGGGGCTATCAATGTTGATAGTTCTATAATTTCGACACTTTTTGTTTGGGGGGCAGGTGGGGGGGCATATAGCTATGAGAAATGAATGTAGGGGGGGGGGAAACAACTCTGAAAGACTAAGAACCACTGGATTGAAATGATAATTAAGTTGTAATATTATTACTCAATAATATCCAATCTCTATACTTTCTGCAGGATGTGTGATGTATGGTGAAATCTGAAGGTATGAGATCCGTCAAAGCTTGGCCCGTTACCTTTGCAACACACTTTGAGAGCTGAAAATGTGCATGCTTTAAACGGACGGAATTCGCAAGATCTTAAATAAATTTGTAAAATCCACCAACAGGTTTAGCCTGAGCAATGCCGCGCGGGCACCCCAGCTAGTTTTAAACATAAGACACTGAGCTTTGACAGGACAGTGACCTAACACTATAGATATCTTTATTTCCTTCTCCTGAGCTGTTATGTTGGGATAAGTGACAATCTATCAGGCCGTCTAGGTGACAATCCACCCAGTGATTTGGTAGGTATTGTGCCGTGCCTCTTTTTTGTCGCCGGGAAAGGCAACAAAGCAGAACTTCAAGCTAAAAAGCAGGATTTTCTGTCTGACTAACGATTGTAGTCATGAATTCTGGTTTTGCATTAGGGGTCATCAACAAAGTATGTATGCATGTCCTGGGGTGAATAGTTGTACCTACGTTAACAGCAAGGGCCGGTTGTAATATAATTTTAACGATTTAACTCCCTTATACAATTCATTGCGTTATGGAAGTCAGTAAAAATAAATGGTATTTTTAAAATAGGATTTTAAAATTGTGAATCTAGAGTATGAAAGTCATGCTTATAGGCTACAATAATATCAAAAACTTTGTTCAAGAAACCAATCTTCCTGTCCATCTTGACTGCTGGTTTTCAAAAGGACAGTCTGCTTTTCATGCAACGATATCACATTGTATGTGCAGTCGATGTTGGCAATTGTTTATCTCCGTGCTTTTCATGTGTTGGGCTCCATTCCAGCAACTCCCACCTCCTCCCTTTTATACCAGAATATGATGGCCATTAGAATTGAGAATCGCCATGATTAAACGTTAATGTTCTAAAACATTTTACGAGAATGGCATTTTGCATGGGCTATTTGGCTGTCTGGTGAGAATCGGTGCTTCTGTCCGATCTGTATAAAATTCTCTACCTTACTTTGTTGTAAAAAGACACATATTAATGACTATAACTCGAAAGCCTACATATATACAGTCAAGACCACCACCCCCAGCCCACTCCCTCCCCCCAAACCCTTTGTTCTCCTTCTCCATGTACGCTTTTCATAGGTTGATAGAAATCCCCGCCTACTTTTCCGAGCGTAATCTCTTTATGGATGGTCCCTTGTGACAGAAACAGGGTGTTCAGTTTTGTGTGAAGTAAAAAGTATTTTATCAGTAGCAAAACAGCGAATGGCAACGCTGTTGGTGAGGTCCTTTATGTTATGTCAATACGGTATGACAGCTTAAGTTGAAGAGTGTCTTTCTGTGCACATTTTGAGCATATTTACCAAATCTATAGTCTTCAAGCATTTCCCTGGTCGCAGAATCTTAAGTGCAGGTTAAATACCGGAATTTGCAATAAGATAATACGTCGAACTCCAACACAAATTAATTTCAAACCATTGTACAGACAGCGAGGGGTGAAAACACAGATGCACAATGCCGTAGTTTCATTGTCTAGAACGTACTCTTTTTCCTTTCCTGTTCAGGGCAAAATATTGACAATTTTGACCGTATTTCGCGTAAAAGATTGGTTGGTAATTTGGCAGGCTGTCACTGCTCCTATTGGTTATATAGATTCAAAATTTGCACAGAAAATTAATCATATACTGCAATTTAAAAGGGACTGAAAGTAACTCAGAATCTTCTTAGATAAACCCATATTATTAGTTCCCCCATAAGGTGTCCACTGGGGCAACTTTTGACATTTTAAATTTTTTACTCGGAAATTTTTACTCCATTTAGGTGCTCAACCTGCCCTTAAAAGGCCACCGTCCATTTGAAACATTTGAAAACCACAAGGGAAAGACGGTAGGAGACAACGTTGATGCTGTTTATTTAATTTGACAAATTCATAACTTCGTCCCACACTTCTGGTGCTTTATTTTCATTACAGGAAATATCAAAACGAAAAACTTCCACAGTTGAGAGAGATGCACACTTTTTCTAAACCATGCAGTTATAAGACAGGGATGGTATGCAGAATTTCAAACTTAATCAAGAATGCAAGTATTTTTGATTCTGTGAGCTTACATTTTGCATAAATAGTCTCTATTTTGTATGGGGAGGAATTTATGGGGAAATCTCCATTTGTGCATCTCTCTCTCTCTCTCTCTCTCTCTCTTTCTCTCTCTCTCTCTCTCTCTCTCTCTCTCTCTCTCTCTCTCTCTCTCTCTCTCTCTTTCTCTCTCTCTCTCTCTTTCTCTCTCTCCCCCCCCGCTGTCTCTGTGTCTCGCTCTCTCTCTCTCTCCATCTCTTTCCCTCCCTCTCTCTATCTCTGTCTCTCCCTCTCCTCTCGCTCCCTCTCTGTACGTATTTGGACGTGCATGTGTGTGTGTGTTGTGGGAGAAAGAAGGAAGTGTATATATATGGCCTTTAGCGTCTTTACAGACGGTCTTAGCAGCTAGAATATTCACTTTCATTTTGACTGACAGCTTCTCTCGTGGCTTATTCTACCAATGTTTGACCCGAGAGTGCGATGGCAGTGATTGCAGGTCAGTCTTTTGGGTTCACTTTGGCGAGTGTTTTCATTCCGCCTCTGTCGTTTTGTCAGGTATGTTTCTTTTGCCTTGAAGTCTATTGCGAGCGTGCCACTGCGCAATTTTTGTCTCCATCTGCTTCGATCATTTGCAAGGTTCTCCCATTCATTGGGGTCGATGTTGAATGCTTTCATCGTGACCTTGCAAGTGTCTTTGAATCGCAGATGTGGCCTACCTCTGGGTCGGTTGCCAGTAGCAAGTTCCCCGTAGAGAATTTGTCTGGGGATGCGATCATTTTCCATACGGTGGAGATGTCCAAGCCACCGCAGTCTTTTTTTGCCTAGGAGAGCCTGAGTTGATGGAATGTTGGCTCGGCTCAGAACTTCGATATTTGAGATCCTGTCTTGCCACTTGATCTTGAGAATTTTGCGTAGGCAGCGCAGGTGGAAGGAGTTGAGGGATCTTTCATGTTTGGAGTAGGTGGTCCATGTCTCTGAGCCATACAGCAGGGTGCTTAGGACGCAAGTTTGGTACACGAGTACCTTTGTTTTGATGGTCAGCTTGCTATTGTTCCACACCCTTTTTGAGAGTTTGCCAAAAGCTGTGGCCGCCTTTCCTATTCTGGCATTTATTTCAGTTGTTATGTCTGTGCTACCACTGATGGTTGAGCCTAGGTAGCAGAATTTTCCCACTTGCTCCAGAGGAGAGCCATTCAGCATGATTGGTTTGGGGTTTCTCAAGCCTTGTGTCAAAACTACAGTTTTTGAGACACTGATCTTTAGCATGAATTTGTCACAGGCTTTGGCAAGGCTATTGATGAGAGCCTGGAGCGTGGTTTCATCGTGGGCCACGATTGCAGCATCATCTGCGAAGAGGAGCTCTTGTAACATAATATGCTCTGTACGAGATTTTGCTTTTAGTCTGGCAACATTAAAAATGGAGCCGTCCACTCTGGTGTTAATAAGTACTCCACCTGAACATTGACCAAAGGCATTCTTGAGTAGGGCTGCAAAATATATACCAAATAAGGTAGGAGCAAGAACACATCCCTGCTTCACACCGCTGTTTACAGCAAATGAATTGGATGTGCAGCCCTCAAAGTTGACACATGCCCTCATGTCAGTGTGGAAGGATGCAATAAGTTTTAGCAATGTTGGTGGACAGCCTATGGATTTATGGGGAAATCTCCATTTGTGCATCTCTCTCTCTCTCTCTCTCTCTTCTCTCTCTCTCTCTCTCTCTCTCTCTCTCTCTCTCTCTCTCTCTCTCTCTCTCTCTCTCTCTCTCTCTCTCTCTCTCTCTCTTTCTCTCTTTCTCTCTTTGCGGAAACGCAAAACACGGAGGAGAAAGAGAAACCCAGACTGAAATAAAATTTAAAAAAGCAAAACTCTCCACAAGTACAATGAAAGGTTTGAATGTTCAAATAATTAACGGGAGCAATTTCTAAGCAATGCACTTTGCTGGATGAGTTTTGTAAACTGATCGATACGTGAGAACTGAGATAGTCACCGATTTGTACTTAACTAAAGTAATGCGTTGGATTTTTGTACCACAATAATCTGTATGTGATCAGCTGATCCTGACCCAGCAATGCATTCTGAAATGTTGACAGGTTATCCGCTAAGTCAAAAATCACTTTAAAAAGTGATTTTTTTTAAAAACACATCCAGGTCATTCTCAGTGCTTTATGATAAGCATATCATATGCATTGACAAAGTGTTTATAATTATTATCTCAGAGCCACAAATAAAAAAAAGATGCTCCAGGTCAATGTGTTTTTCCTCAAGGACCACGAAATGTGGGGGAAAAAATAAACCCACAAAACTGACACCCTCATTGACAAAACAAACGAGACAGACTCGTAGAAAATGTGTTTGGCATCCAAGGACCACAACAAAAAACAAACAAACAAAAACAGAAATTACCTACTCAATGGCAATGTATTTAACACCCAAGGATCACAACAACGAAAATTCCACATTCACAGACAATGTGTTTGTCACCCAAAGTCCACCAAAATATAATAATGATAATAATAATAATGCTCATTATCAAGTAAGCTCATATAAATTTACTGATTGAGTGTCTATCTCGTTCTTCATCATCGCATATAAAATACACTGATGACAGCCTTGGAAAAGAGATCTTATTCTATATATTATATGAGAGCCACTAATAACTTGTATCTGAAAATACCTAGAAAATCACAAAAATAATTCAGGGCGAGCGACAAGGACAACATTTTCAAAATAGAAATTTCTCAGAAAAAAACGCCACTAGCAGTAATTTCCTGCTTCCATTTATTGTAATAGCTTTAGAAACATGAACTTTTTTGCATTGTCGCCCTGAACTAATTCGTTAACCTGGCGTGAAGCAGCTTTCCAATCAACACACAAATCATCATTGTCATTATCATTATCGCTCATTAATGACATTCCCAGATAATAATCTAACTAATTACGATGTCTGTTTCCCAGATAAAAAAAATATAATACTTTCATAGTTGAATTGAAACTCATAATAATAAGAAGTAAGATTCGTCCTACTCTGGGCACAAAAATCAAGATCTCTTTGAAGCGTGTGCATGACAGCGTGAGACACCAATTGAATTCAGCACAGTCGCTCTTTCAAGTAGATTACATAACGCGTCCAGTCGACTGTGTTATCGACATGGATGTTTTTCAATCCTGGGTCTCTTAACGACTTTAACTCAGTGTCCAGTGAGGATTAGCACCAGGACCTTAAGCGAGGTGGAAGGAATCTCTTCTGACAGACCGATGGAATTGCTTGATGTCTATTTCATTTCCTGAGCCCCCGCGGGTGGTACTGACCCAAGAGCCATCTCGCATGAGGTGTTGCTTACACACAACGCTAAAGCAATAACTCATTCAAGGTCGAAGTATGCATTTTTGAAATGTCCAAACTGAGACGAATAAAACTGAATAAAAGAGAAGGGGTGCAGAGGTCAAATTCTCATTGTTTTCCACAATTTTAGTCTCTTCTCCTCACCCTCTTCCTTTTCTCTTGTGTTTTTCCTCCGTGCAGTCTCTCTCTCTCTCTCTCTATCATGAATAGTCAAACATTCAAAACGAAGAATGCATGGGGGCGGGGAGGGGGGCTGCGAAACAAGGACTACTACTGTTTTAAATATTTGAGCATGAGATGTGAAACGTTCCAAGATACTTCGTTGTTTCCTCAGAGATAGAGAGAGGGAGAGAGAGAGAGAGAGAGAGAGAGAGATGCAAATGGAGAGAACAAGACTTTCTGTAAAGCACCTAGTGAGAACTTGTTTGGATTAGGCGCTATATAAAGTATCTCCATTATTATTATTTTTATTATTATTGTTTGATGGTTCATAACAATGGCAGAGTCCATCGTGTTTTGGCTCACTGATGGGACTAATATAATAATCATTGTATTTTTTTTTCATCGGTTCGAAGCCGCCCCCATTTAAGATTTACATATTTTCGAGATATCACCGTGTCTCGAAAGCTGTCTTTGATACAGAAGCGGACCTACATTTTAGGGACCCTGAAGCTTGAACTGATATGGGACCGCGTCGCAACAAGCAATAATAGGGCAACACCCAAAAGTCACTAATTAAAAAAGTTTCTTCATGGCCCTGTCACGAGTGGAGTGAGTGCAATTAAGGGGATTGCTACAGAGCGGGTGTAGAGTAAGAAGGGCTCACGGCAGACAAGTCGGGAAAGGAGGAGAGTAAAATTAACGCACGTAGACAAGTAAGTTAAGCGTGCTGTTGTGAGTGGTGGGGGGTCTGAATGAGGCGAAAGCGCTGTATTACTATCATTGCAAGTTAGAAGGTCCTACGGAACGGACGCTAGTAAGAGCCCATCGGGCGGACATAAGGGGAGCAGTCGAGAGACCAGTGAGAGAGTTTCCAGTGATGACTGGTACGTAGAACGTTGATTGATTATTATGATTGATGTATTATATTATATTCGTCTATTACCATGATGTAAATAAGTATATGTGAGGAATGTGGAAGTCCTGGATATTGGATATAGCAATGTGCGCCATGAGCGATAGATGAAAGTGAGTTCATGGATTTGTAGCGCGAGTGAGTAGTGTGTACTCCGATGGAGGTGTGTTACCGTAAGATGTGTGGTGAGTGAAAGGTGAACTAGTGTGTGTACGCTTCATGGGTTGTAAGGAGAGGTGGAGTGAATAGAAATGGTAGGGTATTATACCAATGTAATGTTATTCTTGTAGGTGTCGAGGACGGGCCGCAGAGCCACCTCGATGAGCACGGGATAGGCCAGCATAGGGCCGGAGGCCACACATAGGCCAGAAGTGAGGCTGTCAGTGCAGGACAGTAGAGGCACATAAAGTCGTGGCAGTCAGGCCACGGACAGGGACGTAGATATGAGCGTGAATGTGATAATGTACTATTGCCATGTTGAGGGGCTAGTGAACTAATAATGTACTATTGAAATGATAATGTCTATTGAAATGATAATGTGTTATTGCCCTGCTGAGGTGCTAGGGGAATGCTAAGGTGTATGACAATAGGAAGGTGATATTGAGAGACTGCGGTGCCAGTGAATTATTAATGTGCTATTAAGACCCTGAGGGGAAAGGCTGAGGCCGAAGTGCCTTTAGGAGTAACTACCGGGTTGTGGATCCGAGGGAGAGTGGGTGTGAGAATAAGGCCGTTGTACGGCAGTTAATCCCAAGAATATAATGTATGTAATTGCGCTATTATCTGTATAATTATGTTTAATAAATGTGTGAGTCTGATGGGTTGTTCTGTTAAGTGTTAAACTTGGTTGTTCGTGATTGTTGTCCTGTCATAAACTATTACATCTCCCAATCTGGGATTTGTGACACTGGGGGCTCGTCCTGTTTACCTGTGGTCATTTTGACATTGTGTATTCATTATACCTAGTAGTTTTTCTGTTGTGCTAGGAATTCGTGCTGTTGTCTTTGTTCGTCGGATGAATGGAAATTTCATGATGGTATGATTTATGTATATTTATGAATATGTATTGATGCATGTATTTTGATGAATATGTATTAATGTGTACTTAAATTTCTGCAGAGTGTGCGTGCAGCCTGAGGAGACAAGCAGCCAGAGCTCCGATTAAGGGGAGGAGTTAAACTCAAAATTCGAAGTTAAGTGAAACTGAAATTTTGTACCCTGGATTGGGGGCTGTTCCTTTGATCTGTCTTTTTCTCTGTTTTTGCTGTTTTCGTTTGCTGTGTTGAACCTAGTTTATCCTTTAAAAAAAGGGTGTGATAAACTTGGAACTTCGTTCATCACGGTGAACATTCTGTAGGGCTTTGTTAGTGTTTAGTTGTAGCGTCGATATCTTCTCTGTTCTGCAGGAAGACGTATTCTCTTGTCCCTCTTTCTACCTATTTGTAGATACGTTCTTTTTTTTTTCAGACTCTGTTCTTGTTCGTAGCTTGTAGTGTAATCGGCGTAGTAGGTTGCATTTTTTTTTCCATTATAGTTTTTTTTGTAGAAGCTTTGTCCTAGTCTGGTTCGTTGTCCTTGACGTACTTGTGGTCCTTCTACTGAATTTCTTCATTCTTGTCGTTTTTATTTTCTTTTATTATTAATAGTGCTATACATTTAATGAATATAGAATTAGTTAGGAAGTAGGTAAATTTCTGAGTTGTATTTGAGACAAGTGGGTGTTGTTATATCTGGTGTGATCTCGTCTCTGGTCGTGTCGTTAGTGATCATACCGACAGGTTGGTCGTTCTCATAATAGATACCATAACCATAAATCTGTGAAATGGCGGAACTCCAACAACTAATGATGTTGGGTAAGGAACTTGGCCTGGAGGGAGAGGAGCTACGCAGGCAGAAATGCGCGATGAGCGTGCTAAGGATAGAGAGCGAGAAAAAGAGGCTCAGGAAAAGGAGTTGGAAGATAAGGAGCAGGAGAGGGAGTTAAAGTTAAAGGAGATAGAGGCGCAAGTAAAGATCGCCGAGTTGGAAATCAAAAAGAATGCGCCAACAGAAACAGTTGAGCGGCAGGTACACAATAAAGGTGGCGCTAGGATTAAGCTCCCTACGTTCGACGACCGGAAGGACGACATAGACGCCTTCCTTTACAGGTTCGAACTGAACGCACAATTGCAATGGGGGGAAAATAAGGAATTATGGGCCACGTACCTGGCGTCTCTATTGCAGGGGCGAGCGTTAACCTACTTTAAAGAGCTACAGCGCGAAGACGTGCAAGATTACGATAAGCTGAAGGCTTTGCTGCTTCGCCGATTTGCGCGTACCGAGGAATATTTCCGGGAGCAGTTTAGGCGAGCACGTGCGGATACCAGGGAGGACTTTGCTGCCTTCGTCGCGAGATTGACGGAATATTTCGCGAACTGGGTAGACTTGGCGCATGTGGGCGCGGATTTTGCTAAACTGAAAGACTTAATGATCCGTGACCAGCTGTACGCGTCGTGCCATAAAGATCTGGTGGCCTTCCTGAAAGAAAACGAACCCGCGACGGTGCAGGAGGCGTCTAAGTTGGCGGAAGCATACCGTACGGCACATCCGTCCAAACCAGTCGCCAGGGCGTACGTCCAAGATGCTGGGTACGTCGCCGTTGTCGAAGGGTCGCCGGCAGGACTTAGGGACAGGTCGCGTCAGCGTGGTGCCTATAGTGGGCAAGCCCAGGGGCAGCGTAGGGGCTATCACCAATCACCTGCATATGGATCCGGTAAGTTTGACCGAGCAGGAGGGCTAGGTCGCGGTAATGGCCGGGGGCGAGTTGTGACCTTTGCCGATGACCGACGGCATAGGGACTCTAGTTCCGGTCGCGATGGGTCACGGGGACCCAGGCCTAGTGCAGCACAGGGAGCGGAGTGTTGGACTTGCGGACGCGTGGGTCACTTTTCACGCGAGTGTAGGGCCGCGAAGTGTTGGAACTGCGGTAGAGCAGATCACATCAGCGTGAATTGCCCTGCAGGTAGGATAGCGGCGAACGTGGACAGTAGCTCCAGTCCATGTTCCCCAAATAAATTTCATCATGCGGCTGCGTGTGTTACATCGGACAACGGAGGCGGACAGTATTCTAAGTGTCCCAGTTGTGAGAAGTTATTATCTTCCGGTGTTTTACCTTGTGGGAGAAAGATCCCCGTTATAAATTCATGTCATACAGGAGGTGGTCTTAGGGTTTATCCGGGGTTTGTTGGGGACGAACCGGTCTCGGTTTTACGAGATACAGGATCTACCGTTGTGGGAGTGCATAGAGACTGCATTCGGGATTCACAGCTTACAGGTGAGACTGTCCCGTGCATCCAATTTTCGGGGGCCATTGAGAAATTACCCATGGCAAGAATAGTGATAGATACACCTTTCCTTAGCGGGGAAGTCGAAGCAGTCGTTGGTTGTTTTCCAGGCGCCCAGCTCATCATTGGGAATGTATCACGGGTAGTTTCCCCTTCCGATGAGAACATGCAAGCATGGTCGCAATCAAAAGGTATTGACTTTTGCGCCGCGGTCGAAACACGTCGACGGGTAGCTGATAAAGATAAGATTAGACCTTTGGCGACGCCAGCGGTCAACCTAGATATCACGCCAGAGCGCTTGACGAGATTACAAAGGGAGGACCCATCATTAAACCCATGTTTTGGGGAAGCGCGAACCGAGAAAACGAGGAAATATAAGAACGGCTCATCTTCCTTTTTTGTCCAGGGGGGCATTCTGTTCCGTATGTACGTCACAGTAGCTTCCGTTCAAAAGCAGGTCGTCGTGCCACGGTCGTTAATTGCTACAGTATTGCGTCTGGCCCATGATGTTCCATTAGCGGGTCATATGGGAAGTGCTAGAACCAAAGAAAGGGTTCTTAAAAATTTTTACTGGCCAGCCATCGACAGAGATGTACGGTTATATTGTAAGACGTGCAGTGCGTGCCAAAAGACGACGCATAAGGGTCGTACACCTCGGGCTCCTCGTCAGAATATTGCAGAAGAAGCTTCTAGTATCGCTTCGAAAAGAGCAAAAGACTATAAAGATAGAGGGTCCAAACTGAGAATTTTTAAGCCAGGAGACAAGGTTCTATTGTTATTACCTGCGGACCATAATAAGTTACTGATGGTATGGAAAGGTCCTTATGTTATTGAGCGAGTTGTTTCAAAGGTAGATTACGCTATCCACATTGATGGATCAGTAAGGGTTTTCCATGTTGATATGCTGCAGAGGTTTCATGAGAGACCAGAGTATCTGTATTCTCATACTAGTGTTGAAGGACATACCTAATGTCGTGTCATTCTTTGACGATATAGCATGCCATACGTCGACATGGTCTGATCATATTCAGACACTAACAGTAATTTTTCAACGATTACGTCATTTTGGGTTAACTGCTAAACCCGCAAAGATGGATTTGGCATGTCCAGAGATAGTATTCTTAGGACATATCGTGGGTAGAGGTGTTCAGAGACCTGAAGTAACAAAAATTGACAAGTTAGCAGGGTTGCAAATCCCAAAAACAAAGAAACAAGTCAGAAGCTTAGTGGGAATTTTAAATTATAACAGAAAGTTCATTCCAAATTTTTCCTCCTTGTCATCTTCTCTTACTGACCTTACTAAGAAGGGACAACCCGATAAGGTCCAGTGGACGTCTGAATGTCAGACAGCATTTGATAATTTGGTGACAGCATTATCATCGTCACCCATTCTGATATTACCCGATTTTCGATCTAATTTTATCCTCAGAACGGATGCGTCGAACTCTGGTGTCGGCGCTTGTCTTCTACAGGAGAAGAACGAATGTCTCCATCCTGTATGTTATGTCAGTAGGAAGTTATTGCAGAGAGAAAGAAAGTATTCTGTGATAGAGCGTGAGTGTCTTGCCATTGTGTGGTCCGTCCAGAAATTAGGACGTTATCTCATGGGACGAGAATTTTGTATCCAGACAGACTACAAGCCACTGACATTTTTGTCGAAGAATCGTTCGTCCAGCCCACGCTTGTCTAGATGGGCATTGGCTTTGCAGCCGTATACCTTCGTTATTCAACCAATTCCAGGAACCAGCAATCATATCGCCGACTACCTTAGTCGAGCCTAGGGGAAGAGTCCAGGAGCTTATACATCGGAGGACAGGAACATTGACAGGATCTGTGTGAATGAGTCGACTTTAAAATATTGACATTATAAATATGATATGAAGAATGGTTGATAGGTTGATTGGTTTTTGATTCGGTATTAGATATTGTGTTTAGTTAGCTATTCATGATGTGAGACATATATGCATATTGCAGGCCATATTGATCCCCATATTTTCCCCTGATTTCGGTATTTTATATACTAGGGGAACTGCTAGGTCATTTTTTTAGTGTAGGTATTGCTCACGCTCACTCGTTGACAGTCATCTTGATGCGATTTGAAATTAATTGCATTAATTTTTTTGGGGTGGGGGATGATGTCACGAGTGGAGTGAGTGCAATTAAGGGGATTGCTACAGAGCGGGTGTAGAGTAAGAAGGGCTCACGGCAGACAAGTCGGGAAAGGAGGAGAGTAAAATTAACGCACGTAGACAAGTAAGTTAAGCCTGCTGTTGTGAGTGGTGGGGGGTCTGAATGAGGCGAAAGCGCTGTATTACTATCACTGCAAGTTAGAAGGTCCTACGGAACGGAAGCTAGTAAGAGCCCATCGGGCGGACATAAGGGGAGCAGTCGAGAGACCAGTGAGAGAGTTTCCAGTGATGACTGGTACGTAGAACGTTGATTGATTATTATGATTGATGTATTATATTATATTCGTCTATTACCATGATGTAAATAAGTATATGTGAGGAATGTGGAAGTCCTGGATATTGGATATAGCAATGTGCGCCATGAGCGATAGATGAAAGTGAGTTCATGGATTTGTAGCGCGAGTGAGTAGTGTGTACTCCGATGGAGGTGTGTTACCGTAAGATGTGTGGTGAGTGAAAGGTGAACTAGTGTGTGTACGCTTCATGGGTTGTAAGGAGAGGTGGAGTGAATAGAAATGGTAGGGTATTATACCAATGTAATGTTATTCTTGTAGGTGTCGAGGACGGGCCGCAGAGCCACCTCGATGAGCACGGGATAGGCCAGCATAGGGCCGGAGGCCACACATAGGCCAGAAGTGAGGCTGTCAGTGCAGGACAGTAGAGGCACATAAAGTCGTGGCAGTCAGGCCACGGACAGGGACGTAGATATGAGCGTGAATGTGATAATGTACTATTGCCATGTTGAGGGGCTAGTGAACTAATAATGTACTATTGAAATGATAATGTCTATTGAAATGATAATGTGTTATTGCCCTGCTGAGGTGCTAGGGGAATGCTAAGGTGTATGACAATAGGAAGGTGATATTGAGAGACTGCGGTGCCAGTGAATTATTAATGTGCTATTAAGACCCTGAGGGGAGAGGCTGAGGCCGAAGTGCCTTTAGGAGTAACTACCGGGTTGTGGATCCGAGGGAGAGTGGGTGTGAGAATAAGGCCGTTGTACGGCAGTTAATCCCAAGAATATAATGTATGTAATTGCGCTATTATCTGTATAATTATGTTTAATAAATGTGTGAGTCTGATGGGTTGTTCTGTTAAGTGTTAAACTTGGTTGTTCGTGATTGTTGTCCTGTCATAAACTATTACATCTCCCAGTCTCTGATTTGTGACAGGCCCCTCCGGGATTTGGGGCCCTAAAGTTTAAGATTCAAAAGTTTCGTAGTAGATCCACCACTGATTGCCAATGTTATTTCAGCAGTGTAAAGCCTAGTCTTAACTCCACACCTCACTTCATGTCAGGCTTTGACTAAGTAAAGCTAGCTGGGGTGTGTAAATTAATCTGCTGATGGACCACGATGGAAAATCATCTGATCTGAGCCCTGCATTTGTTAATGAGCTCGGAGACGTGTGTTTTGTGCTAATTTTTAACTAACTACTATAAGCAATTATATTACATTGCTGAATTCACCCATCGTGAACAACTGTTTAAAGCAAATGACAATTTTGACAGCGAAAGTTTTCAGACCTGAAAATGGTAATGAATATCATTTTTCAAAACATGTTCTGACCATTCATTCCTCATTCTCCCATGCTGTCGCTGAATTTCCCCTTTCCAGAAGATGCTAAATAAACGTAACAAGAAATACAACTTTGACTTGAGGTAGGTCGACCATTCCTTCCCATACAATTTAATAAGAGTATCTCCCTTAAACAACTTTCAAGAATCTTTAAAAACAGAACGTTAAAAAATTTTAGAAAAGAAAACGAACGAAAAAAGGGAAAAGCAAAAGTAAACAAACACAAAAAACCGGGAAACAAACACCAGCATAATTAATTAACAAAAAGGGCCCAATCTCCACATCTAGGTCATGGACCACATGACATAATTATACAGTCGACCACGTGCAGAGTTATAATTACATTTAGGGTGAGAGTTTAACGTTAAAGGTATGTAAATAGCGTTAGAGTTAAGTTTCATGACAGCATTCACTTTGAGATTACATAGATCTATATTCCCGAGGCGAGCCCAGTCTTTATAAGAATAGTTGGTTTTATCCATAGCACTAATCATGCTCTGCACAAACACCTATGGCCATAGAAACAACCAAAAAACGAAAAACACATGTTTCTCGTCTGGCTAAATATGTGAAATTCTATCTAGTCGCGTCATCACCTCCAGGTGAGAACATGTCCCAGGTTGGCGACACCTGCCACAATCACATGAATGAGTCTGTCACAACATCGTCATCGAATCCTCGGCAAATTTCCCCCAGTTCTAGCATAAATACATACATGGTATATAAACTACATGTTTTTCGATCACAGATTGTCCAGAGAAATTCTATACATTACAAAATCAATCAGGCCCTGGGTGGAATAGTGTTAGAATGAGTGACAGGTTTTGCTGGTAACAAAAGATGTGGGCCCTATCATTATGGATGGTTAGAATGAAAACCATTATAAACTCGTCGGTGTTGTAACCCCCCCCCCCTTCTCTCTCTCTCTCTCTCTCTCTCTCTCTCTCTCTCTCTCTCTCTCTCTCTCTCTCTCTCTCTCTCTCTCTCTCTCTCTCTCTCTCTCTCTCTCTCTCTCTCTCTCTCTCTCTCTCTCTCTCTCTCTCTCTCTCTCTCTCTCTCTCTCTCTCTCTCTCTCTCTCTCTGAGTGACGATTTGATGACATCAAATTCTGTTCTGTCTGCAAAAGTGAAGTCTGGAAAAAGTACAGGTCATATGATAAAGTCTTACTGTTAGCGTTATGATTCAGAATCACAGAGTTGTAATTAAGGGTTAGGAATGGGATTACATTTGGCTCTCGGGCCACAATAACCTTTTCTTTGGCCAAATGTTTGGATGTTAATCACAAACTGGTTTTTAAAAAAGCCTATTGTAGGTATTATTTATAAATGGCCCAGCTTATTTATTATTTCTATGGCCCAGTTAGTCTCAAACTTTAATTTGATTGGTTGTTTAGACCATCAAAGGACGCTGGATGAGAATCATTACTGGTTCGAAATACTGTACCTGTTTTATTACATTGTGTTGTATATTTAGTTCTTGATAGATCTCGTGCTTTTTAAATCTGCTGGAGCAATTTTATTATACGGTGATTCAAAAATAATAAACCGATTTTATGAGGCGATATTTTAATAAGGTAAAGCAATAGAAAACTCAAGCTAAGTCACACGTATTGTGCTCACAATCAACTTTTATTTCCTGTCTTACAAGTGTTCAATGTGGCCATGCGTCATAAAATGAGTTCATTCTTTTTTAATCACCCTGGTATTATTATAGACACCTGAGACAGTTGTTAAGGTGGGACAAACAGAATGATGGATACATAGGTCGACTGGCGGGCTCAAGCCTTGGGCTGATACGAATAATGCTTTGTGATGTACCAAGAACAGATGCCAGGAAGACACGGCAAAAAGAAAACACGACGGGTAGAAAGATAAGAAAAGACGAGAGGAAAACAAAGAAAGAAGGAAAGACAGAAAGCAAGAACTGGAAAACAAACAAAGAAAGAAAACTATACCTTGAAATGAAGAAAATAAAGATGAAAAAAGGTGAAAAAAAGAAAAAAAAGAGGTAAGAGACAAAAGAGACACAGGAAGACGGACAAGAACATATTTAAACTGCCGCCTCTATGATGATCCTATCATATTTACAAGCTAATGCCTGTCATTACACTGCTTGCCGCACGCGCCCCCTAGTAAAAAAAAACTCGGGGGACCCTTATCGATAACAGGTCATTTTCGTTCTTCAAGGGCGTGCAGCGGGGAGACGAGAGAGGCCCGGAAAGCAAGCGGGGAGAAAAGGTGGGCGGCACCTATTTCCCAAGATCGATGACGTGGAGCGCTAGATTACGCAAACTGCTCGCTGTCGCAAAGTCCATAATCGCGTGCTCTGTAATTTATTTTCAACAATAGTTAATTACCAGTTCATTCATAACCCAGTTTAGATTTCAAGATGTTTTAATTTTTATTTTTTTTTCGTGTTATTAGTTTTCCGTCGTTGTTGGTGGTGGTTTTTTAAGTGCTTGGCATGATTGAAATTCAACATGGACGAATGAAGGTAGAAAGGAAAAGAGAGCGAGAGAAGAGGGGAAAGAGAGAGTGGTGGAGGAAGAGAGAGAGTGGTGGAGGGTGAGGGAGAGTTGGACAGGACCCAGCTTCAAATCTCTCCTAGCAGAATAAAAAACAACAACTAAAAACTTGGTCAATAAAACAAAACAAAACAAGAGGGGGGGAGGGGGGAGGAACGAATGAAAGAAGCAAACAAGGAATGAAAGAATGAAAGAAAGAAAAACAGAAAGAAAGGAAAAAGAAAACATTATTAATATGAGGTTGCATTTTGCATTAAAACATCCCAAAGAGAAAGGTTAGTTCGATGGCATACAACACAGTAAACAACTGCGTCCGTCCATTCTCCTGCATGCTCATCGGCTGTGCGTAAGTCTGAAAGTAATATTACGCTGAGCTCTTCTATCACTTGATGACCCGCTGTAGCACACAATTTTCCATCAATGTTTCTCTAGCAGAACCTGAAAAATGTTCCTTCGCTGTTTCATCTTGGAAGTTTCCCGTGTTTGTTGTGACGGTTTCACTTTCACTGTAATTAAGATTATGTCAGCCATTGTCTCAACAAGCAGCGTCTCTCTAGCTTGAAGTGCTAACACAAAACGATAACCAGCAACACAGGGACTGAACTTCTGTGCGGGGACATCAAAACAAACTTCAGATTTAACGAGTTCGGAAATAACGAAGTCTAGAGAGTTCAGGTGTTTGACTGGAATGAATGAAGTGAATCAAATCTGTTTTGTCTCGGTTTTAGGTCCGGCTCGTTATAGCCGATGTTGATCGACCAACTAGTTGTTTGGTGAGGTCACGACATTGAATTTCAGTCTAGCCATGTACTGGTTGATTTTGATTTGCCAACTAGCTAGTTGCTGACGTCACGACATTGAGTTTCTACATACAGTATAGATGTATAGAGAGACCTCACTTCCGCCAAATCGCGAAACTGGGTCGGTGTGGTAAACAAGAAACTAAAGAATTGAAAGAGACCTTCTTCACCAAAGATAGTGTGCATATCTGTTTAATGTGGTTTGTTCATATTTTTGGGCTGATTGAAATTATTTACAACCGATAGTAAGCTCTTACGCCCCGTGGAAATGCACAAACGAATATTGTTTACCGCAGCGACCTACTTTCCGCTCCATGCTAACAATGGTTTCGCAGAGCCTCCCGTGTCTCCCAGTGCAAATCGACCAGTAGTGAACCCTCTCTATATATCTATACTCTCTGGTTTCTATGAGAAAAATACCAGTTGGCTAGCGCACAAGATCTCATTAAAACTATAAGCTGTCACGTCACAATACAACTAGTCCTCCGATCGAAATCGGCTAATGCTTGCGGGGGCCTCAGTGAGGATTTCGTGCACCGTCCAACTAAATGCAGCTGGATCTAATTGAAACTCAAGTCTCGTGTCGTCACTAACCAATTACGGGCCTTATTGTGAGTTATGGACTATCGAGTTAAGCGGGAACTGGCATACTGGTCAGACAGAAATAAGTTTGGCCCACAATTTCGGACGCATTAAACATGTCTTGCGTCAGTTGACAGAAAGAGAGACTTAGCACACTGTATCAACACAGACACAAACTAGACTTCGTGGGTATAGAGCAAAATTGTTGTATCTCCAGTGATATGAATTGGGGTTCATAATGGCAATACTGTAATAATGACAAACTGCTTCTTGCAATTTTTTCGTTGTTCCCCTATCTTTAACCACTTCCAAGTTACAGAGAAGCAGTATTGTTGTACCTCCCTTAAAAATGCGATCATTGAGACCAATATTGTAATATTTCCCAGTAAGCTCTCATTATTCATATCACTGGATATGCAACAATTTTGCTCTATACCCGCGACTTTACCCAGTGCGCCATCAGCTATTGAATACAGCGGTTCTCAACCTTTTAAAACTGGGTTTCCCCTGTATTCGTGTCTCAATGATTTTCTTACCTCCCTAACAATTCAGCAAAGGTCATTTTGTTCAAAAAAATATTTCATGAAATTCTTATGATTCTGGCAAAATAGGCATTAAATAATATATGGATCTAGATAATTATTACTGCGGTACTTGATATTGTTTTCTGCTCAACAAGTTCATTCACTGAAGGTAAAGAAGTGGACATGCTGAAGAAAGAAAGGAAAAGAGAGCAAGGAAAGAAAGAAAGAAGAAATAAAGACAAAAGAAAGGAAGAAGGGGAGGTGGCAGCGGAGTAAGGCAGGAAGGAAGAAAAGGAGGAAAAGAGGAAAGAAGGAAGGAAGGAAGGATGGAATGGATGAAGGAAGGAAGGAAGGATGGAATGGATGAAGGAAGGAAGGAAGGATGGAATGGATGAAGGAAGGAAGGAAGGATGGAATGGATGAAGGAAGGAAGGAAGGATGGAATGGATGAAGGAAGGAAGGAAGGAAGGAAGGATGGAATGGATGAAGGAAGGAAGGAAGGATGGAATGGATGAAGGAAGGAAGGAAGGATGGAATGGATGAAGAAAGGAAGGAAGGATGGAATGGAAGAAGGAAGGAAGGAAGGATGGAATGGATGAAGGAAGGAAGGAAGGATGGAATGGATGAAGGAAGGAAGGATGGATGGAATGGAAGAAGGAAGGAAGGAAGGATGGAATGGATGAAGGAAGGAAGGAAGGATGGAATGGATGAAGGAAGGAAGGAAGGATGGAATGGATGAAGGAAGGAAGGAAGGATGGAATGGATGAAGGAAGGAAGGATGGAATGGATGAAGGAAGGAAAGAAGGAAGGAACGAAGGGACAGAGGGAAGTAGAAAGAAAGAAAGAGTATCGAGTAAGCGGGAACTACATGCAGTATTGTATCACAGTGACAAAGAAAGAAGCAAAGAAAGAATGAGCACCAGTGAGCGGGAATAACACACACACACACACACAGCATTGCATCACACTGACAAAAAAAAAAAAGGAAAGAGAGAAAGAAATAGTATCAGTGAGCCGGAGCTACATGCCATATTGTATCACATTGAAGAGAAAGAAAGAAAGCGTATCAGTGAGCGGTAATTACATGCAGTATAGTATCACACTGACAAAGAAAGAAAGAAAGCGTATCAGTGAACGGGAACTAAAATAAATGCAGTATTGTATCACACTGACCAGGAATGAAAGAAAGAAGAGTATCAGTGAGCAGGAACTACATGCAGTATTGTATCACAGTGACATCATAAATCCAGGCCCACCAGTCAGCTCAGCGCTAAAAAATTTCCATGGCAAATTTCTTCAATTTCCTCCCCACTAATTGTACGGAGATCAGCTCATTACGACACGGCCCGCATTAAGAGATCTGTTTACATACAGGCCTTAGCAACAGCAGTTAGCGTTCTGGTCGTACGTATACTCCAGCAAAACATGGTACATGACAAAGGCAGAACATTGACATACTATGCTGGATTGCGTAATTATTTTTTTTTTAATTTATTCTTCATACATACAGTTGATTCCATTATTTTATTCTTGTTCACTTGTTCTTTGGAGGGGGCAGGGGTGTTTTTTGTGTGTATGTATGTGTGTGTGGGGGGGGGGGGGGAGGTCGTGGGGGGGATATTTCATGTTTGACGTAGTTTTTAAAATGCGTTTTGTTTGGTTTCTTTTTGTCACAATTAAAAAAGGGCAAAGACGAAAGTTGGAAGTAGCTTCAACTATTTATTAAGTTTTCACGTCTAAACCAGAAGTCTCGGTAAAATTAAAATACTCCTCGAGAAACTGAAAGTAAACTCAGTGCTAGAGATTAATCCCATAATATTATATAACTGCGTCAAATTAAGAGTCACTTTAAAATACTTGATTTCTTGAAGATTTCCGATTACATGTTTGCTTATAGGTTAGCTTAAGTTAGGTATTTGGTGTATATTTTAAATCTGCACTGTTATCTCTGCTCGTTCACGGACAGGGGGTGGGGGACGGGTGATTGACGATTTAAGGGATTGGGTTTATAGAGAAGCATAGGCCCACGGCGCACTGAATCAATTCTGTCTGCCTCGGTTTGTGGAATAAGTCAACATTTTTTGGCAAACAGAAAAATTTGCAAGTTAGTAGCAAAGCCTCGCCTAAGAAATAATACCCAAACAATACAATGAAACGCAAACTACAAGAGAAGACAGAAAATGGCCGGTATTTCGGTAACAGCCTTTTTCAAGATTCTATATAATTTTACTTTCAAGTCTTTTATTGTTCGATTGTTTTATCTGTTCAATTTTCCAATTGTAGTTTTTTTCTTTTTTTCCCTTGGAAAAGGCTGTTGCCGAAATATCGGCCATTTTCTATCTTCTCTTTTAGTTTGTGTTTCATTGTATTGTTTGGGTATTATTTCTTACGAGAGGCTTTGCTACTTACAACTTTTTCTTTTTGCCAAATTTTTATTTTGCATATAGTCTTGCTGAGGCCCCACAGTTTTTATGTGGTTTTTATAATATTTTGTGGAATAAGGAGTTAAATGCCATCTCGTTCATTAATGGGAATTGAAACAAGTCTCTCGGTGGTTGATTCAAAGGAAGTTCAACTGAAGTCTTGAGTTCGACGGAAAACAGGCTTGACTCAAAGCACTGCTACCATACTAGCACTTTACTAGCACTATTTTACCTTTTATTTTGGCGGTGATGTTACTGATGTTATCGTTTCGCGGGGATAGAGCAAAATTGTTGTATCTCCAGTGATATGAATAATGGGAGCTTACTCGGAAATACCACAATACTGGTCTCACTGATCTCATTTGTAAGGGAGATACAACAATACTGCTTCTCTGTAACTTGGAACTGGTTAAAGATAACGGAATAACGAAAAAATTGCAAGAAGCAGTTTGTCATTATTACAGTATTGCCATTATGAACCCCAATTCATATCACTGGAGATGCAACAATTTTGCTCTATACCCGCGGCTTGTAATAGTTTATAATGGCACCAGAAGTTTGAATGGTGGTGTTCCGCAGATGCATGAAGTTTTTTTTGGTGTGGTGGTTTTTAGTGGTTTATAATAATGGTGACTATGGTGATGGGGCAATGGTGCTGATTTGGTTGCTCACGATTAAAAAACAAAGTAATATTATTCTAGTATTTCGTTCTAAGCTTCCTGTTAGCTGACAGTTTCACGCACGAATCTGAAGCCATAGTACACTTAGGCTAGTCAAGTCTCTTTTGCCTCGGCTTTTGTAGACAATGGAACTAAATGGGACCTCACACACAGGGAGATTGAAACAGGTCTGTCTTGCTAACTTGACTCGGTCTGCTTCTAGTCTTTCAGTGTAAAAAAAAAAAAAAGTGTTCTGAAAACGTCCGATTCCACGAACAGAGTGGATCATCTCGTACTATGGCAGTTGATCTGCAGAGTTTGGATAAGGAAGTTCAGAAAAACTCTACGGCTTAAACGTGTGAGATACAGGGGTTTTGTCGATGTTAGATTTGACAAGGGCCAGAACTCTTGTGCAGCTTTAATGGCCTGGAGATTTCACCGATGTCTGAGAGACCACGTTACGGCTTCCTATGGCGTCCTCTCACGTGATTGGATGATTAAAAAGTCTCGTGCCCAAAGCCGTGCAGAATTCACCAGACTTTTCCTGTGGTTTACTGGCTGATCTGTGGCTCTCTGATACAATTTGTGTGTGTGTGTATGTATGTGTGTGTGTCTGTGTGTCTTCTCTGTATTTATTTATTTGATGTATATTTGAGCACATTTGAGAACTGTATATGCATTTTCTTTACCGCTTTGTGTACCAGTCACCGATATGTCGGTTTGTGCTAGTCACCGATGTATCGGTGCATAAGAATGCTGGGAAGAAAGAAACTCGACTTTCTATCAACAGATGTTGCACGGGGAGAAAGTATTTGATGAAATAGTATCGACAGAAACTGGTTCCCCAGATGCACTGTTTTTGGTAGTTCCCCAAATGAGAAGTTTTGCAGTTCCCCAAATGATATGTACCCCCGGGCTGATATTCTTGGCGGATAAACCTGGGTAGTATACGCCGATAATGTTGGCGGATAATGGCAGCCTTTGTGAAAACTAATACGTTGCACCATGATTGTTGTGACAACACTGGTAGAGACACTTGTGTTCCCAATCATGCTGTTCGACTGAAGGCTGAGATTGATGGGGACACGGTGTCGAGTCTTGTTTTCCTTCGGTGTTTGCGTAAGACGTGAACTGTGGAGTTAAAAGGAACCTGGTGCACTGGCGAGACAGAAAATTTTGTTGTTGGTGGTGGTGTTTTTGTCTCGCTAGTTCAGGGACATCAAAACTGTCTTGAGACAGTTGCCGGAAAGAGAGGCCTCATGTACTGATGTGATGTGAGACTGACCATCCAGAAGGTGGAAAGCGACCTTGGCCTTGAGGGGCGGGGAGTGTGATACAATTTGTGTCCACCCAGAAGGTGGAAAACCCAAGTGACCACCCAGAAGGTGGAAAACCCAAGGGAAGACCCACTGTGGGAAACTGATATTATAACACTGAGTTAAATCCGAGACACAAAACAAGACTTGACTCACTGAGCCATCACTCTAATGAAAGGAAACAGAAATTAAGCCCCAAATATGGGCACGCTTATTAACCAACGTTTTCATTCTCTGCAATGAGTAAAAAAAAAAAAAAAACATATTCAGATCTTGTCGTTTTTAATGTAATATGTCACACGCAAACCTTGTCTAGCTTCACTTGTAACTGTAGCTTCGTGGTGTTCGTACAAAACAAGTGTGCTCCTTTGTTGAGATTTTACGCCCTTTTCGGCTACCATAAGGCTAGTAAGCTAGCAGTGCACTCAGTCTTTGCATTGGTTTTGTCTTGCACCTGAATGTCCTGAATCAACTGGCGAAATAGACATATTTCAGTCCCATTAACCCTCTGATGTCCAGACATTTATTCACTTGGCCAACACAACAGAGTGAGAGGCAGGGAGAGAGAGAGAGAGAGAGAGAGAGAGAGAGAGAGAGAGAGATAAAGAGAGAGAGAGACATCTGAATCTTAAAAAACCAATTTAAAATGGTCAAATAAATTCAGAAATATAAATATCCATCACAGAAAATCGTTTATTTTGTTCGTAAATTCAGAAATGTTCCAAGTGTAGAACATTTGATTCTGGTGTAGAGTTTCAGATATGGGATGCTGAGACCTAGAGGGTTAACATGCCATGCCCTGTTTAACCTCACAGTCCACAAAGAAGCCAAACGAACTTGTCGCAGTGATCTGCGTATCGACATTAAGCCACACCAGAATATACCTCCGCTGGCTCACCGAAGAGTAAATGCTTTAACAAAACATAGCCAGAAATTAGTTAATTGGTTAGGCTGAGAACGCTGCGACAGGGATTCGAAAGTGTGGCGGCCACCACCAGGGTCAAGACTCTAATTACTAGACCATTAAGTGTTTGTACACTCATCGGCCGTCATTATCTCAGTGTGTGCCGTGGTGGAAGCGAAATAGATCCATTCACGTACA
This sequence comes from Onchidella celtica, assembly GCA_963931925.1. Classification (NCBI taxonomy): domain Eukaryota; kingdom Metazoa; phylum Mollusca; class Gastropoda; order Systellommatophora; family Onchidiidae; genus Onchidella; species Onchidella celtica. Next base: position 6,129,500 of record OZ007582.1, on the reverse strand, counting down.
AATTTTTAATGTATGACTTTGGTTTTGAAGGAGCTGAAAGTGAGACCCGCTGGAGGAAATGAGGGCTGGGCTAGCTACACGTATTTTCCTCGTCTGAAAGAAGATCTATACGGCAATTTTATTTATAATGATGACAAAAAGAAGATGTAAGCGCAAAAAAAAATAATAAATAATTACTCAGTCAGATTTTGCATATTTTTCGTTCATCAGTGACAAAAAAGCCACTTGAAGAATTATTGGTAAAAGAATACCCTCTCTGCCCTCAACCGTTATGAAATTGTGAAGATTTTTGGCTACATGTCAGTTCTGGAATGAACATGTAACCAAATATTGTTAATGGCCAATACTTTTTAACGCGGCTGTACCTCACAATAAACTGAAGTACAGAGATAAGCGTTTCCGTATACCAGAAATTTATTAGCTCTCGTCAGATCCAATATGGCCGCCGGATGGACACGCATGCGCGCACCGTCAATTTTAATATGACTTCCTGGCAGAAGAGCTGTAGCGTTTGGGAGGCTGACATGACGGCTGGGATAGAAAATAGGCAGCGAAAGATGCTATCAGCCTCACAGACAAACGAGGCGTGCGCCGGGGGAGAGAATCGGTGCTAAATCACAGCAAATGACGTGCTGGTATACAATAAATACATGTTTTGTTTCAGTTATAGCTAAACTCTGATTCTCCCGAGAGTCTTTGTACTTCACGGTTCTATGGTCTAAGCTGATGTTGTCCACAAGTTTTTAAAGAATTTCATCACGAACCAAACCAGTCTATGATCATAAAGACCCGGGGATTACTAAGTTAATCTTGCCCTCATTTCGCGAAGAGGTGTGAAAATATTTTGTAATACCCTGCGAACTTAGTTTTCTACGTGAACCCTCCCACATTTCGTGAATGGAACACATTAAAACGTGTGAAATTTGGATAAATTACAGTACATCAGCAGAGTTCATCACAAGAAAAAGGTCGACGGGTTTACTGAACCTGAACACTCAATGCGTGATTCACTGAACAATGCACGGCTGTGGCAATGTGAAAACTCTTTTAAAATGTTCGGGTTTAAAATCCCTCTTAATGCGCGAAATGTCCCTGTCATTTTTTGTTTATCTCCATACATTTTTTTAAAAATGTAACTCTTTGTTCAAATTTGTTTAGGCATGAAAAGAGGAGAAAATTGTCTGCCCTGTGGGTAAACTTGTCGAGGGCCACCGCCACCCCTGATCATCATAACTGACACGCCACTCGGATGATATTGTGGAATATAACTAACCCGTCGAGCCTCAATCATATTACTAGTTAACTCTCTCATAACCAGCGTTTGATGTTTCAGAGATGTCACCCAATGCCCATGGCACCGTTTCTGAAAGGCTTTCTGATATAATATCAACAAATACTTTCTTCGTGGTAAACATTAGTTTCATACCTTTTTCATTTCTTCGACCATCTCAGGCCAACACTGTATGTTTCAAAAGTTTTTAATCATGTAGTCTTTGTTAGGACACTAGGGGATTAACTCCTTTCCCTTCTCTGCTTTGCCCAGAACTGTCCCAGGCTGTCTAACCTCACTACAGTACTGCCAAGTGCCCGAAACTGTCCCAGGCTGTCTAACCTCACTGTACTGCCAAGTGCCCGGAACTGTTCCAGGCCTAATTCATAATGCCTTTCTCAAGTAATTATATGGACACAATTCCAGAATTATGATTGTTTTGTATTTCCTAGTTAGATCCCCTACCTATTTGAGTGATTTATGTGTATTTTGAAAGGGTGGCATTTATGGTGTGCAATTCTTTTTAGATTTGCTTGTTTTCTCATCTTTTGCATCCGGCCTATGCGTGGCAGGCAAAAACTTACTAATAACAGAGAGATCTCAACTAGGTCGCTGCGGTAAACAAGAATTGAAAGAGACCGCCTTCACCAAAGATACTGTGCATTTCTGTTTACTGTGGTTTGTTCATATTTTTGGGCTGATTGAAACTATTTAGAGCCGTTTGTAGGCTCTTACGCCCAGTGGAAATGCACAAACGGGTATTGTTTACCGCAGTGACCTACTTTCCCCTCCATGCTAATAATGGTTTCCCTTCGCCTCCCGTGTCTCGCAGTGCAAATCGACTTATAGTGAAACCTCTCTATAAATAATTACATATTCTTTGATAATAATTAAGCAGTACGGCAGTAGCTAACTGAGCCATGCAACCCAAATACTCATGATGGTTGTTTCAGGCTCGCCAGTGTGTAACAGCTGAGGTTGTTCTAGCACGTTATAGCAGGGGGGAGTTAGTTGATATAACTACAACCCTTTAGAAAACGAAACTATTACAGCTGTAAAATAAATAAACACGAGATCCGACGATAGATTAAATAATACTAAAGTTTAATAACTGTATAGTGAACAATAAATTACTAGGAAGACGCCAGCGAAACTAAATATCTACGCCACACAAAAGGAAACTCACTTACTCACCGACCAACCACTCACACAGGTCTATATATATAAACATTCCTACAGAAAGTTCCCGAAATAAACGTTACCTTTGCCCTCGCACAAACTAACCAATCACGCATCAATACGTCATCAGGTTACATCACTCAAGGCCAAATCTGGCGTAAACATCCTTATCCACAGTGTTATCGAATGTTCGGGAACATACTAATATTTACTGAACGAGTCAAAACACCTGACAACAAGCGAGCGAGGAAAAAAACTACTCACTAGAAAAGAAGGTCAGGTCACGGAGTACAGTACACTCTGGCGGTCGTCAACAATAAAATGAAAGAAGAAATGAACACATGCTCACCAGTGTAAGAAGAAAACGGGGGAGGGCAAGGGATAGCTTGCAGATGCTACACAGTGCGTCCATTTTAAATCCATAGTTCACATTTTTCACACTAAAATTTTGTATTTTGTATTTGTATTTTGTATACTTCTTTAACCCCATTTGGGAAATTTGCCTTTGTGCCATTGCAGCCCAGTTACAACTGGAGCAAGCACGTCGTCGCCACAGTGCAGCGCCGGTCGGCGGTTCTTTTTTTTTGGGGGGGGGGGGGGAGATGAGGAAGGGGGAGGGAATGGTAGGGATGAATTTTATTCAATTTTGCCCGGGCAGCGGCCTATTCGGCCTGCTTTTTACGATTTCCAACTGCCAAGGTATCTTTAACGTGCGCAACGTGCACACGGGCCCTCCGAATTTGTTCGTCCTTATCCGAGAAGACTAGGTACTCGATCCTACCTCTCAGTAGGATCAGGGACACGAAAATATGAGAAAAATCCCAAACTTCCAACATGCCTGCACCGGCCCGGGTTTTGAACCCGGGACCCTTGGCATGAGAGGTGAGCACCTTGCCTCTAGACCACCTTGTCCTCAAATGGAGACAACACAGACTTGAGTCAGTGCCCCACCAACCTCACTCTAATCAGCTCCACTGCCAGAACTTAGTGGAAATGGAAGAAAAACTATGTTTCTGATATTTTAAAATGTCTTAATCTCAACATTGATAGTTAGAGACTTGACACTTACATTCTGTTCACCAATCGGTAGTATACTATTGAATAGATTACAAAATGGTGGGGATTGTAAGAAAGCTCCAATATGACCCCGATTTTAGATTTCAAACTAAGGCTAGGGGCGCACAGGCGACTTTCTGTGGCGCGGCAGTCGTGTCTTAGTTTCATGTTTATGCTGACCCTGCATGTCCCCGTGTCTCGCCTGGATTTAAAAAAAAGTTTGCAGCAACTGCAGCGCACGTGTGCATCTAGCCTAAAGGTGAAAAAAATTGTTTCCCTATTCAAAATTTACTTCACAGGAGAATCTGTTATCATTAATGGTTTTCTTATTTTTTATGATTTTTTTTTTTCCTTATTCTTTTCTGATTCTGGTTGGGTCGAGAATGTTCTTGAATTCTACAGCCAGTCAAAACTGATTTCACCTATTAAAAAAAACACCAGGTGAAGGACATTTTAAGAAACAAACAAAACCGACAATTTTGTCAGATGGAATTTCCGCTGGCCACACTACAACAACAAGGAACAGTATCTAGATATACACTGTATATACCTATGGATACCTATGGATTAATGGGTCTGGATAGCTAATGCTAGTAAGTGACCCATCTCGATGTTTCCAATATCTGTCAAGCCTGTTTTTAAATGAGTTGATACTATCGGCTTGGACGATGTATTCTGGGAGTGAATTCCAAGTGCTTATCACTCTTTGGCTAAAAAAGTATTGCCTTGGGAGGCGAGCACACCTTCTTTTTGCCAGTTTTAGGTTGTGACCTCTAAGGTGTAGGCTTGTGGACTTGATAAAGAACTGCTGCCAGGCGACATCTTCAAAACCTTTTAATAATTTGAAGGTCTCAATGATGTCGCCCCGGAGTCTGCGCTGTTCAAGCGGTTGTATGTCTAGAATGCTGAGGCGCTCTAAGTATGGCAGGTTTCGTATCTCCTTGATAAGCTTCGTAGCTCTGCGTTGCACCCCTTCAATCTGTTCGATGTCCTTTCTCAAGTACGGATTCCAAGCTTGGGCACAATATTCAAGGTGTGGCCTCACAAAGGTTTTGTACATAATCTTGAAAGTTGTCTTGTCGAGGAAGTTAAAAGACCTTCTCATAGCCCTCAATATGGAATTTACTTTTTTCACAGTTTCAGTACAGTGTTGTGAAGGCTTGAGACTGTCTGAAATTTGGACACCTAGATCCTTTTCTTCTTCGATGATTTCCAAATCTCTACGATCACCACCATCTTTTAATGAGTATGTGTACGGGATCTTTTTTACTTTGTTGCTTGCAATCTGCATACATTTGCATTTGCCAGTGTGAAGTTTCAGCAGCCATTTCTCTGACCATTTATTTATAGTGTCCAAGCTGTTTTGCAAATTGTCACAATCTTGCCTGTCTCTAACCACCTCCCAGATTTTAGTATCGTCTGCAAAGATCTTTACACTACTACTCAGGTTGTCAGGGATGTCGTTTACGTACAAGAGGAAAAGAAGTGGCCCCAACACTGATCCTTGTGGCACCCCGCTAGTGACTGGAGACCACTCCGAGTAACATCCCCTCACACATACTCTCATCTTCCTGCCCGTTAGAAAGGCCTGTATCCAGTTGCAAATGTTAATGTTTAGGCCATAGCTGTGCAGCTTAGAGAGGAGGCGATTGAAGGGGACAGTATCGAAAGCTTTTTGGAAGTCAAGGAAGATGCAATCTACTTGATCTCCATTGTCCAGAGCTTCTGTCCACGATTCCAGAGTTTCCAGCAGGTTTGTGAGGCAGCTCCTTCCCTTTTGAAAACCATGTTGGTGTCTTGATAGTAATTTGTTTCTATTCAGGTATTTGGTGATGTGATCTCTGATAATAGTTTCCAACAGCTTACAAACAATACTTGTCAGTGCCACTGGTCTGTAGTTGCCGGGCTGTGAGCGATTTCCTTTCTTGAAAATTGGGCATATGTGGGCTTGTTTCCATTCTTTTGGTAACTCTCCTATATCTAGAGATTGTTTGAAGATCATAGATAAGGGCCTGGCAAGAGATAAGCATTCACTCAGTAGTTTTGGGTGGATCCTGTCAGGACCTGGACTCTTGTCGGGCTTCAATTTACTCATACATTTCACCACTTCGTCTTCCGAGAAGTGAAGGTCTTTCATGAAAACCTCCTCTTCAAGTCTGGCCTGTATGGTTGGGACTTCATCGTTGGGTTCTTGAACATACACCGATTGGAAAAAGGAGTTGAGAGTGTCAGCTGCTTCTTTGTCTGATTTAGTGGAAGACCCATCTGACTTTGTAAGTTCCGGAATACCAACTTTGGTTCCCTGTTGATTGCGTACGTAACTATAGAAGTTCTTGGGATTTTCTTTAAAGGTCATCACTAAATTCCTCTCATAATCTGTTTTAGCAGCTCTACACACTGATGTGGCTTCATTTCTGGCTTTTCTGTAGTCGTCAAGGTCTCTAGGTCGACCTAGTTTTTTGTACTTTTCAAACTGTGCATGTTTCTTTTTTATCACCTTAAAAGTCTTTTTTGTTATCCACTGAGGGCGACCTTTTCTTGGAGGTCTGCGGAGTGGGACAAATTTTTGAGTCAGTGATTCTACAGTTTGTATAAAGAAAGTCCAGTTATCGTTAATGTTATCACTGCTGAGCTCATGGTCCCAGTCTATTTCCTTCACAGCATCATTGAAGCTTGTGTAATCCCCTTTCCAGTAGTTGAGATTATCTCTGTGTGCTGTTTGCGCTTGGGGTGCCGCCTCTATTTCCATTTCCCAGATTAAACTAAGATGATCACTAGATCCTAAGGGCATTGATGGCTTTATGTTTACTATGCTGTGCTCATCTTGGGTGAAGATAAGGTCATTCACTGAGCTAGAGTTTACCATTGTAGGGAAGGTGACATGTTGGGTGAGATCCAAATCCATGACTTTTTCAAGAAATTCTGTTGGAAAGCCACCCGGTGCATGGTAGTTACTGAAATCTGTTTGCGGGAAGTTATAATCTCCAATAAGTAGGGTCTCAAGAGGGTTCAATCTGTTAATGTTATGTAACACTTTCAGTATATCTCTATTTTCATCATCAGGGGCTCTATAACATATTCCAATGATAACTAGATTACCCTGGGCATTTTTGATTTTACAGAATACTGCCTCAGTGTCTAGGCCATCAGTAATGTCAAATGCTGGCATGGGCTTTAATTTATTCTTAACAAACAGTAACACACCACCTCCTCTTCTTCTCTTCCTATCGTACCTGAACATGCTGTAGCCTTCCGTTTCAAGACATCCATCAAGGAGACTGTCGTTACACCAAGTTTCTGTCACCCCAATGATATCCGGATCCTCCAAAAGAATAAGGGCTTTGAATTCTTCCAATTTGTTAACTAAACTTCTGGCATTAGTATAAAAACATTTAATAAAAACTCTGCTATTAGTATGAACATATTTACAACTAACTTCCTTTTGAGCTTTTCTATCTAAGCCTGGGGAGGCACAAGCCCTTCCAAGTCCTCGTTTCTCTGTGGGGGCGGCCGCTTCTTTTGTATCCTTCCCCTTCTTATTTCTAGGTCTATTTCGCCGCTTTCTGTTCTCCTCTTCAATTCCTCGTATAGGTTTCTTCTCTCTGCCCTCTCCTTTGGGGTTCTGTCGGGTTTTACTTGGTAATTCCTTAATTCTCCTCTCATGTTTTCTTGCAATATTTTTTACTCTCTCAGTAGATGATTCTGTTGGGCTTTGTCCGGGAGTACAACTTTCAAGGGACGTGGTCCGTTTTTTGAATTTGCCTCTCTGTTCCCTAATCTGTGGCAGCTCTGTATTCCTATATCATTGCAGCCAATCTCCACACACATCGCTGCAACCTTGTCTTTGTCGTGTGCTATTCGGTCACCTGTTTCCTTGCTGTCACATTCAGGGATACCAAAAATTATCACATTTGACTTTCTTCGGTCTCTATCGATCAGTTCCCGTTGAGCCTCGGATAGTTTGTCGTCTATCACTGCCTCAAACGTATTGTCTATCTGGCACACTCTATCTTCAAGTTGAACTATATGCTTGCTATTTCCAGCTACTTGTCCTTCCAGCATTGACACTTTCTGTTCAGTTTTCGTCTGTCTGGCTTCGAGTTTGGCTACTGATGAAGTAATTTTAACTACACATCTATTGCAGCGCTTGCAGTACCAGTGAAAACCATTGAGAAAGTCTGGGTCGAGTTTCAATATTGTGTCATAGGTTTCCTGCTCTATCTTTTCACATGAGATGTGGTACCAATATTCACATAAGTCGCATTTCAAAGCTTTGTCATCATCATAAACCGATTTATCACAATCCCCACACAGCACTTCATCTGACTTTGGCTCAGCAACTTGAGCTTCATCATTACATGGTGACTGAGATCTATTAAGTCCAGGCGAATCTGGTGATTTTGAAGTCAAGTTGGATTTTAGATTAGATTTGCCTTTCTGAGATTGAGAGCTGTTTATAGAAGAGGCATGCGTCGGGTCGCTCCTTAGACGACAATCTGCTCGACGTTGGTTTGGTAATGACAGGGCAGCCCTTCTTGTGGTCATACTTTTACTTTTGCCACTAGTCGATGCTTCCGCCATTGGTGCAAATATGGTCACAAAGCGAGAAAGGTCACCCTAGAAGCCACCAGAACCCAATAAATCGCAGTAGAAATCCCTGTTTCCTTGAAATTTATATGTTACAAGCTCGTGTTTGGAACTCAAAATCTAAAACACCGCCATCTTGGAGTTCACCGAAATATACAACAGCATCGCGCCCAATTTCTGAAATTTTACTCATCCATAAATCCAATTACCGGAATTGTCACTCAACGTGCAGCGAGTTGTTTCCCCTTGTTGTACACGGGCGTCACTTCCGATTTTCATTGACTCAAGGCTTGTTAGCAGGAGTTGCCGCCCTTAGCAGGAGTCACTTCCTCTTGGCCAACGTGCTGCAGTTTCCCTCCAGCATGAGAAGAGTGGGTTGGGAGGTGGGGATAGTAGAAAGTGAAGAACGAAAGAAAAACAAAAGGAAGGACAGACAGGGGAGGAATTCTTGGAATTTGTTCCACAAGAAGCGCGTCCGTGGTTGGTTCTAGAATATTGCATTCATACGTGTTTAAACAAAGGAAGTGAAGCCCAGTGTTGCTGTCTGATCAGCAAGTTATCTGAAGTTCTCTCTGCCATTTTTAAAAAAATTTTTTGCCCAAATATTATTTATCCGATTTCTTGTTAATCATCTTTGTTTTTAGTCGTTGCTGGTTTTCTTTAATATCTTTGTTCAGTTCACATCATTGTTTGTTGATTCCATGTCCAACTCGCCCTGTGCGAATTTATATGTCTACATAATATCTGTTTTCCTTCCCTCTAGCTTGGAGGTAGATGTGAAACTTGGAGGGATGTCCAACAAAAATAAAAAGCTCCATTTCTCTTCATACACAAAATACAAATAAATATACCAACAACAACAAACGAGAATAAAACAAAGAAAACACAGGTACAAGGGCAATAATCCTCCCAAAACAAAGACCTCAACAAAAAAACAAAACAAAACTCTTCATAAAAAAAAAACTGCTGAAAAAGGACGAAATCATAACATAAAATACAGAAAAATAAATTGAAATCAGGAAACATAAAATAAAATAAAACCTGTCCGGTCATATTTTGTTCTCCTCATCTCTCTCCTTCTCTCAACCTGACTGCCTCAGCCAAACATATTTAGAACCCAATTAATAAAAAGATCAGGAGATGTGGAGAGCAAATGATAAAATGGGCAGTGTAACTTACAGAAGGGACATGACTTACTGTGGAACTGGGCTTTCTGTGCAATTTTTGCGTCGTGCAGTTATAAGTGGATCTTCCAAGACTGGTGACGCGTTGAGTCAAGACTTTTGTCTCGGTTTTAGTGTGAGATGTGGACTATACAGTTAAAGGGGACCTGGCTCAATGGCGAGACTGGAACAAGTCTGTCTTACTATTTTGGGGCCAACAAAACTGTATTGAGTCAGCTACTGGAAACAGACTTCGTGCACTGAAATCAAAACAGACAAAAAACAACAACAGACGACTTGACCCAGTGTGCCACCAGCCTTAAGTACAATCAAAGGTCGGAACATTCAAGAAATGCAGGCACGGCCTCATGCAAAACAGACGTATTGGAACTTGTTTACTTCCTAGAATTCCCCGGACATAACGAAATACTGCTTGAGGCGTGTCATACTTATGGGGGACTCGGTGGTCTAGAGGCACGGTGCTCGCCTCTGATGCCAGAGGTACCGGGTTGAAATCCCGGTCGGTGCACAAGCATGTTGGAATTTGGGGATTTTTCTCATATTTTCCTGTCCCTGATCCTATGGTAGGTAGGCTCGAGCACCTAGTCTTCTCGGGTAAGGACGAAGATTTCGGAGGGCCCGTGGGCACGTTAAAGATACCGTGGCGGTTGGAAATCGTGAAGAGCAAGCCTCACAAGGCCGCTGACAGGGTAAAATTCTTAAAAAACGAATCCCTACCACAACAAAAAAAATATTTTAAAAAATAAAAAGTGAGGTGTAAATGCCAAGGGCAGCGAACTTCCTAAAATAAAGACCTAAACATAGTGTCATACTAACCCCGGGACGTCACAGCTGTTGGCAGAAAAGAAATGCACACTATAATTTCCTATATTTTCTTAGTAAACCCGATAAGACTCTATCATACTGAGCCCGGTCAGACATAGTCAAGTTTGGCCACTATTTCTTGGGTGTACATTTTGCGAGTCGCAACTGGCTGTGACTTTCCTGGTTTAGTGTGATATCTCCCTACCTCTTTAAAAGGACACACTACGACTGGCTGTTGTGCAAGAAAAATACCTTAGAAGATAGTTATGTTGCAGAAACTTTCTCTGTCTTTCTTTTATTTTTGTATCTCCGACAAAATTTGAGAAAGAATTGTCACGAAGAGTAATAGACTCGGAAAAGTACATTTATTAGTGTTAATCACAGCCGAGTTTTCTTTTTTTTTTCTTTTTAATATCTTCTCCCCTTCAAACGACGACTGGTGTTTTTCTGAATATGGCTTGGGTGTTGGACCCCATACAGAACCAAAAAAAAAAAAAAAACTATCAAAAACGAGGCTACGTCAGAAACCAGATCATCGCCGAATGAGTGTCTGGTAAATACCGTGAAAAATCAACAGGTCCTCCTGAGGTTGGAACCTGCCCCTCACGCACTTGGCTTAACCACAGCACCACTGGGTTGTCTTGGTTTTCCTGAAAAGAATATGCAAAATTTACACTGTGAACAAATGAAAAGCACTCGGGGAAAAACAAAAAAACAAAAAACGGCAGTCACAAAAAGCTGTTTCGCCTTTATCCCCCCCCCCCCCCATCTCCCCCACATTACACGTACAAGTTTTTTTCATCAGCATCGTCTCTGCAAAACCTACGTTTAAAATTACCAATTAATGTCAGAAATCACCCTTTCGTTTTCAAGAGGGAAGTAAAGTAATGGACTTATAAACTTTAACTTTAAAATCAGTTTTCTCAGTTTCAAATGTTTGTGACTTTGGATTGTTTCTTCCCACAATGGTCTTCGAATCTGATTTCAGAAAGTATTATACGAGCTTTTCATGATAAGACTGTAATGATTTTATTTCTTTCTCTTTCAAATCCTAACATTATTCGCTGCTGTTGTTATTAACGAGCGCCGCCCATGTAAATTGCATGTCACACATGCCAGCATTGCAATGCATGACAAACAGCATTACATCCGTGCAGCATTTGGCGTACATAACAAATGGGCCGGGAATTCATGTCCGGTTTCATTGCCACGCACCGTGTTGAATTTATGTGGTCTTTTGCTTTGTTTATTTCACATCTGAACGTGCTGCCATAAAATGGGCATATCCTTTTTGCGAAAGTGCAGGTTAATCTAGGAAATGTTATGACGTTCATGTATATATTGATATTTGATACTTTTATTTTGAATAATAAATCATGACGGGGAATTAAAAAAACTGGTAGATAAGAAAATGCAGTTTGCAGGAATTGCACATTGTATGAGTGTACATGTGAGGGCTTGAAAGGCAAAAACTGAGCCGTGGGTTGACCTAATTAATGACTTGTGGCTCCTCAGACAGCCGAGGCTGGACACTATTTTGCGCTTCAATTGCTGGAAATCAAAGGAACCGAAATTTTAATGTATACAGATGAGAACCCAATTTTGTTTAAGTAGCTGCAGCAAAAGGGAATTTCATTATTCTCAGAAATATGAATTTTTGAATTTAGTATGTTTTTATCTCCAATTCCAAGTGTGTAGTTAAAAGGCAGGAAATGGAATTTCATTTTTCTCAGAAATATGAATTTTTGAATTTAGTATGTTTTTATCTTCAATTCCAAGTGTGCAGTTAAAAGGCAGGAAATTCAAAAAGAAGTTCTTCAACTAATCAGAAGAGAAACTACCAATCAGCACGGTGTAAGGGATTTGTCTATACTTAGGAGAAGAGACAGTTTGGAGATTGCCGTTTTCAAAATGGCGTCAGGGGACAGACAACTTACAGCTAGGAACAGCGCAGGTTAAAAGTTCTCTTGGAGATGAATCCTTGGCATTCCTCATTAATCAATGTCCTCTTTCACTGCCACCATCACCACAGCGAAGATGCGACTGCTGTGTTTACCTATTAAAGAAAAAAAAATAATAATAAATGAATAAAAAATAAATAAATAAATTCGTAGCCTAAAACTGTGTTTTATTTCTGTAAGGTCAAGGTCCTGTCTACCATAGGAAAATTCCTACATTTAAATATTGCTGGCTTTTAGTTTTTCAAACCATATTATTAATTCGTCGCTGTGGTGGAAAAGAGACGCAAGTCGCCCTTTTAAGCAATTGGAAATCTTTCATACCAAATTACAGGCAAGACCAAGGTGCACAATCTTCTCCTCTGTTGCATTTTTATATTGGGCACAAGTTTTAGGGAACAAAAAAAATCCATTTTAAAATGGCTTATCTGTACCTACACCGCTGTTTCGACGGTCATTAAGAATGAAAAAGTGATAATATTTTGAGAAACAAGGAGAACAGAATCGATGAATTTTTACATTAATTTTTATTTGAGATTTTGAGCTGAGAGAATCCAGCCCTCTGCGTCCTCACATTTCTCAGCTCCGGCCATTACTATATGAAATGCTGGAAATACTTTTTCTAAACCAACTCCCTCCGTTTCATAAAGGTAGAAAGTAAAAGAAGAAAAAATTAGACGAAAGCCATTTTTCTCAGGACAGAGTTCTGTTGTGGTCAGTTTGGAGGAAAAGTGCCAAATATTGTTAAAGAAAGACAGAAAATCTGTGGGTTCGCAGCAAGGCTTGAAGCAGAAATAAAATATAGCAAAAAGTGAAAGTTGTTACGTAGCAATGTCTCAAAGTCTGGGGTAAGAAATAATACGGAAAAGATACAATAAAACGCGAACAAAAAAGGAAGACAAATCAAGCTATGGGTACACTAACCCTCTACAGGAGAAAGATGCTTTCCTTTTCCTGTGCGTTTTGTGTATGGTTCCTGTATAATTTTTTATGCCAACAGCATACAACTTTGTCTTTTTGCCACAGTTTGTCTTTTGGGGAAAATAGCATCGCTCGAACTTTGCTAAGTACTTTTTATTGTATCGTTTTTAATAAATGAATTTGAGCTTTTTTCAGGAATAAACGTTTGTTCAAACTGGAAATAATGCCATTTTATCCATTATGTACTTTCTTGAGACATTTTGATTCACCCATACTTTAATGCTGATCTGTAAAGTAGAAAAGAATGCCTTTTTTCTTTAACATTAATGCTTTCTGGGGATATTACTGGTATGAAGCTAAGATTTTAACACCATCAGACGTTTCCATGCCAGTGTTTTTTACCTACAGTTTTTCATACCTCCGTTTGCTCACAATCCCCAGAGATTGACGGCTCCTGCGCTACCTTTCTCACCCGTTTCCATCCTGCCAAAACATTTCTCATTGGTTGTAACTCACAGAGGGTGGGAAAAACTCTTCACAGCTTCCCTGACAACCCGGCACAACGGGAGAAACCATGGAAAGAAAAAAAAAACAGGAAAAAAAAAGGAGAACAAACAGATGCCTTATAATCATCGTTAAGAACAGAATACTTTCACTTTAGTTATAACAGCCGGTATAAGACAATTGTCGTTTCATATACGCTTCCAACGAAAGATGATGTTCATTGTGTTTTTCAAGAATAGGCCAAGTTAGCTCGTTTTGAATAAATAACATGTACTTTGGCATATTTATTCAGATTTGATGGTCTCTATAATTATCAGTCTTATAGCTGTTAACAGTTTCTAGGAGAAAAAAAAAATCCCTTGGAATTGAAACAAATCTGACGAAAGTTGAAATAAAACCCAGCCGTGGAACAGTAGGGGAGTGACATACTTTTCTTCCAACGGTTACAATTTGTGCTCCACGCTTGCGTTTCCGGTCAAATATACGGATTTTTACGTCATCGATATGGATTAATGAGCTCATTTTTAAGCCAAGCGGTTTGTGGGACTTAGTTACATAATAACTTTTATCAATGACTGGGTTACGCTGTTGCTGGTAGTGCTGCCCTGAGACCTTGATTTATTCTGTATTTCGTGCAACACATGGGAAGGATTAGCCTCGAGGTTTGGTGGTGACAGGTTGTAATTTCTCTACAACTGTCGACAAGCCGGTCAAGGTAAGTGAGCATTTCATGCACTGCGTCAAAAGTAGCAATATCATCTTTGGCGCACTGAGACAATTGTATTTGCCTGGGCCTGGGTATTTGTAGACTATGGAAGTTAAACTGGACCCTGCACATTTATGAGACTGAAACAGGCCTGCCTTGCCAGTTGAGTTCAAAAAAACTTCTTAGTGTGAGTGGAAACTGACGCAAACCAGGCTGGACTCAGTGTTCTCCAAGCTTAAGTGAAAAAGAAAAAAGGAACCAGGATGTTCAGTTTTAAATAAAAATTAATTCAATAAATCACCGTGTTCATACGTGTACTAGGGATCACCGTTTCTCAAACTTCAAGATATTGCATTTATGAATCATGATTGAGTACCACGGTGTACTTTTCTTTCTACGGATTTGTTGTTGCAGCTATCATACATGATGTGATAACGAGTTAAACGTCATTTGGCCAATTCAGCTCACCCCCGGTCCCAGGATATTTTGTGTTTAATGAGAGAGTGTCCTTTTTAATAATAACGATGATGACCCATGAAATAAATGTAGGTTGGTCCGATGCAATAAGCTGTGAATGTCCAGCAGAACGAAAACAACAAAATTTTGTTCTGTGTCAACCAAAACGGTGAAAAAGTATGTCTTTACAGAACTTTGTTTTTCTGGGGGTTTGGGGGGGGGGGGAGGGGGAGGTTGACGTGGAGCATTTCAAACTGGGCTGGGGGCTTGTAAATACTATTGCCATTTTATTCAGAATGACGAGGGCAATGTAACCTCGACACACATAGCACTAATGCTACACGTATACAGCTTTTGAAACAGGTCTTAACTCCATGAAATGTAACACACTTACTTGCGGCACCTGGACATTATGCATAACTTTTTCACATTTACATAACAACAACACCGAATTCTTTGTTGATCTGTAATCCACTTCCATGTATGTTACCTTTTTACCTACTCACATATGTTTCAGCAGCCTTGAACTCAATCCAAATTTTTGTATATCGAGGGATATTTGCCATAACGTCGTATGCGACATTTTGTCAATTTTGAGATTTTGTGATGAAAGTAGTTCTCTCACTCCTAATTTCATTCTGTATAAGTGTCATTCCAATCGATTAAAAACGTTTCGAGATATGTATTTGTGACGCAATATTTCATGCGTTTTGTCCCTTTTGTTTACCAAAGCTCAATCCTCATTTTCTCGAACAGGCAAAAATGCACATACAGCAATATGGCAAATATCCAGGGATATGCTCATTTAAACCAAAAAAAAAAGTTACGTCATATATAATTTTGAACCACAGCTGTTGCCCGGTTGTTGGACACAAAACGCATTGAGCAATCTATATTATTTACCACAGCAGGTTTTCTAGGTGATTGTGAGTGAATGGAGGGCTTGTGTTTACACATAAACTGTGGCAAAACTTCAATTTACACTGGTGGCAATACAGTGTTTCGTCATAATCTTACCTTATTCCTACCATGGAGGAAAATTGGGTCTGTTTTAAAGACAAAGAGGGTGGCTTTGACAAATCGAAGTTAAACACTTTTGGCCTTTGACAAATCTCGACCTCAGTTCTTGCTTGTTCTATCTCCATCTTCTGAAAAACTGGAGATTGTTTAGTATGTAGAAGAGGTATAACAAATGTACACTTTGACACTTGTTTAAAATGCGATGCGGCACTTATCGAGCTGTTTCACAGTTCCGATTTGTTCTATTTTATCACAATATTAAAGCCCTAGACGTTTAACGCCAAATAATAATAATAATAATAATATTAATGAAGATCATTTATATAGCGCCTAATCCAAACGAGTTTGCTCTAGGCGCTTTACAGAAAGTCTTGTTCTCTCCATTTGCATCCTTCTCACTCTCTCTCTTTCTTTCTCTGACCCTCACCCTCTTTCTCTCACTCTTTCTCTATCTCTCTCTATCTCCGAGCAAATTGTAACGCAGCCTGTTAGGCGCAGTTCACAACTCACAACAGTTCACAACTCACAACTTGTATTCTGTATACTAAAATATTATAATATTATTTGAATATAATATTATATTATAATATTTATTTATATTTATTTAATAATGAATTATTTCCCGGTTGTGCAAATAGTGGAGTTGGAACAAACAAGAACTAAGATAGCGAATTGCCTAGTAGATCTCACTAATGTTCTAATGGATACATACCCATACTTGTTGTAACTATGGACTGGGAATGGAACGTCTCGTAAATTGCAGTACACTGCCCTTTTTTGACATACCGGGTGAAATCCGAAATGTCCTAAAGTATTGTCTTTCAAACGGACCAAACGTGCATTGCCAAAGCCTTTATAAATTGCATTAGGTGAATTTTTGGCATTTAGAGCTTGCATTTTCCAGGAAATCTCATCAAAGAGCCACCTCTGGATAGCTAATTTCACTGGCTGTGATAAGGCAATACTGTAAAATAATGGATTTAATTCAAGTAAGACATTACCCAAGTGCAAACAACAGTATATAGGCTGCACCACTGATCCACGGCTGATATAGTGGTGTGAGAGTGGCTAGATCTCAAAACTTGACCGTGCTTGGTTGTTCAGGATTTCTTAGTCAGTTTTCCCCTTTATTTCGTTATTTAAAAATTGGAATTGGGATTTTCTGTACATTCAGACAACAAAAAGCCTTACACATGTTCATTGGAATTATCGCCAGCATTTTACCCTACCCCAACAGCCAAACATAGCCAGCAGTGCCCGAAATGTTTCGTTTATTTATAGATGTATTTGTTTATTTATCTTGACATTATTCTTAATTATTATTATTTTTGTTATTGTTATTATTATTATAGCGTTACTTATTAAATTGTTAGTTTGATTATCATTATTATGATGATTTTTATAAATTTTATTATTGCAAGCCTTTCCCGTCCACACTTCAGCGTTTAAGGCATTTTTATGGCCCAACCACTGAAGGAGAAGGAATTGTCTTTAGAAAGACCATACGGAACAATGGCATCTCCGTGATGTTTCAGATAAGGATACCCTGTCGTCTTTGGGACATACTTTACATTTTTTTTATCTGAGGCTGCATGGAACTGTAGCACTCTTCACTGGCACTCCTTCACTCCTTCAAAGTTAGCCTGATTCCTGCACAAGTTTTCTCAAACTTCGACTGTCGAGCAGTCCTGAATAGCGCATAGTCAGGATTGTCTGGTATATTTTGCGCAGGATTCCATTTCCATTTTGTAAATTCAAAATTCAGAGGTCTTCGAGGCTAAAATGCTTTTAAGTCTGAACCTTCAAAGATTAAGGACTTAGTGAAGATGCCATGAAAAAAAAAAACAGGGCATCTTTAGTGCTTGGGTTTGCTATGCATTTTAAACAAGTGTCACGGTGTACATTTGTTATACCTCTTTCACATACTAAGAGATCTGCAATTTTTCAGAAAATGGAGGTAGAACAAACAAGAACTGAGGCCGAGTGAGAGAGCGAGAGAGAGAGGGAGGGAGAGAGAGAGAGAGAGAGAGAGAGAGAGAGAGAGAGAGAGAGAGAGCGAAAAGGAATGGGGGGGGGGGGGGAAAGAGAAAGAGGGGGAGTGGAAGTAAGACGGACAGAAAATAAAGAAGAAATATATAAAACAGAATAGCAAAGGAAAATACAGTGACAAAGAACCTAAGACAAGTGAAGGGCAGAAAAAACATCCCTGAGAAATCGGTTTTGGTACTTTCCTCATTCCTGGGTAAACCAGTATTCCCCCCCCCCCCCCCCAGCCTGTATTTCAGCACATTTTTTTTTTCTTTCTTTCATGGTTTTCATTCCCCTCTTCCGCATTCCAGTCTTCCCTCTCCTTCCCGCCAGCGCCTGCACTCTAGCACATTCCCGTCATCCTCGAGGCGCTAATGACCTCCAGCACGTGACACTCGCGCGATTGACATGCGCGAACAGCCATTGGTCCGTTGACAGACACGAGCAAATCGAGCATGGCATAGTTTAACAAACTGTTGTAGGGAGCAATTTCTCCTGCTAATTTCTGGATACATTTTTTTTTTTTAAATGATGAGATAAGACTTAGTGTGTGAGCCCATTCAAAATCTGCCCACACGTATGCACATGAACGAACACATTAATAACCGCACATTAAGGGTTTTTTTTCTTCCTGGGTTGTTATTGTTGTGGTCGTTGTTGTTGGTGGTGGTGGTGGCGGTGGTGATGGTGGTGGTGGTGGTGGTGGTGGTTGTGGTATTTGTATTTTGGAGCCGGGGGGGGGGGGGGGTGGGGTGAGTAATCTGGTTTTTTTTGTTGTTGTTGCTGCTGTGTTATAAAATGAGGTGGGTAGGATTATATGTATAATTATAGATTGCTCCGAATGGTGGTAGTGGTGTTGGTGGTGGTGATGATGAAGGGAGTGAAGAAGACGAGAAACTCTTTTTATCGTCTGTGCGGTTTTCCTTGACAGTGATATAGCTGGTGATAAATTATGATAGCACGGTCTTGTTCAACATTACTTTGACTATTTATGAACCGTTGCGACTGTTGTATCTGTCATTTTGTAACCCAGCTTAGAAAACTTTTGCACCATGAATTTTTCATTCCAGTCTTCAACTCATGGAGGCGGATGATTGGTGGCTGCTTGAAGTAGGGACTCCTTCTGTCCTATCTAATCATTCTGTTATATTATCATTCTGTCTATCATCTTGCTACATCCTAGTACAATGTAGTCGTTATCATGTCGATATTTTTGTGCTCTCTCCAAACAAAAACCAAACTCATGAAGATGCTGTGTACGTGTATAAGAACTGATAGTAAAATTTACGTGCATAGAGAAATTATCTGAAAAAAATGGGGTTGGGATGATCCGAATGGTGAGGGAGATATTCCATTTATCTCAGTATTTGGTGTATATATATATTTTTTTAAGGAATTAAGTGATTGAACTGTAAGAATCTATTCACATCTTTATCTGTCTTATGCCCGGCGCGCACTATCCCGTTTCGCCTGCTGCACGGCGTGCAAATGCAGATTTTTGCTTGCTTGGCAAAGAGTTTACCCTGCTGCACGCCACCCGAAAGATTGCTTGCATTGAACAGATGGTTAATTTTCACATAGTGCGCGCCGGGCCTTAAGAAATGATTGTGGTATTTTTCATCTTTTGTAAAATGACGTTGACAGTCCTTAGGCTAGCCGCGCACTGAATCAAGTCTCTTTTGCGAAGGTTTTGACTTGAACTTCCTTGAATCAACCGACGAGACAGACTTGTTTTAGCCTCACCAATGCAAGTGATCCTGTTCAACTCCATAGGCCACAGAACCGAGATAAAACAGACGACTCAGTGCGCTGTACGGACCTTATAACCCTTGCTGTTGTTGACGATACTGTTGAAATGTAAATAAACGCAATAGATGACAGCGACCTTCACCTTCTAATACTGACAAAGAAAAACAGAACCTATTTTCTGCCAAATCCCGTCGTGAGAGACCATCATTATCTGTCAAGATCCGTGAATTACCCACTGTCAGACTGATAACTTGATGATTGATACTGTTATTTACATGCAGCCTTAGCTTTACACGTATGGTCAAATCCTTGATAATACTAAGTTTAGTGTTAAAGGACACACGTGTCGAGTGACAATAAATTTCGATAGTCAAAATGGCTGATCACCCGCATGAAATGCTATCTGATGAGTAAATCACGTGCGAGGTGATCTACAACGAACCGCACCCACGCCCGACTAATTTTGTTTTGTAGTCGGTTTGCGGTAGATTTAGCAACGATGAGTACGCATGTCAAAGTATAGGGAGGCGGTTTATTTTGCTTTGACATGCCAAAACCCAGTATACCAGATTGGATTTGGCCCTAGTTTCAATTAGCACGGGGATTCTCAACCTGGGGTAGTGAGTAAATCTTTGGATATTTTCCATATTGTTGTATTGTGCATTTTGGCCTTTTCGGGATAATGAGGATTGAAGTTTGGTTGGCAAGAGGCCTAAAATGCACAAAAATTATTACGTGACAAATACAGTATTGTTTCGAAACGTTTTAAACCGATTGGAAAGCGCCTGTGCGTAAATGAAATTAGGAGCGACAGAATTACTTTTCATGACAAAAACCTCAAAATTGGCAAAATGTCGCAGGCAACAATATGGCAAATACCCCCCCCCCCCCCCAAGAGGGGTCAGTTTGCTGATTCTGGATTTGTACCTTTATTTAAGTGTTCATAAATGAGTGAAATAACATTGTTATGTGCTGTTGTTACTCTTATTGTTATCTGCTGAATTTAAAATAATAATGTTCAAATTAAGATTTTCAAATTTTCCCTTTTGTCGGTTGCTTTACTGTGGTAGAAACTCGAGACAGACTACTATTCCTTCTTCTTGCACTATATGTCCACAAATTGCGTGCGCATGAATACGGTGACTGCACTACTCTTTTTCGTTCAATTATGAAGTGGTGTGGTGCCAATTGTTGCATTGTGGATATGGATGATAAGCGCGCAGGTCGAAGGACGGAATATGACGTATTGCTTGATCTCGAGTGGAACTGTAAACTCAAATTGTTGGACAAAATAAAGGCAATTTCACTTTCGAAGACGTTACCAGAGGCAAACAGGACAAAAAAGTCTGGGAACCTCTGAATTAGTTAGTACCTGGAACCATTTCCGCCCAGCTCACACTTGGAAGTTGTGTAGATCATAACAGGAGTTCAGATTAATATTTTGCTCTTCTGGTAAAGCGCTTAAATCGTGGGCAAAAACTGAATCGAACGTGCTAATTGAGTGTGACTGGTGTATTCTTTATTTATGGAGGATTACAATAATTATTGTAGAGGTTGCGGCAAGGTTCTGGGGCTTTGTGGGGAGGCTGAAATCTGAGTTTCCTGGAAATGATTTAATTATTGATGAGGCTTGAAAGAAATTAAAGGGAACATATTGTTTGTTTTTGTTGTTCTTTTAAATTGAAGTAGGGGGGGGGGGGCAACAATAACGGGTAGCAGAGTTTAAGGACTTATTGGAAATGATTTCCAATTTATTGATTTCTTCGTGGTATTATTGAGCTATGATGGGTTGTTTTTTGGGGTTTTTTTTTATCGATGCCTTAAGCTGAGTTTTCATCTGTACGGAAACGGAAAGGTCAAAGACCCTTCAGGTGGTGAAAGAGAAATAATGTTTTCATTTGCACGAAAATACCGTTTCCGCGCATATGGAAACACTCTTCCTTTGTTCTATTTGAAGGATTTTTGACGTTTCCCCTCGCTGTTTCCGTTTCCGTACACATGAAAACACTGCTCAAGGATGTGTGTACCATGCATGTGCTGTTAAACGCTCTGTGGACGTGAATTTCCTTCATGGGACAATAGAGTGGCTCTTATCTTACTTTTTCTTGTTTTTGTTCCTACACTTAAGTACATGTATGTGGCGGCCAATTATGATATCTAATTTTTTTTTCTGGTGCTTTTGGTATTTTGTATTTTTGGGGTAATCTGGCCTTTAAAATAAAATTTATCTTATCTTATCTTATCTTTTCTTCTTCTTCTTCATTTTTTTTAAAAAACTAGATGAAGTTCCCGGCATTATCCGGGATAAACCTGTGAACTCACCATTCTATCTCTTTCTTTTTGGTCTACAAAGCTTTCCATATTCTACAGTCTTACTACAGATTATTATGCGCTCCAGAGCACTACTAACTCGTTCGTGGTAGGGAAATTGTGCGCATGGAAAGTGAAGGCGTATTAATATCGTTTCCGGTGCGATGGGCTTACTACAGGGAGCCAAAACAAAGATCATTGTATTTTTTTACAACTTTTTATTTAAAAATACCTGAAACTTGAATTAACACAATCGGTCGATATAACAGCGATTGGGTTGGATTACTTGTCACTTTGGAAAATTAACTTTATCACTGTTGAATCTGTCATTTTAGGCTGTAGAGTCGAGCAAAAAAAAAGGGTAAAATTTGCACCGCAATGAATTACTCCCTCCACTATATATATTTTGTTTTTATAACTAGATGAAGTTCCCGGCATTACAGGGGTAAACCTGTGAACCCACCGTTCCCTCTCTCTCTCTCTCTCTCTCTCTCTCTCTCTCTCTCTCTCTCTCTCTCTCTCTCTCTTTTGGTCTAGAAAGCTTTCAATAATTATTCTACAGTCTTACTACAGATTTCATGCACACCAGAGCGCACTCATTTCTGGTAGAAAAATTGCCCGCACCGAACTGAGTACGTATTAATACATCGTTTCCGGTGCAGTGAGCTTACTACTGGGAGCCAAAACAAAGATCATTGTATTTTACTTTTCTGCGACTTTTAATTTAAAAATACCTGAAACTTGAATCAACATAATCGGTCGACACAAAAGCGATTGGACTGGATTCATTGACACTTAGGAAAATTAACTTTATAATTGTTGAAACTGTCATTTAGGCTCTAGCGTTGAGCAGAAAATGGGTCAAAATTGCAGCACAATGAATTACCCCCACCACTATTATTATTTTGTTTATAATAAGATGAGGTGGATATAGGAATAAATCTACAGCCTTTACAATTTCAAACTGCTCCAAAATACTTAAAAATCTTACGGAATTTTCTGTACACTTTTGATTTTCCTCAATTTTCATGCCTTAGACAGGAGAGGCATATGGAACTACTTTTCACCTGTGTTATGTAAACAAATTCTAACCAGTTATGACATTTCCTTGTCAAGGATTTCACTTTTTCCACCTCTCAGATTTTCGACTTTGAACATAGATTACCTTCAGGTGTTCCAGGTCTCTCGGCTCAAGGATTAAAAGAAAAAAAAACAACGACGAAAGAAAAAAAAAGTTGATTGTTTCGTTGAATTGTTTGTTCCGTGATAAAACCGACAAAACATTTTTTACAAAACAGAGAAAATCTGCGAGGTTGCAGCACGGCTTGGGATAAAGTTAAAATACGGAGGGAGGTGTGGTGCGAATTGTTGCTTTGTTGATATCGATGATACCGGCGCTAGTCGTCGGACGGGATATGACGAATTCATCCATCTCGGTATCTGTGGCCCAGCTACTACAGTCTTGTTTTAATTAACTCGGGCGTATTCCAAAGTTGTCTTAGGTTTTGGATCGACCTATTCTGTCGAAAAACTTTATTATTATTATTTCCTTGAGGTTCTCGATTTCGACTCTTCCATCAGGTTAGGTTCACCTGTTCCGAACGTTTCGTCTGTGATTTCGAATTAGTGCTTAAAATAATGTTCTGTCGCTAAGTACTTAGTTTTTGATTGGAGACTGTAATGTCTCTCTTCAATACAATGAGACCTTTTTCATTTTTTTAAAGTGTAAGTCTACTGTTGTATTTGCAGTTTTCCTTTGCAGCATTTGAAGGTTGGGCAGCTGTTGTTGCCAGTGGCGTAGCGTGAGTTGCCAACGCCCAGGGCTAGGCAAGTATTGCGCCTCCCCCCCCCCCCACCCCCCACGACCCATGGGCTGTTAGGACCTGACAAAGTTTATTGACTTCGACATATTGAAAAACCGTAGAATGTTCGAACATGTGGCAGATTTTGTGTGTGTGTGTGGGAGGGGGGGGGGCTATTTTTATTTATTGTTTCCAATTCATTTTCTTGTTCTTTTGAAATTTTGCTCCCCTAAGAAGTTTGCGACCGGGACAACCTCCCCCCAGGGCCATATCAAGACCTTTAGTGGCCCTAACCACTTAAAAGGTTTTGGTTCCTTCCTCCCCCGGCATTAGATGCAAGGCAATCTTTTTTATACAAATATTAAAGAAGCGAGTCTTATATGGATGGAAATAACCACTTTCATTTTTCATCTAGTGTGGGGGCCCCTTTTTGTGGACTCTGGGTCAGCTACATTATTTTTTTGCTTTGCACCATACGGTCCATGGTAAATCCGGCACTGAAAAATTTCTGTACACCCCCCCCCCCCCTCGTGCTTATTTTGCTTAATGGTTAATCTAGCCCAGACTGCCCCTGTGGCACCCCCCCCCTCCCCTCGTGCTTATTTTGCTTAATGGTTAATCTAGCCCAGACTGCCCCTGTGGCACCCCCCCCCCCAGGCTACGCCACTGGTTGTTGCTGCTCTTGTTGTGGTTGTTATTATTGTTCTTCTTCTGTTTCTTCCCATGTTCAAGTTTCTCAAGTTGATATGACTAATTTTCACATTGCCCAATGAGCATGCAGTTTCCAATGTTATTTATTGCCTGTCGACAAACTCCTTATAAATAGCTTACAAAAGTATGATATGATATGCCCTCATCACGTGCACAGTTCAGTCTGAACTCCGGCTTAGCATTTATTTCTACTTCCTCAGAGTTCACGTCCGATCAAGCACTCTGAATAGTCCAGAACTAACAAAAGATATTGCTGAATGTGCCAGTTAAATCATGATTGTGTTTGATTTGAGATGACTGACGAGCTTTAGACACCAAACACTAACTGTCTGCTTTGGCAACGCATTTAACAGAAAAAGGTTAGGATCAAGAATTAGGTCACAAATCACCCTGACTGAGCTTGCACGTTATACTCCCAAGCCACGCTATT
The DNA here is from genome assembly GCA_963931925.1 of Onchidella celtica. Classification (NCBI taxonomy): domain Eukaryota; kingdom Metazoa; phylum Mollusca; class Gastropoda; order Systellommatophora; family Onchidiidae; genus Onchidella; species Onchidella celtica. The sequence continues at coordinate 6,104,825 of OZ007582.1, read as the reverse complement.
GGGAAATTTGCGAGCCTGAAATTGACGTCAGAGTTCCTTGATTTTGGTGACAAAAGAGTTCAGTATGAAAGTACATCACAGTTATTTACATTTATATCTGGACTATATATCTATACTGTTGTTCCTGGTATAAATATACGAATCTTAATCTCCATAATACATTTATATTATTTTGGCATAAGGGGTATCTTATTATTTAAAAAAAATACAATGTAGTGGCGGGAGTAATTCATTGTGATGCAAATTTTGACCCCTTTTTTTATTGCTCCACACTACAGCCTAAAATGACAGATTCAACAATGGTAAAGTTTATTTTCCAAAGTGTCAATACAACTAATCCAACCCAATCGCTTTTGTATCGACCGATTGTGTTGATTCAAGTTTCAGGTATTTTTAAACAAAAAGTTGTAAAATGTAAAAAACAATTACTTCTGTTTTGGTTCCCTGAAGTAAGCCCACCGCATCGGGACCGATATATTAATACGCGTTCAATTCGGTAAAGCGCAATTTCCCTACCAGAAAGGAGTGCGGTAGTGCTCTGGTGCGCATGAAATCTGTAGAAAGACTGTAGAATACGGGAAGATTTCTAGACCAAAAACAGAGAGAGAGAGAGAGAGAGAACAGTGGGTTCACAGGTTTATCCTGGATAATGCCGGGAACTTCATCTAGTTATATGATATTTGGAGCACTAAGTTAGTTCAAAGAAAGCCGGCATGTGACATTTGGAGCAAAAAACCTGGGCGTACTTCTTGATGGTACATTGAGTATGGAGCGTCATCTAAACAGCTTGGTTAGATCGATATTTTTTGAGATTAGGAAAATTTCACGAATGAAGCCTTTTTTAACCACAGATGCCATTAAGACCCTTGTAACATCCTTGCTTTTGTCACGTCTTGACTATTGTAATTCACTGCTGGCGGGTCTTCAGGAAGAAAAGATTTCAGAACTTCAGAGAGCACAGAACTGTGCAGCTCGTCTTGTTCTTGGAAAATCAAGATATCACAGTAGCACAGTTACTCAAAACACTTCATTGGTTGCCTGTTAAAGCACGTATCGAGTACAAAATTGCACTAATGTGCTTCAATTTCTTTGAATCTTCCACCCCAAATTATTTAAGTGCAGTTTTGTTTTCCTATATGCCCGCCAGAGCCCTGAGATCATCACAGGACTCTAGGCTTTTGAAAGTCCCAAGATGTAACCTAAAGAGGTTTGGAGAAAGGTCGTTTAGTTACATTGGTCCAACTATTTGGAACTCCTTGCATATCTCTTTGAGATTCGCTGGCAGTGCTGCCATTTTCAAGACGGGGTTAAAAACATATTTATTTGAGAAATATCTATAGTGTGTGTGTGTGTTTTGGTGTGTGAGTGTGTGTGTGTGTGTGTGTGTGTGTCTGCCAGCTGGCCGTTTATGTGTACGTGTGTGTGTGTGCATATATTTTAACATGTTATTGTAAAGCGCCTTGAGGCATGGCTAAAGGCGCTATATAAATTTTTATCTACTTTATTATTATTATTATTATTATATATAAAAAAAGAAAATTAAAAAACTCTCGGGATTTCTAACAAGATCCATCGCCGCCCATATAGCTCGAATTTGGATGAAATTTTACAGGTGCCTTTCTTCAGACCTGTAGATAGTTCTTTTTTAGATTTGGCCACCTGAAATGGTGCGGGGGTTGATTTTCGTTGTTGTTGTTTTTATTGTTTGCTTTGTGTCGCTGATTTCGCTCCCGGATCCTTTCTTTTCGACGAACACATGAGCCCATGAGGTTATCACTTCCTGCGGATGTGTTGGGCATTGATGCACAAGTGGGATTCAGTAAGACTTATCTGAAGAAAAAAAAATGATAATAATAAACCTGTATATTGGGACAAAGTGAACCAGATCCATTATAAATTACCCAAAAAACAGACATTAATGAGCAGGATTATCCCGGGCAAAACCAAACCAGGTACCTCAGCTGGTATACTATAACAACAGTATACCAGCATGGAATAAAAGACATGGATGACAGCATTACTACACTTGTCGGTGTCACAGTGTCAAAATATCTGCCGAACCGTTGTCTTCTACCCTTAAGGCCCACAGCGCACAGTCTGTTTCGTCTCGGTTTTGTGGACTATGGAGTTAAACCGGGACCTCGCGCACTAATGCGACTGAAAAAAAAAAAGTCTGACTTGCCGGGTGATTCAAAGAAAGTTCATCAAGTCTAAGTCAGAACCGGTGAAACACAAGCTTGACTCAGGTGTTACTAGTTTAAACGTACAAACTCTGTAGGATATGATTATTGAATTGAGGTCTTTGTTTACGGAGGTTCGTTGCCGATGGCATTTATGCCTCCTTTTGCTTGTTTGCTTTTCCTTTTGTTCCCGTCGTTGATCCCGTCCTTTCTTTCTTTCTCTCTTTCTTTCTTTCCTTCTTTCTTTCTTTCTTTCTTTCTTTCTTTCTTTCTTTCTTTCTCTCTTTCTTTCTCTCTTTCTTTCTTTCTCTCTTTCTTTCTTTCTCTCTTTCTTTCTTTCTTTCTTTCTTTCTTTCTTTCTTTCTTTCTTAGCCCTCAAAAGGGCTCCCTTATGGGCATCTTCTTTCTGGCTGTTTTCTTGATTGCTTCTTTTGGTTGGCGCAAAAAAAAAAGCAACAACTGAGAGAGAGTAAAGATTCCTATCATGGGCGAGGGGGAGGGGTAATGGGGGATCCTTGTAGCTTAGAAGGATTTATCCCCACAGCAAGGGCGGTAGTTGTTTCATTATCATTTCAGGATATCATTATCGCACTTATGCGTAGATTTTATTATTGTTGTCGGTGTATGTGGTTTTGGTGGTGGTGTTGTTGATGACGGTCATAATTTTTTGCTGCTATAAAAAGAGAAAGAAAGAAAGAAAGAAAGAAAAATACGTTGTTGTTGTTTTTTGTCGTTGTTGTTGTTGATGTTGCTGCTGCTGTTATTGTTGTTATTGTTGCTGTTGTTGTATGTGATGGTGGTGATTGCTGTTGCTGTTGATGAAATGTTGAGACAGTTATAATGTTGCTGTTGTTGTATGTGATGGTGGTGATTGCTGTTGCTGTTGATGAAATGTTGAGACAGTTATAATGTTGCTGTTGACCACGAAGTCAATATAAGTACCATGTTCTATGACTGTTAACATTGGGTACGTCATAATACATTATTTATGAAAGTTAGATGCCATTTTTGTTTCACTAGATCTATTCCATAGACGGCAATGTACACAATTAAAAATTCTGTCATCAGTTTTACATCCTTTTTTAAAAATTATTATTTCTTTCCCTAGCAATGATTTTCATTGCCAGACGCTGTCATGGTTTTACACTAATGCCAATAAACAAGACGACACTCCGTATTTAAACCTGGCATGACAATATCTCGTGACGTGGTGACGCAGACTTTGACAACACTGTCACTCACTCAAGGGAGCTAATCCGCTTATTTTGTCAGGGAGCGGTTGTCGCCCCTACATCACCCTTTAATCTGCCGAGAGCGCTAATTTCATCATAGAAATCTCATCAAGGGTGCCACCGTTCAACCTCACTGTCCTCAGCTGCCCTGCTGTTTCTTGAGATATCCCGAAAGGCCCTTGACTTTGATTGGACAGTTCCACTGCGGTCACTTCTTTTATTATTTCATCCCAACCAGCAACCCAACCAAAATCCGACGTGCAGGATTGATGTCAAGTTTGCAAATGAAATAGGAATGACATCGTTCCTACGTAGATTCGCCAGTTACGACATCGTGCCTATGTCAATTTGATATAGGGAATCCGCCTCTATAGTCGGTAATCTTACCAACCCCTCGTAAAACTCATACAAATCTACGTCGGACTGACGTACGGATGCTAGCTGGGTAATCACACCTGCCCCCTTTTCAAACCTAGAGTTGCTAAGGTATTTTTGGTACGGAGAATAACGTGGAATACTAAATATTATGTGTCATAAGTTTGAAAGACAGGCTGGACTCAATGACATCTAGGTACCTGTGCTTTAACCTAAATATTTCAGTTTTATTGTTTTCTCCTGAAAGTCTCAGGGCATAAAAAGTAATCCCTCAGCGTTCTTAATTTCATGTTATCATTGTTGTTGTTGATATTCTTGTTTTCGTTGTTGTTGTGGTCGCTGATGATGATGATGTTGCAAGCAACATGATAAAACACTCTCTGTCCTATATGGGTGGTAAAAATGCAAACTCTTAGTTTTGGGATCATTGCAAGTTCTCTATATTTGCAGGCAGAATAGATCGATCTTCTTCCGTCTTGTCATAGCCCAAAAAACAACACGAAACTCCCCTCCCGTCCAAGTGAAACGCCCAATAAATTTTTGTACGCAGCAAATGAATAAAATTTCGAAAGATCCATAAATGACGAAATTGCGAAGGGAAAAAATCAGTATGAGTTTCTTCCGTTTTTTTTTTCTTTCGTATGTCTTTTTTATCTTTCGTAGCAATGATCTCTAAAATCTGATAGAGTTTGTCTGTTCGTTTGTATTTTTTTTTCTTTTTTGTTGCAACCATCTCCAGAATTTATGGATATTCAACTCCATGTCGTCCCCCCCAGGAAGGTTTGGGAAGGAACATTAGAGTATTAAATGCATCTAGTCATGGCGCCCAAGCAGCCAGTTTCATCTGAGGTAACTTGAGGAGATTCGCGTGTTTTCCTTACCCACTGAGAGAGCCCCTTATGCAAAGGAGCATTTCTTGACGCCACGAGCTCTTCATAAACTATTTCTTCTACCGTAAATCCCCCAGGGCGACATTACATCGCCACAAAGGAAACTGCTCCATAAATAAAATTGAAACTATTTAATTAAGCATATTTCAAACCCCGGCCCAATCTCCCTGTACCATTGTACAAGACCGTTCTCCTCGGCCAGAAGACACAAAATTATATGCCCAGACCTGGCTTCCGGCATTCGTCATTGTCACACACGTGACCTCCGCGCAACCAATCACGGCTAATGAAATATTGCCTTGTCTTGGCTAGGAAAACAGGTTGCAATTCCCCCCCCCCCTCCTCCTCCCCCAGTTTTGGTAATACTATAACGCTTCTTCTGAAATCTACTTAAAAGTTCTGGAACCACCTCTCATCCGTATTTCATCCGGAAATAGTCTCCCTCCAAAATTTTGAATTACTTCCGTCCCAGCTCAGTGACTGATACTCAGTTGGTACTAGTCAATTCATGAAGTCTCTGAGCTCTACGGTTTCTCAGAATAAAACGAAGTTCTTTCTGGGTGTTCAAATGACTGTATTGCTGTTTTATAATGTGAGTATCGTACATTCATGAATTCTCTTATTTAAAATCTGCATTTATATAGATTTGCTCATAGTTTTTTCATCCATATATTTCCATATATATTGAAGTTATTGCTAGCAATGAATGCTAGCGGATATCAGTCCAAGACATTTTGCTTCCTGGCTGATCTTACATTGGTCTGATATTGACAATGTTTTTGCCTTGATGTTATTACAGATAGTGTTTGTGATATTCTTATTATTGTAATTACTGCTGTTGCGCGAATTAATTCCCGAGTTTTCTTCTCGATAGCACATCATGAAGATGTCTCTAAAACGAATTCTGTCCAGCAAATGTATGAGAGCAAAAACACTGCTGGAAAGCAGTGAATCAACTCTATTTGTGTGTGTGTGTGTCTATGTGTTTTAATCTCAGAATATCACAATGACCTTTGAATTGTTCAAGTGGTTATCATGCATGGAAATTGTGGATTTTTCGTAACCTTGTCCAAATTTCAATGAAAATCATCCGAATCACACATTAAATATACATTAATTGCAAAGCAACTAAACTGATTCTACGTTCAGTGTGTTCCATGTACATAAAAGCAGCCGCCTCCCAAATGCCGTTCCTATTAAAACAGGTTTTGATACACAAACCAATGTCAAATGTTACGTCAGTGACGGATATTCACACTCTAGTGTTCAATGAAACAAAGGCAATCAGCACAATTCATAAGAAGACAAGTCACATGTCAGAGACAGTATAAGGCTAGTTCCTTTAACCCACTGATTCTGTTCTTCTTATGTTGGTTCCAACTCAGACTTGAGCCTCCTTTGAATCAGCTAGAGAGACAGACTAGTTTCCGTCTCACTAGTGCGCGGTTAGCTCCGAGGTAAAATAGACTAGACTGTGCCTACGGCGCACTAACCACGGATACTGTGACAATAATATGAATTTAAATAAGCATATTATCGCCAACTGGATGGATAAGTTCTCCAAACGTTTATTCTTTCATTGAGCTATCATTGTGATTCTTGTATCATAGCGGCTGATTGGTGAGCCTATTCGCTAGTGTCTCCTTCTGACCAATCATTCTGTCGCCTTGCTGTTTCCTTGCACGACATGACCGATATGGTGACGACCAGCTTTGTCCAAACCCAAAACCCAAAACTTGTATCATCATCTCCGAATTTTTGTGCTACTGAAGAAGTTTCTGTCACAGGTTCTGCTGCAGTTTTGGGAGATACGTGTTCCCGGCCTTAGATCCCAATGTATTGTTGAGAGATACGTTAAATGGGATAACCTTTTTTTTCCGCTTTGTGTTTTTCGTAAAATATTTCTCTTGTTGGTTGTTGTTGTTTTTTTGTGGGTTTTTTTTCTGATGCAGGTCGGGGTGGAAGCTCAAGTTACTGTTTTAACTTGATTCTGGCTTTAAACCAATATGTCCGGCTGTTTATTCAATCATTTGTGTCTGCAACTGACAATTAATTCAGTCTGTATTACATGCAGAGATACAGTGTCTAGCCTGAAAAATAATTTAAAATTCGAAATAAAAAGATACGGAACAGTTGACGAGAGGTTAGGTTTCTGAAGATTTTATTACTGTATTGTAAATCTTACTGATTTCTAACTGTTGATGATATTAATTGTTCTTTCGCTAGTTTTAATTTCCTGTCGTGTGTTTTAATGTTAAAATCATATTCTTGAAGATAGGCTAGGAATTATGTTTGTATTCTGGGATCTCACTGCGCGTTTTTATTAATTGATTTGTAATCTATTCAATAGCTGTTTATTCTTTTCTTATTCTTGATCGACTTGTGGTTTCTGTTTGTCTGTAAACACTGGTCTCTTCTAGAAATTCCGGAAAGATAACATCGACAGCCTCATTTCTTGCATTACAATCTGATGCTTGTGTTGGCTTGCCGTTTTCTTTCGCAAATTGTGTACATCAGATTATAACAATTTCCAGATAATAAGATGACAAGCCAATTATCAGGTTTGGGTTTACGCGAAGTTTTTTTGCTTTTCTCCACCCGTGGCTGTCTTTCGTCCGAGCCCGCTGCAAATGTTGACTGGCTGTAGCATTGTTGCCGTCGCTGTAACTGACACCTCCGCCTTCCTCACATTCTACACCAGCACCGCAACAATTTTCTCGTATTCATTTACTGGGGAACAATTACTACACAAAGACTGTTTCATTGTGGGTTTTTTTTTTGTTTTTGCTCTCTCTCTCTCTCTCTCTCTCTCTCTCTCTCTCTCTCTCTCTCTCTCTCTCTCTCTCTCTCTCTCTCTCTCTCTCTCTGGTCGGAAGCCACCCGATCCAGTCTATCCACAATTTTCAAGGGTCCTGGCGTGTCTGCTAGATGGTTTTCAGCCCACATTTTGTCTAGATGTATGCCTCTTGCCTGAATGAACCAGGTGCTCTCTCTCTCTCTGTCTCTGTCTTTCTATCTCTGTCTGTCTGTTGTCTCTCTCTGTCTGTTGTCTCTCTCTGTCTGTTGTCTCTCTCTGTCTGTCTCTTTCTCTGTCTCTCCTTCTCTCTCTGTCTCTATATGTCTGTCTGTCTGTCTGTCTGTCTCTCTCTCTCTCTCTCTCTTTCTCTCTCTCGCTCTCTCTCTCTCTCTCTCTCTTTCTTCAGTTGCACTCAACATGTAATGATTTACCTATATCACAAATACATGTATAACTGATACAGGAATGGGATGAAATACTTATGTCTGTACGACCATGAGACCTAAAATAAACATAGAAAAAATAGCGTCCGACTTCATGCGCAGATTCCTACTAGTGGTGTTCTTTATCTCATTGCTACGGAGAAAACTGCGATACAGATTTTGTGGTATGGAAATTGCATTTTATTTTATGTCAGTGTCGAGGAATGGCTGGTAACTAATCTTTTACGATATCTAACTTTTAATGCTAGTAGGACCAAAAAAAAAAAAAAAACTCATTGGATTGTGCCCTGTGTAAGAATTTATATTTTATATAACAATGATTATTTGTGTCTAGATGGGTGTATGTGAGTGTGTGTGTGGACGAGGTGGGGGACAAATATTCATTGTCTATAGGCACATTGCGGGTGACGTCACAGAGTGTTTTTGTCTTGTTCTTCCGACACACAAGATGGCCGGTGGATCAGCTGATGAGTGTAACTTCGAGATATGTCTAAGCGGTTAAAATGCCTGCTGGTTGCATTGTAGTTGATTGTTATGGCAGGGGTGGAAAGGATGAATCCAAACTAGTCAGATTCCCCACCATCCGTGTAAACAAGGGAAAGGAAGTGAAAGAATTGACCGAACGTCTCCCGTGTGTGCATTAAAAAAAAATACTGTAGTGAACTATATGTACTTTTAGCTCGCCGCCGATTGGTTCGCGACGCCTGAAGTTCTTGCAATGCAAATCAGCTAACGAATCAAAATCAATACATGTACCACAATCACCATGGTGATGCGTCGGTCCTTACCTCAAAGATGGCGGATATGCGCAATGGGCCTATAGGTTTACTAATTTCTCTCTGCCTGCTTTAAGTAAATCATGGGTTGAATCGATTTTTTTTAAGGCAGAACTATGGAGACAAAATCACATTTGACGTACTGGTTCAGTACCATGTAAATACCAGTTTGAACACCGTTGGTGTTGCCGTATGCGCTCAATTTTCTAACTGTTGTGGGTGGAAAGTTTTATCTCTGTAAAATCTAACGTGACACACACGTTTGTCGGCGCTTCTCCGCCGAGTAATTGCCTAGATCACCACTACCTTCACCGTCAGGCAGCAGGGCACATGGCACACAGACTGCAGGAAGTTGAGAAAATCTTTGCTGAGACTTGGCAATTGTTCTGTCATGCCGTGGCAAAAGACTGTATACAGCCAAAACAATACTTGCAGGAGGCATAAACATTTGGTCTTTAGCCAGGCTTTTACCTAGCCAGCAACCGTAAGGAAGTCTGACGCGTAGGTCTGAAGGCCGCCATGTTTGCACATTGCCCCATTTTGTCTTTGCTTCAAGCCTTGCTGGGAACTCGTAGATTTTCTGTGGTTTATATAATAATTATTTCATCAAGTTTGCACATAGGAATGGCATCGTTTCTGCTTAGATCCGCTGGTTTGACATCGAGCCGACGTCGGTTTGATGTGGGGAACCGGCCCCCCTAAGGTAATCCTTCCAATCCAATGGAAATCTACGTCAGACTGCCTTAGGGTTGCTGGCTGGGATTCTTTGCTGAATGACCACTTTATGGCTCACAATGACCAGAAGAAATTATTAGTCGTACACAATTTTATCCCAGTTAGAAAGACGGAACACAATTCATCCTGTAAAATAATGTTGAAATGTGAATTCTGACCTAGTTTTGGCGTTTACGGTTTTTGTCGGTAACATGGCACTGTAGAAGTTCTTATCTATTGTTTATAGTAGTTTTTACTTCTCTCGCTCTCATAGACGTGAAACTACAGTCAAGGTAAAGTCAAAACAAAACCTTTTGAAACAAGAAATTGGCCGACATAAATGACAGGTCTTCCTCCCTTTTTTCTATTCCTGGTTGTCTAGAAAGAAGATCATACGCGTTTTTGTTCGAGAGAAGAAAAGGTAGCAGAGAGAGTGAAGTGTGAGCTTTCACTGTGCAACACCTCAAACAAGTGTTCAACACCAGCTGTCCGTTTGTGTCACATTTTCTCCCTGGTCGTGGGGTTTTCTTGCCGACCAGTTGCTATTTAAGTACCGTATTGCAACGCTAAATTGGTTCAAGAACGACTAAGATAAAACATGTACAAATATTATTCCACTGGCCCTATTGTGAAACCTGACAAGTGCAAAGGGTGTGTTCCTGAACTTGGATATATATACATAATTATATTTTACTCATACAATAAACATTGGAAATATCGCACTCATTCTTTATCATTTGGAAAAAAATATAATGATAAAATTCCTTTAAGGAGTTCATGGAATAGCAATACCTTTAGCAATTCCCGTTTTACTCCGAACGTTGTTTTTTTTTTTTTTTGTTGTTTTTTTTAAATCTCCACTCTGTTGTTGTCTCGACATTGAAATAATTTTCTGTGCATTTTCTGTACTCGTTGATACTCTAAAATCTCAAGGGATGGATACCTTACATTTGACTTGTCTCTCCTCTTTCTTGCAAGTTGGAGGAGGGGCGATGGGGGCGGGGGGGGGGAGGGGGGGGGGAGTAGCCAACCATTATTGGTCGTTCCTGTTGCCAGATAAATTACAATTTATGGAATATTTGGCCACGCACACACACACACACACACACACACACACACAATTATGATCTACAGTGTGTGCATATACTCATGCGTTTTCAAGGTAGGCCATCTTCTGTGTGGTCCACAGATTTTAGTTCCAAATAACGTGTGGATACTGTTTGTTGTGCTGGCAAACAGTTATTTTAGCTCCTTTATTTAGTACTAGGTGTGATAATTCCATCAAAACTATACCACAGCATTTCGCAGAGTCCTTGGTTGTGGCGAAGTGCGCACGACAAAATGATGGATCCTTGTCTTAAAGTCGCGGCCTTAGTTCTGGTTGTTCTCTCTCCATTTTCTGAATAACTGGAGATCTTTCAGTATGTAGAAGATATATGACAAAATAATGCCACTTTGAGATTTATTTAAAACTAGCTGAGGTCCCCGGCCCTGCCCGGGATAAATAGATTTGAATATTGGTCTCAGTTCTGGGTGGTTATTATGGACCTGCTTCATCTGGCCTGTTCCTATTTGTTTATTTTATTTTTGTTTGTTTGTTTTTAAATAAGTCTTACTGCTCTGCCTTTGTGAGTTGACACCCTGAGCATTCCCGTACAACAGCATGATTTGCACACGGGTTAGTGTGTTTGATAGTGAACACATTGCAGGAAGTGATAACGAAACCTTAAAATGGCGAACTGTGACTCGAAATAGCTCATTTAGATGGCGAAACAATAATATTTCCAATAAAAAAAACTACCCCGATTTGAGACTTCTATTAAAAACTGTGCACCCTTACATCCATTCTGATGCACCATATAAAATTTGAAGTCTGAGTGTTGAGTGGTTCAGGAGCCTCTTGCAACGAAAAATCTCAAGTCCAAATATATATAGTATAGTTGCGTTGTAGCACTTATCAAGCTGTTTCATGTTTCCGATTGGATCACTAATAACAGAATGATAACAAAAGCCACAAACCTATAACGTGGAATTTCTCAATTGTGGAAAAGTGGGGTTAGAACAGAAGAGTTTTATTACAGTTTGGTTCCTGCATATAGGCTACTTTTTAGCTTAATTTCTTTCTACTTTTTTTTTTTTTTACCTTTCACTTCAATGTACCTTTTGAAAATGTATTTGCCCTACACTATTTACTTGAAATATAACTGTACTAATAAATAATTTTATGGAAAAGTAACTTCCACTCCACCGTGACAAATTATTACCTAGGGGTGAGCATTGTTTCTGAGATCGTCCTTTGCAAGGCTGACTGGCTACAGTGCAAATTTTGGAGAAAATAAGTTAAAAATACAATACTGGGAGTCCTGGAGTCTCAGTGAACAGTTTCGGCTGTGTCTCATCTCCATTTTGAAAAAAGAAGCCGAGATTTCCATCGATATCTCTTCATCCTATGTGCCAAAAATACATTAACTCAAAAATAAAACAATAAGCAAGGACCTTTCTCAAAGCAGTGGACGTGGCACTTCGGAATGGTTTCCGGAAACTTGGCACTACTGCACTGCATTTTTGACACGTCGTAAGATCAAATTCTTTAATCATTATATTATTATTATAATAGAGGCGCAGGGTGAAACATTTTCACAATGTCTTAGCATTTCAAGGGCAAAGCATTAAGCCAAATTTCTCATTCACCTTTGAGACAAAACTGACTCATCACCGTTTTTTTTCCTAAATCCTGTCCATTGCCAGGCTTCGCTGTTAGATTTAATGAGGTTTCCATGGCCAGAGCAACAAGGAACCCCAAAGCCATAAAAAGAGAAACTTGAGCACAGATACATTTCTCTAATTATCATTTGGCCATAAAGAATAATTACTTCTGTGTCCATGTGGTAGCTCATTCTCAAACTTTCCCATATTCTATAGTATGTTCTACATTATGCAATTACGAGGATGTCCACTTTCGTTCCTGGCTGTTATTATTGTCTCTAGATGAGTATACCGCCATAGAAGATTTTTGTATCTGATAGGGAAACATAAATCTACATGACTCGTAATTTGTACGGCCCAAATCTGGATACTTTAGCCGCTAAATCGCTTCTGTAATGTCTTATGTCGTAAGTGGACCATTCTCCAGGGGCGGCTCTAACCTGGTCCCGACACCCATCTGTCATGCCCACCTGATGGCTATTGTTAGCTCTGGCAGACAAAATTACCGGGTGTACAAATCGACCTGGAATCAGATTCCGGGTATTTCTCAGCAGGGGGGAGACAAGTGGAGGTGATAAAAGACGCATAGTTGACTTTATGACTTCGGGAGTCGGTGTTTGGGGGGCCCACCCGTACTCCGTACTGGCCTGGGCGAAAATGTAACCCGATTTTCTACCCTGGGTGGCCAAGTCGCCCATGGGGACACTGTGTGCAGAATTGTATCAGTTGTTGTTGCAGGACAGAAAAATCCGTGGGATTAGTGACCGTCATCTGAGAGGATGGTGTCGGCCCAATTTCGGACACGAAAAAAAAATGGGAGAGTGATTTTTTGGGGGGGGGGGGTGGGGGTGGAAGAGGGGAGTTGCCATCAGGCAGCATTTAACCCTTTCAGTAGTGAAACAACATTGCTGTTAATTCTTTACGGCTGTATCAATTACTAGTTTTGTTCCCTCATTACTAGCTTTTAAACATACATCAATAGCCTGATTAAGATTCATATTTATCATTGAAAATAACTGAAATACGTGAATCTTAATATAAACTGGACTTTTTGAAAATCTAGCTTTCACAGCGTCAGTATTCAGAGGGTTAATTTGCCTACCCGACAGTGTATCTCCGAACGCTAATAATAATAATAACAACAATAATATTATAGGGTTAGAGGGTGAACATTTAAGCACTTAGAATTTTTCGTGACTAAGTGACCTAAAACTATTAAACTTTGTGAACTGCTTCAGATTTTGACAGTAAGCTACGTGGACACATTCATTTTTGGACAAATATTTAGTCTTCATTTTTATATTTTTATATGTATTATACAATTCCATTAGCCGCAAAAAAGGCGGCGCATTTTTGCTGAGTTGAATCGAAAAGCATGACAGAAAAGTTCGCCCTTCAGCTCTCTTTGTTCTTCGCTTCTCTTCATACATAGCTGTCACAATGCAGCTTTAAATATCAAATCCATGTACATGTATTCTTCTGGGTCAAATCAAAGGGTCAAGTAGAAATAATAATAATAATCATACTATATAAAGGTCTTGAAGTTCGATATATTTTTTATACTTTCGTTAATTTTGAGCCACAGCTGAGTCGAACAGAAGAAAGTTAGTGTTCCGACCGTTTGAGCCGAAATGAAAAAAAACAACAATGCATTTTCTTAGAGTAGAATTATAAAGTATGACAGGAAATTTCGTTCTGCGCCCCAGTTTACACACTGGTGATGCAAACCCAATTTTGAAAATCACATCCTGTGCATTCCTCGAGTCAGCGGGCCAAACTAGAAATGATAATCAATACAATAACAATGAATATAAATTATTTCATTGCATTTATGCAGTGCTTCATCCCTTTAACGATCAGTGTCTAGACGCTTTACAACAATTACATCATACCATTACTAAGTCATGTCCTCAGATTAAAATTAAAAAAAACAAAAGTGATGTGTCAAAAGATGTCAGCTGATGTTAAAAAGTTTTAAACACACTGGATCTTAATCCGCGCCTTGTTCTGAGCCAATAAATTATACGTACAATATTCATTTACATTTACATGACTGTGCTGTGTTTATTGACGTCATGCACCTTACTAACTCGTGGTCAATACTACAAGGCGTCGGCGTGCCAATGCAACAGTTACAAAAGAACAGGACGTAAGTCATGGTACTGAAGTGTGTCTAGTGAACGTTTTACGGTACAGTCTTTGATGCATGGTTTCCTTGTTGCTGCTGTTGCTGCTGCTGCTATTACTGTTGTTGTGGTGGTGGTGGTTCCTGCTGTTGTGCTACAAAATTATTTTTTTGCAAAACATTACCTTTTTTTGTTGTTGTTGTTGTTGGGGGGGGGGGGCAAAATGCTAGGGCCACCTTGACCTACAGAAAACATGGTGATGACAGAGAGGTTAGGATGACCCCAAGTCACGTAAGCTGTCATAAAGCACAGCCAGTCTGGGGCCTGGACCAGTCGTGTGCCGTGTGTCAAGTAGCCTTAGCTCCATGACTGCTTATTGTTATAGATGACTTGTCAACTGACCATCATTTCTGGTGTGTGCAGTACACAGGCAGGACGCGGATTGACCCATAAGATGACCAGTAGTCATTTAGACAGATCCACGGTATAAGTTTGTCGTCTCTGCCCAAAGGCTGCAACTATCACACGTCTAAGTCAGGCTCGTAAATTTCTGCGTCAGTGTCTTCCTTGCCTATGCTTGCTGTAGGTTGTCTGGTCTTATTTACCATTGCTTTTGCTATATGATGGAGTAGCAACAAGGGTTCATGCACCTAGAACGCACAGGGTCTTGACTTTATGTTTGACAACTTTGTCAGAGAAATCAGCCTTTCCTTCACTGGAAAAGTGATGTCAACATTGCGTTTGCTTTCTGGTCCTTATCCATGCCCTGCCACGTCCCGATCACATGAATTTGTAGCAGTTCTGAAAATCACATTGTCATGTTTTTTATGTGAGACCATGCACGCATAGGCGACTTGCTGTCTATGTAGTCTTGTCTTAATTTCATGTTTCTAGCAAATCTGCATCATGCTCGTGTCTTGCACGTGTGAGCATTTCCATTCACTAGTCTAGATTTCATAAAATGGGACACGATTGCAGCGCAACAAAGGCACATTTTGCACTCTTAGCCTGCAGGAGTTTTACCAAATGGTCAGAGTAAAGACAAGAAGAGATGAAGACAGTGAACAAGCCATGGTTATCAGTACTGTCAGTAACAATAACACAAAAATGTCATGACAGGAGTGAACAATAATTATAATTATATTATTATTATGCTTTTGTTTTGCCGGAAGGGAATCAGAAGAAGCGGATCTCACTAAGTGAGCAAGAATAATTCAGTTTACGCCCCAGCTTACAAAAATGTGGTTTCCTCGGCATCTTGATTCGTATCTAGAAGTAGAAGCTGTAAAAGAAACCAACATTCCAAATAACAAGAGGAATCTTGAGGTGAAATGAAAAAGCTGGGTTTTGACATTCTATTGTCCAACAAGACTGTACATTTTTTTATCTTCTTCCTTTGGAGACTCGACTGTTGAATCATTGCGTTCTATGACTGTACAACAAATGCACACCAGAACACTACTTTACATTCTCTGCTAAGGCTAAGGACTCTGCTGTATCTTAGCATTTTATTGAAAAGTGAGGTGACCTCTGCAAAAGTACCTTGTAGTGTCCTTTTAAACTTAGCTACCAGTCAGGATAACTTGTCTACTTAAAAAATCTCTTCTCACCCAGCCTGTGAACCCGACTTTATCCTTTCTACTCGGTAATTTCAAAAGGAAGCGAAGAAATCCATAACGGGAGAGAATAGTAACACTGTGGTTACAACCCATTGATATTTAGTGAAACCATCCACGATTCCCTTGAGAGCTGTGTAATTCGTGCAGCTTGTGTCAGTTGGAAGACCCAGAATAACATTAAAATGAAATCCTCCGGCTTTCTAACGTTTCAACGAATTTTTGTGTCATGGCGTCCTGAAATCGATCAGTAAGAAGTGCATAAAATTTGAAAGTTACATAATTATTATGTGAAGGGCTCAAGTTAAAAAAAAACTCAGCTCAGACATGCCCAGACATTTCAAATCAAAATGAATCCTTTCAAAATGATAATTATTGTCATCATTATTGTAGACATTGTTCAGAAATGGACAAAGAAAGCTGGCATATATTCAAAACATAAGAAAAAGGGTTTGAGAAAGCAGGATTACAGAAATATTATGGTTTTCCCGAAACTTAAACAACCCGAGATTAGCTGGTTTTCCTTTAAAATTTGAGCCCTCTATTTGCGATTATATACATGTATAGGTATGTGATAGGGAAAGACGTCGTCCACTGTCGTAAATTTTTCCCTTGCCTTAATACAAATTAATGCTTTTATTTTACATACGAGAGTCTAAGCCCCGAAGAAATAATTGCATTAATATGTTTAAAACAGAAGCGAGACAGTTGAAACAAGTGACCACCGCTGATTCTGTGTTGACTGGACGATTTATGGTTAGATCAACTGACCATGTAGTCCTCCCATCTCCTCCAGCAAGTTGATGAGACTAAGCATGCTGGCTTTTCTGGGGCGTCTACATTCTGCGGGCTGTTGTTTGCCGTTGCTAATAAAACGATTTACTGGTGACCATAAATACCGTGATGACATCCACAGAGCCAAACGGACATGGCGTTTTGACGCAGACAGAGGGTGTCTCCCTTCAGCATCTACACGAACTTTGCTTTCTCCGCCATTGTTCTGCCCTAGGTCTCTTTCTGTCCCTGTCATTGTTTCTTCTTTCCATCTCTTCGTCTTTGTGCTTCACTTGCGTGTTCTTTTTCTCTTTCTATCTCTGTCTTTGGTTCTGTGGTTCTGCCTTCCTTCCTTCTCTATGTCTTTGTCGTCCTCACTTGATGTTCTCTTCCCTTGCTATCTCTATCATTGTTTCTTCCTTCTTTCCATTCGTCTTTGTCATTCTCTTACGTATTCCCTCTCTCTCTCTCTCTCTCTCTCTCTCTCTTTATCTCTCACTCGGTCATTGCCTCTTCCTTCCTTCCTTCTCTCCACCTTTGTCTTTCCCTCACAATTCTTTTTGCCTTTCTATCATTTCCTCCTTCTATCTCTCCATCGTTGTCCTTCTCTCGCATGTTATGTCTTTTTTCCAGCGGTCTCTGCCATTGTCTTTTCCTTCCTTCTCTTGGTCTTTGTCCTTCTCTCATCTCATGTTTTCTTTCTCTTTCTATCTCTGACAGTGCTCCCCCCCCCCCAATCCCCCTCCGGCCACCTTCTTTCCTTTTCACTGTCCTTCTTTTGCACTTTCTTTCTACCTTTTTTCTGTCTCTGTCGTTATTTTCCTGTCTTTCCCTTTCTCTTCATCACTCTCTCGCATTGTCTCTCTCTCTATTTTGTCTCTGTCTCTGTCGCAGTCTCATTCTCATCTTCTGCCTCATCTTCTTGTCTTGATTTATGGACGATCATTAAATTACAGCTCATGTTGCTTCAATAGGCCAAGCCAGTATTGTGTTCACGGGAATTATTCTGTCATTTCTCCAGTGAAGTTTTTGTTGTGGTCAATGAATGCCGTAAGATATCAAGATTTTTCGTTGTTGTTGTTTTTCTTCTTTTTCTTTTCCTCTCTATTTTCTGTTGTTGTTTTTTTGTTTACTGTTTGTTGTTGTTGTTACCCCGGCAATTAATTACTGAACAGATGGTGAGTCATTCAATTTGATCCGACATGTCCAGTCAGTTTGAAATATTCACCATTCGAGTTAGAGAATTAAAATGTCGAATTATAATAGTACAGTATCAATTTCCCATCAAGACCATCTATAACAAACACATCTGTGTACACAGGAAAATACATATTATATATCATTTTGCTGCGCAGTAAAAAATAAAATAATTACTCGCTGACACTTTTATTGTAAACCGAGACACAGAATACCTTCTCCCACTGTATATCCCGAGACACAGAATACCGAGACGGACCATTCCTTCTTTCACATTATGTCCACAGCTTGTGCGCGTATAAATACGGTGAGTAGGTACTTCTCACACAGCTCTGTGGTACTAGTCTTTTTCGTTCAATTATGAAGGGGTTGTGGTGCGAATTGTTGCATTGTTGATGTAGCGTCCCACTAGTTGAACGATCGATATTTTTCTTCCCCCTGCATGACGCGTCTCACTCGGCGACCTTCCTTCCCCCCCCCCCCTCTCGCCAGCAAGGCCGGTATTTCCCTTTGATGTCGCTGTGTGGCTTGTTTGTCTCACTGTAGAAAATCCAGAAGCGTCTGGAAGATACTGCAGTGTCCGAGATTACGCTAGGTCGACCTTGAGTGATGTAATGCTGTGACCTGTCTGTGTACGATTGGGTGGCCTGTATGTGTCCCGAACGATCTAGGTCTGTCTCGTGCTTATGGGGCGGTAAAGCCACTTCCTGAACGTTCCTGGACAGAATATATATAAGGAGGGCCAGGCGAGTAGGATAGTGTGTGCAAACCATGGATGCAGGTCGTAGGTGTAAATCTAGTCGTGGTCAGATATATTATAGTGCCTTCCCTGCTAGGTGTAAGTAACTTGTGGATATCAGCTTGTGTTTACAGTTATTAAAGTTAGTATTAATTGTTCATCGGATCCTGTTATTTATTTCTACAACAGTTCGAGACAGTTTCGTTTTTTTAAGGGGTAGACGATCAGTTCATCTGACTCTCCCCATCATAACGTGCTGAAATTTGCATCAACTGTTACATATTGGGGGCTCGTCCGGGATCCGATTAGATCAGAACAGATTCAATTCAGACCATCGAAGTGTTTCTAAAGTACAGTAAAGTGTGTAAAGATCATCGAGGATATCCACAACATGTCAGAGGCTATTGGAAGGCTTGGCCAGGAAGCAGACGCCTTGGAGCTCACTGGGAAGGAAAGACAGGACTACATCCGTGAAGGCCTAAGGGAGGAAAGAGAAAGGCAAGAGCGCACGGAGCAACTGAAGATGGAAAGAGAGGCTCAGGAGAAGGCGGCTCAACGACAGGCTCAGGAGAAGGAGGCTCAACGACAGGCTCAGGAGAGGGAGGCGGAACGACAGGCTCAGCTGGAAAGAGAGAAGATGAACCACGAGCTGGAGATGGAGAGGATCCGCCATCAGCGTGGAGGCGAGTCGACGCAGGGGACCAGCGACCACGCCAGTTCCAAGAGACCCAAGCTACCTGCATTTCAGGATGGGAAGGACGACCTTGATAGCTGGCTACTTCGTTTTGAGAGGTTTGCCGAGACAGCGGACTGGCCTAGATCCACCTGGACGACATCACTGTCTGCCCTGCTGACTGGGAGAGCTCTGGAGTGCTTCTGTCGATTGCCGATTGATGAGGCCAAGGACTACGACAAAGTCAAGGAAGCTTTGCAGAAGAGGTATAACCTGTCAGAGGACGGTTACAGACTCATGTTCAGACAAGGTAAGCCTGAAGATGGAGAAGATGTCGGGATGTTTCTTACTAGGATCAAGACTTACCTAGAGAGGTGGATAAAGCTATCAAAGGCGGAGAAGACCTACGAGGGAGTGAGGGACCTGTTCGTTAGAGAGCAGTTTATGGATGTTTGCCCACCAGACCTTGCGACCCATGTGAGGGAGAGGAAGCCAAAGACGCTACAGGACGTCGCAGACTCGGCGGAGGCGTACCTGGTAGCGAGGAACCGGACACTCAGCGGGAGCGCCAGACTGCAGAGCCGGCCAGTGCGACAGAGGCCCAACGGAGACAGAAGCCCACAGGTCTGCCATAGGTGCCAGAGGCCGGGACATAAGGCGACGGAGTGTCGTACCAAGATAAACGACAAAGGTGAGTTGAAATGTTACCTTTGTGGAAAGCCAGGCCACGTTCGGAGAATGTGTCCAGCCCAGAAGGATACGGGGCGAGGCAAGCCGAACAAGGCGGCGGCGGCCGTAGTTATAGCGGCGGACGAGTCGTCGAGACAGGATCCGACGACGGCTGACACCAGCATCAACGTTCAAGCGGTAATGAAGGACGGGAAGCTACAGTTAGCGGTGCCTGTTACGTGCGGAGGATGCAGTGACGGAAGGACCGTGGAGAAGCTGAAGTTACCAGTGATGAAGGGCTTGATTGGAAATCGAGCAGTAGACGTCCTAAGAGATACCGGCTGTGAAGGTGTAGTGGTGCGGCGATCATTGGTGGACGACGGACAGCTCACCGGTGGGAAGAAACTCATCGCGAGGATCGATAACTCCTTGCTAGCGGCGGAGGAAGCCGTTATCGACGTGAAGACGCCTTACCTGACTGGCAGAGTGACGGCACTGTGTCTCCCGGAGACCATCTGCGACCTAGTAGTCGGGAACGTGGACGGAGCGAAGGACCCGTACGACCCTGATACTGAGGTGATGGTAGGAGCGGTGACCACGAGGGCCCAGGAGAAGAGGAAGGACCAGTCTACGTCGCTGAGGGTGCCGAGGGCAGAACGGCACGCGGGAGTGGATAGGAAGGAACTCATCCGACTCCAGGAAGAAGACGAAGACCTCAAGAAGTTGGGGCAGAAGAAAATTCCGACCAACAGAGGCAACAAGTCCGTACACTTCGAGAGACACGGAGGTGTACTGTACCGAATTTATAGGGACATAAGACAGGCTACGATTACAAGACAAGTGGTACTACCCGAGAAACTGAGGGAATATGTACTGAGCGTTGCCCATGATTCTATCGTCGGAGGACATCTCGGCGTGAAGAAAACGAAGGACAGGGTGATGAGCAACTTTTACTGGCCTGGTATCGAAGGTGACGTCGCGAGATACTGCCGCTCATGCGACATCTGCCAGAGGACAGTGAACAAGGGAGCGACTCCTAAGGTGCATTTGCAGAGTATGCCAGTGGTAGACGTCCCATTCAGGAGAGTGGCCGTGGACCTGGTAGGACCTATTGACCCCCCAAGTGAAGGCGGACATCGGTATATCCTGGTATACGTAGACTACGCTACTCGTTACCCTGAAGCGACCCCCTTGAAGAAGATTGACGCGGAGACAGTAGCAGAAGCCTTAGTAAATATCTACAGCCGTTTGGGTGTGCCCGAGGAGATCTTATCTGATCAAGGGACTCAATTCATGTCGGACGTCATGAAAGAAACGAACAGATTACTGGGAATTCGACAGTCGACCACCACAGTCTACCACCCTATGTGCAACGGGCTGGTGGAGCGATTTAATGGCACACTGAAGAAGACCTTGAGGCGACTGTGCGCGGAGCAACCTAAGCAGTGGCACCGATACATTAACCCGCTGCTCTTCGCGTATCGTGAAGTTCCCCAAGAATCGACAAAGTTCGCCCCATTCGAGTTGCTGTATGGAAGAAAGGTGAGAGGACCGATGCACATCTTGCGAAAATTATGGACCAAGGACGTAGAGGAGCCGGAGACAAAGACCAGTTACCAGTACGTCATGGAACTACGCGAGCGGCTGGAGGACACGTGGAAGTTGGCTACGGAAGAGCTCTCAAAGGCACAAGGTAGACAGAAAACTTACTACGACCGGAAGGCGCGAGAGAGGAAGTTCCGCCCTGGCGACGAAGTTTTAGTACTGTTGCCGACAAACGCCAACAAGCTCTTAGTCCAGTGGAAGGGACCATACAAGATAGTCTCGGTTGTCGGTGTCAACGACTACAAAGTCAAGATGGGTGTGAAAGACAAGACATTGCACGCTAACCTTCTCAAGAGGTATATCCCCAGGACTACACCAGCGACGACGCAAGCAGCGGCGGCGGCAATGGGACCGGCATCTGTCGTGACCGAGATGTGTGAGATGAACGACGGCAGGAGCGACACCACACCTGGAGATGTCGACGCTATGATGGACGACGACGGTGATGGTGCTGGGACTGTGCTGGCAGAGGACGACGTGATGGACGAGAGTCAACATGTGGAGTCGGCTGGCATGACAGTCATCGAGGACTGCGACCTGGAAGGCGACAACGGTGGAACGTCGGAGGACCTTGCCGACCTAGGGAGCTGGGACCAGAAGGAAGGCTACGAAGATGTCCAATATGGAACGCAGCTGACGCCGGAACAACGTCAGCAACTCGGCGACGTGGTGAAGGAGTATCAACGCATCTTCACCAATCTCCCCGGATGCTGCCAGTTAGGCGAACATCGCATCGACCTGACATCAGAGGTACCTGTTCGGCAACGACCATACCCGGTGCCTTATGCTATGCGCGACTCCTTGAAGGAGGAGCTTAGCACCATGGAAAGGTTGGGCATCATACGCAGGAGCTCATTAGCTTATGCTTCACCGGTTGTTGTCGTCAAGAAAAAGGATGGATCCAACCGAGTCTGCATCGACTACAGGAGGCTGAACAAGATCACAGTGTTCGACCCTCATCCGACAGCAGCCCCATCGGAAGTGTTCCAGAGTCTGTCGAGAGGAAGAATATTCTCTCGGATCGACTTGAGCAAGGGATACTGGCAAGTGCGAGTCCGGGAACAAGACATTCCCAAGACAGCGTTCGTCACCATGGGCGAACATTGCGAATTCACCCGGATGCCCTTCGGGATGATGAACTCAGGAGCTACACTGAACAGGATCGTGAAGCCATTGATCCAGGGACTGAACAATGTGACAGCGTATGTGGACGACCTGCTGATCCATACAGAGACATTCGACGAGCATGTGAAGGCTCTCAAGGAATTGCTGCAGAGGATGGACCAAGCTGGATTAACTGCAAGACCATCCAAGTGCCTGATTGGAACGTCTGAAGTGGACTTTGTTGGACACTCAGTGGGAAAGGGTATGATTGGCTTGTTAGAAGAAAATGTGTGTAAGGTGCGGGATGCACCCAGACCCACCACTAAGAAGGAAGTGAAAGCATTTTTAGGACTAGTGGGATATTACCAAGAATTTGTACCTAACTTTGCAGCGGTTGCAGCACCACTGTCTGATTTACTTAGAAAGGGTCAGCCCAATGTAGTTCAGTGGGAAGAAGTGCAGGAGAAAGCGTACACTTCTCTGAAGAATGCCATTGTTTCCAAACCCGTGTTATGTTTGCCAGATTTTTCAAAAGAATTTGTCTTAGCAACTGATGCATCAGATCGCGGGTTGGGTGCTGCTCTAATGCAAGAATATGAGGGAAAGTTGTATCCTGTGGCATATGCCAGTCGTAAGCTATTGCCTCGTGAGACGAAATATTCAGTCTCAGAGCGAGAATGCCTAGCCATTGTTTGGGCCGTAAAGAAGTTTACTTTGTATTTGTATGGTAAGGAGTTTGTGCTCCAGACTGACCATAGGTCATTAGAGTATTTGAATTCTGCCAGATTTGACAGCCCAAAGCTATTGCGATGGAGCCTATTTTTACAGTCATATAGATTCAGGATTAGGTATGTCAAGGGCAAGGAAAATGTCGGCGCCGACTTCCTGAGTAGAGTGTTTTGAATAGTACAAGTTCAGTGAGATGTATTGTAACCCAGAGTTTTGCCTATTAGATAAGTTTTTGGGTTGAATGTATTGTACTGTAGCGGTATATCTGAATGAGTATTGAATTATTGGCCGGCAGAGAGCCACTATGTATTAGTCATATTTTGACGTTTTCATTATTTGTTACCAATGGGACAATGTAATTTTTGAAGACTGTAACCCAAATGGGAACTGCGAGCAAGCAGAGATTTTGTACGTTGCATTGATGTAATTTACGAGTGGCCTAAGCTTGGGCAGTATCGGTATTGCTTTGTTATAATTTGTTTGATCTGATATGATGAAGTTAGACCCTGATCAGTGGTCGATATGTGTTGGTATTTTTGCCATTGTATCTATGAGTTTATGCATTTGGTTTTTAGAACAATCATTGTTATGCATAACGTTTATGTGTTATGGTTCGTGCACGAAGCATTTTGTACTCGATGGCCATCGTTTCACCATTGTATGATTTTTAATAGTATCATTGACCATCGTTTCACCACAGTGGTGGTATTGTATTGTTTATAATAGTAGGTCTACTGTTGACCAGGATTTTGTAATGGTACTGCAGTGATATTGTAATAAGATTGTATTAGTGTTATAAGGATACTATGGTTATTGTATTGTACTTAGAATATTGGGAAGGCACCTAGTACAGTATTAGCAATGTCTATTGTAAGATTGGAGACGGTACGTATTTTATGATAGTGTAGACGCTTTATGATGTAGATAGTTGAAGAATGTTCAACTTAAATTGGGGAGTTGTGTAGCGTCCCACTAGTTGAACGATCGATATTTTTCTTCCCCCTGCATGACGCGTCTCACTCGGCGACCTTCCTTCCCCCCCCCCCCTCTCGCCAGCAAGGCCGGTATTTCCCTTTGATGTCGCTGTGTGGCTTGTTTGTCTCACTGTAGAAAATCCAGAAGCGTCTGGAAGATACTGCAGTGTCCGAGATTACGCTAGGTCGACCTTGAGTGATGTAATGCTGTGACCTGTCTGTGTACGATTGGGTGGCCTGTATGTGTCCCGAACGATCTAGGTCTGTCTCGTGCTTATGGGGCGGGAAAGCCACTTCCTGAACGTTCCTGGACAGAATATATATAAGGAGGGCCAGGCGAGTAGGATAGTGTGTGCAAACCATGGATGCAGGTCGTAGGTGTAAATCTAGTCGTGGTCAGATATATTATAGTGCCTTCCCTGCTAGGTGTAAGTAACTTGTGGATATCAGCTTGTGTTTACAGTTATTAAAGTTAGTATTAATTGTTCATCGGATCCTGTTATTTATTTCTACAACAGTTCGAGACAGTTTCGTTTTTTTAAGGGGTAGACGATCAGTTCATCTGACTCTCCCCATCATAACGTGCTGAAATTTGCATCAACTGTTACAGTTGACATGGATGGTACGCGCACAAGCCGGCGGACAGAAAATGATGAATTGGTCCGTCTCGATATCCTGTGTCTCGGGTATAGATCCTTTTCACTTCCGCGTTACGGTTGTTTGCGGGGAGCCGCAAGGCTTCGAAAAGCACCGTGTAGAGCAAAAACCTCCACTTGCCTTAGTGATGGCATCTGAATATGTGCACAGTCTAAGCAAAGATGCATTTTTATGCCAGAACCAGCACGCAACGGGTTTGTACAGTTGGGTGCCCAACAAGAGGATGGCATCGTTCGACTGTTGTCCACCGCTTCCGCCCTACAAGTGGGGCGCGCCGCCATTTTGTTTACAAATCACGTGATATGGAGGACTGGAAATGAAAAGGGTTTATATCCACAAATTGCGGGCGTATAAAGAAGGTGAGTTCTAGTCTTTTTCGTTCAATTATGAAGGGTTGTGGTGCGCATTTCTGCATTGTTGACACCGATGATACTCGCTCAAATCGGCGGCGCGGAATTGGTGAGTTGATACGTCCCAATATCCTGTGCCTCGGCTGTAAAGCAACATTTGGCTATGAGAATATGATTAAGTTTGCCATGCGCGTAGTTCGTTTGCAAGTGGACCCTCCTCACAATAAATGAAGACTAAAATTGAGAAGCACAGGTTTTCAACTTGAATTTTCCAGTCGACGGCAAAACTCAGGGGCGTGAGCCGTAGGTGTGTTTGTGTTGCTTAGTGCTGGCCCTATTCTGACATCGGACACGTGTTTTCTGTCGTTTGACCGAAAAGAAGGCTATATATATGCAAAACAAAAACAAAACAAAACCAAAAAAAAATGTAAAAAACAACAACAACAACTAAAAAACATTAATGACGTAAATAAAAATAACGCGCACACACACAAAAAAAACAACCCACTCTCGGAAGAGCGAGATTACATGAGATTTTCAATAGCAGAACCCCCCCCCCCCACCCCCCCCCCTTTGTTTTTTAAATTTGTTTTTTACAGTAAAAGTGTAAAAAGAAAAAAAAACATTCATTCGTTTTCGTCTCGCTCTGCTTTTTTCATGTGTTGAAGTTCCATCCTGTGATGGCCGAAGGAAACTGTTAGTCGTGCTAAGCTATAATCATATAGTTTAGATAAAAAGGTTTAAAAAGTAAATTTGACCTACGCTATTTTTCCGGCAGTTTTCACACAACCACAGATGGCCACGCATTTTATTTAGCCAGAGGTTCTATGAACTTGATTTATTTTCCACTGACGAAGAGGAGAGTATAATAGCTATAAACTAATGTTTGATGTAGAATTAAGAAAATATTTTAAGATCAGAAAACATTTCAACTTCAACAGTCTTTTTTTTTTTCTTTCCTTGTAATTATATTTTCTGTTGTGAGATTCAAATGAGCCTTTGGGTGAGATTATATTTTAATTGTTTATTGTTTACCGTTGTGTATTTTATTCTTTCAACCTTCCCTCTTGTAATGTAACCATCGCATGGATGTTGACGAACGAAGTTGGGTGCTAGCACACGGCTTCTTTGTTCAGTCATTTTCTCACTAACCCGCAAATTCAGACTTTGGTCAAAGAAAAAAGAAAATGGAAATAACAAATAGACATAGAAATTATTAAATACATGTATATAAATAAATACATGATTAAATAAATACATGATTAAATAAATACCTGATTAAATAAATACATGATTAAATAAATACATGGATATAAATAAATACATGATTAAATAAATACATGATTAAATAAATACATGGATATAAATAAACACATGATTAAATAAATACATGATTAAATAAATACATGGATATAAATAAATACATGATTAAATAAATACATGGATATAAATAAATACATGATTAAATAAATACATGATTAAATAAATACATGGATATAAATAAATACATGATTAAATAAATACATGATTAAATAAATACATGGATATAAATAAATACATGATTAAATAAATACATGATTAAATAAATACATGGATATAAATAAATACATGATTAATAAATACATGATTAAATAAATACATGGATATAAATAAATACATGATTAAATAAATACATGATTAAATAAATACATGGATATAAATAAATACATGATTAAATAAATACATGGATATAAATAAATACATGATTAAATAAATACATGGATATAAATAAATACATGATTAAATAAATACATGATTAAATAAATACATGGATATAAATAAATACATGATTAAATAAATACATGATTAAATAAATACATGATTAAATAAATACATGATTAAATAAATACATGATTAAATAAATACATGATTAAATAAATACATGATTAAATAAATACATAAATATAAGTCGCTTCAAATTTTAATAATGTTATATGTATTAAATTAATGAAATCATTAAATAATTGACAGCCACTTTCACCTTCCAGTAATGGCATTCACTTCAACTCTCCCTTCAGCAATTTCTCTGGTCAATAAAAGTCCATCAGCAAAAATTTCTTTCAGCCATGTGGCAAAACATTTAAAATGCCATAAATTTCCTGACAAGTAAAATAATTATGATTTCATCCAAAATATGAAATCATTTGCATCGTTCGCTTTCTGACAATATGCCACTTTTATATAGCAGTGCTACCTTGTTAGACCAGAGTCGGAGCAGATTCGTGCTACGGCTGTTTCAAGAGCAAGTAAGAACTTGGAAGCGCACAACACCTGTCGGTGTTTAGAATCTTCGGTTATCTCCGGAAAATCTACTCGGCTATCTCCGTTTGGATCTGGCATACCCCATTTCCTTCCTTACGCCGTGACAATAGAACAGGGTCGTCCATTTACCCCGTTTACCTTAGGACTGGGTGTATTTTGTGACGGGTAGATGAGAGAACCCGTTCTTCTTCCGTATGGTTACCCAAGCTTTTGTCTAGCGAACAGTTTGCACTGCGTCACCCCTCTCCAACATTCAAATTTGAAATTGCGTTGATGTAGTCGGGGGAGGGGGGGGGGGGATTTACTTCAGGATGGTGCAGTATTTGTTGGTGAAAATGTCGCTGTTGATGGTAGCGATAACACTATGATGTACTCCAATGTACGTCACGTACCCCGATCACGCCGGTGGTAAATACTTGTATTAGGCAAAGTGCTTAGAAAAATAACCATAAATTATTAATTTGTAACTATAAACTCTTTGGTATTTGGTAACAACAAGGAAATCGAGGGCCCAAATACTGGGGGGGGGGGGGGGGGGGCTATTCCTTTGAAAATCACTTGTGGACTCGCTCTCTCGCGAGTTTTTTATTCATCAATTTTCCTTCTTTCCTCCATCACAATGTCCATAGATCTCTTTCTCTCCTTGATGATGCTTCTTACTTTTTCACCTTTTCAGTACGATATTAATATTTCTTTACAATGAAATGCGTCCTCGGTCTCATTTGCAAAAGACCTTTCCATACAATGACATTTGCCCTTAATATGCATTACTTTTGGGGGAGGAGTTCCATGAGTCATGCAAGAAGGATATTTCAAGGAATTGACTATACGAGTGTTCGTGAGCGTGGGGTTACGACCCCCTCCCCGCCCTAACACCATGGCGAGTTCGTCCTCTAAATGGATGTTTTTATAGTATATGCACGGCTTGGCGATTAACTCTCAGGACATGAAAGGTGTACAGGACTAAAATTGTGTAATTCATTTTCTTTCGTTCTGCCCCCCCCCCCCCCCAAAAAAAGAAAATTTTAATATGTCTAACAACCTCCAAAGTATCCCATCTTTCTTAAAATCCTGGAAGTGACGATAATAAACTCAAGTAATAGTTAGTATACTGGGGTAATTCCTCTGATCAGGTGGTCAGACTAAGCCAAAAAGGTACCTCAGTCTAATCCGGTTTTTAATTTCGAACAACCATTGCATTTCTCGCATAGCGGCCGGGATGCTTTGAATTTAGGCTTAAAAATGGCGACCAGTGACGAAACAGACTTTCAGCACTTTGTTTGAAATGAAATTTGATTGCTGGGATGAGTTTGTTCGCGAGCTTGTATAATACGCATGAACGCAAACACAGAGGGACATAGAAGTGAAGATCGTTTTTGCTCGCCTCAATTCGATTCAGCAAGACACTTTAGCGGGATGTGCGCTATATTTCAGTATGGTTCCTTACCATGCCACTTGGTGTATGCCCGTTACTAAGATTATTGAGTTATGATAATACACTCGTATCCGAGACACAGGATATCGAGGCGGTTCAATTCATCATTTTCCGTCCGCCGGCTTGTACGCGTACCATTCATGTCAACAATGCAACAATTCCCACTACACCCCCTTCATAATTGAACGAAAAAGACTAGTACCACAGAGCTGTGTGAGTAGTACTCACCGTGTTTATACGCGCACAAGCTGTGGACATGATTATAGTGAAAGAAGGAATGGTCCCTCTCGGTATTCTGTGTCTTGGCTCGTATGTTTTTGTAATGATGTGTAAGGTATACGTGAAAGCTCTGTGAAAGAGAATTTCCCTCATGAGATAATCAAGCGATTCTTATCCTTATCTTTATCTTATTCACCTGGTCAGACGATTTTTTCCCTAGACAGACCACCTGGTCAGAAGGACTTCCTCCTAATTACACACAGGCGAGACATAACAAAGCAAATATAAACAAGAGCATCATTATTTCACTGACAGATGCACGTGCTCTTCATGCCCATGTCACACTCAAAAAACATGCTTTTTTCCCTTTATGATTTTCGAGTTTGACTGACTTGTATTGAGCAACCATCTGTTACTCATCAGATTATACGCCATAAAAGCGACGATTCTACAATAGGCATTAAATTGTCGAGCCATTAAAACACGCTTTGTTGTAAGAAAATCCCTACTTTAAGTTCATTTATACGACATAGCATTGATATTCTGGTGAGATTGATTGACTGATTCATGGGTGGCTCTCTTATTGATCAAATTATTTCTATGGATTACACGGAGCCACTCAGACAGCATGACATTGAGGACAATGAAACCGATTGGAAGAATCAGGTCAAAATTATTGATGTACCCGTGTGTTTATTTGTTCGTTTGTTTGTTTCATTCTTTTGTTTGTCTTTTCGTAATAGCAATCAGTGGATGTTTTTTTTAATTCATTCATTCATTCAAATAATATGCCGATATTTGTATCACTACGCCACCATTATAGTTTGTTGTAGTAATAGTATACAGACTCTACGTGTAGAATGAAATATTGTTAATGTCATACGTAAGTTACTGGGATCTTTGTGAATGCCCATAATAAAACCTTGATGTTCCAACACTGTTGATGGTATTTTGCATGAACTGTTCCACCATTTCATTAGATATAGAGCCAAGAGTCGCCTGATTTTTAATTAATTTTTGTTTATTTTTTGGTAAGAAAAAGAAGATTAAACCAATTTTTAAGAATTATTGATTACCAAAATTGAAAAGCATTACGTATATTCTCCATTACACCCCCCACCCCCAAACATACACACACACCACAACCCCCCCCCCCCAACCCCCCTTCCACCTAGGTACCCTTTCATTCACATGTTGAGGGATCCGGGAAAGTAATGTGAACTTTTACAAGGGCTACATTAATTCATGTAACCAATTTCGAATTAAAAACTTATTACATACAAATATTCCCCACCCCACCCCACCCCCCCCCCCCCCCCGCCCTTCCCCGACCTTTGCAATTAACCGGAATTTTCGTCTAGCACAGTTCCGCTAGACCTAAGATCACGCTATAACGCTATACTCGTACCACAAACGCTTTTTTCTTATCTCTAAGTTTTACAAAAGCTTACGCCGTGAGAGCCTCGCCACCTGTACATTGATCGTATCTCTCTTTTCATCTACGCTCTCCACCCGCCACAAAGGAAATATAATTACGTCCTTTTATTGAAAATGATTAATGGGGACAGATCGTAGATCACAGTTTGTCATACAATGTTTGCATTTAACACCTGAAGAGCCGAACACGCCGTTTGAAGTGGGAAGCATTCAGATTCACACATACGGCCTTTTTAAATTCTATCGCTACCAATCAAAAACGTGTTTACATATTTACCTACACTGGCTTGTCACAACCTCTACAGGTAGAAAATAGTCATAAATATTAAAATTTGAAAACTTCGCTTTGTATGTATTGAAATACGGTTATATGCATTATGGTTTATGGGCACACCCAAAGCAAAAAAAGTGCTGGAGCAACTTATTTAAGGTGGATGAGGGTGGGGCAGTTTTTTGTTGTTTTTTAAACATTATTGTTCCCTTAAAACGATAAATTTCTATGGTGTTGAACTCCGACGTTTTTGGATTTTTCTGCCTCTTAAACGGCACGTTTTAGTTCTCATTTTCTTCAGGAATGTTTTCCATTAATATGGTTGGATTGTTTTGTGCACATGATTGATTTGGTGTTGCTGTCACTGTTTGGTTCTTTTGGTAACTGTGGTGGTGCTTTAGGCCACGATGTCAAACTTAACCACTTATCTTATTCTGGTCTTTCGATCTCTGATTCACTCCCTCACGTTCACTCCATCACTCGCTCGCGCACTCACTCATTCACTCACTCACTCACTCACTCACTCACTCACTCACTCACTCACTCACTCACACACTCACTCACACACTCACTTACTCACTCACTCATACACTCACTCACTAACTCACACACTCACACACTCACTCACTCATTAACTCACTCACTCACCCACTCACT
This sequence comes from Onchidella celtica, assembly GCA_963931925.1. Classification (NCBI taxonomy): domain Eukaryota; kingdom Metazoa; phylum Mollusca; class Gastropoda; order Systellommatophora; family Onchidiidae; genus Onchidella; species Onchidella celtica. Next base: position 6,073,179 of record OZ007582.1, on the reverse strand, counting down.
CGCTCATTTGTCCATTATCTGTCTATCTATCAATCAATGATATCTATCTATCTATCTATCTATCTATCTATCTATCTATCTATCTATCTATCTATCTATCTATATATCCGTCCGTCCGTCCGTCCGTCTGTCTGCCTGAATGTCTGTCTGTCTGTCTGTCTGTCTATCTATCTATCTATTTTATAGTCTGCCTATATATTTTACTCACTTGCTGTTCTTCCGGTCTTTAAATTCAGGTAAACTTCCACCCACTGTATTGGTTTGAGACGGCAATAAACTGAAATCCCATAACAATCTCACGTCCGCTTGCACAACTGTGTATCTTACACTGGCAGCTTGCACACCCAGCTTTGAAACACCCTATCACTTTACCCGGGAGGGCCTGCGTAACTCAAAATCATAGAAGGCTAAACAATAGAACCAAGCTAAAACGTACGTCATCTGTCACAAATTTGTCAAGATGAATGGGTGCCAAGACACGTTACAAATACAACATTCGAGTAACTTTATTCCACAGCCTTCAGGATTTGTGAGACTTCCAGACAAAGGGTGGATGACACAGGCCCTGTGAGGATTATCTTAGTGAAAAAAGATAGTAAAGGGGATTGAACATTCGTGAGAATCGAATGTTGTTGTTCGTTTCTTTTTCTTGAAAACCTTAAGACATTTGAATAAGGTCAAATAAATTAATGTACCAGTTTTATATCAATGTTGTGATGTACTGCCTTGGAGAGAACGTTATTGGTACCATATGCATATAATATTGTTTTCCTTACATTTTTATTATTTTTCTGTTTTTGTTTGCTTTTTTTTGTTTGTTGTTATTGTTTTCTTGCAGTTGATTTTTCTTTCATTTTTTTTTTTTGTTTCATTGTTGATGTATTGCTGTTCCTTATGTTGTTATTATTGCAATTTTTATTAGGATTTTTTATTGGCTGCATAATAGAATGCACAGAATGTCGGTATCCAAAATGAAGTTTAATATAATCATAATAGTAACACCAATTACAACAACAACAATAAAACTGCAATGCTTCGTTTTTTTTTATCATATTAATTATGACTTTCCAAGTAAAAACGTCCCAGTGATGAACAACGAACCCCCCCCCCCCCCCATTATAAGAGCGGGATAAATAAGGGTAACCTGGCAGGCAGAGGTGAAGGACACTTTGGTGTAGAGGCAAGGCGCTGGCTTCACGCCGCAGGTACAGAGTTCCATCCCCAGTCGGTGCCGCGGCATGTTGGAATTTTTTCTTCTTGTTTTTTTTTTGGGGGGGGGGGGGGTGATTCCTGTCCCTGATGCTATTGAAGGTAGGATGGAGCACCTAGTCTTCTCGGATAAGAACGAAAAATTCTATGGGCCTGCGCGCACGATGCACAGGTCAAAGATACCGTGGCTGTTGAAAGTCGAGAAGAGCAGGCCGAACAAGGCCGCTGCCGGAGCAAAATTCTGAAAAACTAGATCTAATCCCCACCACAAAAACACACAAAAACACGAAAAGTGAGGTGTAAATGCCAAGGGTAGCGAAGCTAATAAAATAAAGATCTAAACACAGCAGAGATAAGATCTGAAGCAATCAACATAGTACAACTACATAGAATGTAATACTTCTGTCAGACCTGGTTGAACTTTATGCCAGTCTTTATCGTAAAGAGAGCTTTGACACCCTTTCTTTCTCCATTTTCGTCTTTCTCCTCTTTCAACCTGCAACATGTCCCAGCAATTTACCGGTGTTCCTAAATATTACTTCCCCTTCGCCCCCTCTCCACCCCCACCCCTAAAACAAAAACCAACAAAAATGGCTCCAAACCACCTTTCATACAATCATGTACCTCGCAATTTTTTTTTGTTTTTAGTTTTCTCGTCTTCTTTCACTATTTTCTGGCCTTTGGTCTGCACTGAAATTGATGTCTCCTCCCCCCCCCCCACCCCCCCCCCATTCCCCACCCCTCCACCCCCTCTTCCCCAGCCCAAATTCATTCTCCAACTTGATTTTTTTTTTTTTTTTTGTATATTTGCAACGACATGTGTGCACACTATGTTTGAGAGTAGAAGTACGTACTGTATTTGCTTATTTGTGCCTATTATAATCTTACCAATTTCAGGATCTGTGCTTGAATAAACAAGCACAAATTAATGTCATCAAACCACCAGCTGGTTCCCACTGAATATTCCAAGAGCTTAGCCTAGTGAACTCAACTTCACATTATGTGTGTCAACCTGAAGAACAAAGTAACACAGCCTGGAATGTTACTCTTTAGTGTTGACAGAATTTTAATTTATTATAATCTTAGCGAAATATGTCAACTATTTGACTCTAATGCAACTCGCATATAAATCCATTCATATAATTATACTGGCATTTTAAAACTGTATTTTACACCTCCTTGAAAGCGGTAAAGGATTTATCATATGTATTTTATAAAACAATAGAAGACTAGGTCCTCGATCTTATCTACTATAGGATCAGGGTCAGGAATGCACCGGCCGGGGATCGAACCCGTTACCCGCCGGTATGAGAATCGAGTATCTTGCCTGTAGACCAACTCGTCCCCTGCTAGAGACGCTTGTGGTCAGTGACAAGTCTTAATGTTAGATTGTAGGCGCTAGATAAGTCAAGTGTCCTTGTCTTGGCCTCAGTGTGAGTTGTAGACTATGGAGTTAGGGCACCCACATAAAGGCCACCGAATTCGGTCACCGAGCCACTAGGCGCTTTAGGTGAGACGAATTGCACTACATAAACGGACCGAATCTAGGTGGGCTCTGTGTGCAGTTGTTGAAATTATATAGTGCAATTCTTCTCACCTAAAGCGCCTAGTGGCTCGGTGACCGAATTCGGTGGCCTTTGTGTGGCTACCCTTAAGCGGGACCTCGCATACTGGCCAGTCCCAAACCAGTTGGACATGTTGGGGGACAAGTTGGTCTAGAGGCAAGATGCTCGCCTCTCGTGCCGAAAGTACCGGGTTCGATCCTTGGACGGTGCAGGCATGTTGGTTTTTTTTTTGTTGTTGTTGTTGTTGTTTTGAGTGGTGGACGGGGGGGGGGGGCGAGCCTATGGTAGGTAGGATCGAGCACCTAGTCTTCTTGGATAAAGACGGAAAAACTCGGATGACCCATGTGCACGTTGCGCATGTTAAAGAAAACCTTGGCAGTTGATAGCCGAGAAGAGCAGGCCGAACAAACCGCTGCCGGAGCAAAATTCGGAAGAAAAAAGAAACACCTAATTCCTACCACAAAAACACTCAAAAACACACAGGAACAAGAACAAGAAGAAAAAAACTTTTAAAAACACGAACGGCGAGGTGTAAATGCCAAGAGCTGCGAGTCTCCTAAAATAAAGAGCTCAAACTCATAATCCCAAACCAGTTCAGGTTGTACTGAGTCAGCTGTCAGAAAGAGGGACCTCGGGCTCACACACCAAGTCCAAACAACCTCAGTGCCATTTTTCTTTTTAAAATTCTAAAATTATTTTGAACAAGAACTATCGTGGGCCAATGGTTATGTTTTGTTAGCTCAAATACCACATGACCAGAGATTTTAGTCGAACACACATTTTCACAGTCAGACTGAGGCATTGTAAAATGCCCGTGATGTACGAAAGCCCGAGGATTTTATGGACCCACCTGGTGGTAGGAGGTGTGTACCGAGGGTAAGACGATACCCTGTCTATCTCACGAGGACGCCTGGCGTGGGCTGCTTGCAGATGCCGTTCTTGATCCAAACCATTGATACGATTCTATTCCCAACTCCACTTGGTTTCCCCACTCTTAGATTTCCCAGCACTTTCTCGCTAAAACCCCTGGGTCGTGAGGAAAACGCAAGAGTTTTGGGATTCAGTTTTTTCCCTTCAATTTTTTTTCGGGCTGTTTTTGTCAAGTAAATCCCCGTTTATTGTTTGTGTTTATATTGGTAATTTGGTAGTAACGTGTCACTGCTAGGGCAGGCCATTCAGCTAGTTTTACGAGGCAATTTACAGAGATCTGTCCCTGCAGGGGCCCCTGATCCCCAAAGTTCGATAATGATCGTTTTTCAGTCGAACTTAAAAGATGTTGATATATCGCAACCTTAGTTCTTCTTCCGTTCTGTCTCTATTTTCTGAAGTAAAAAAAAATGGAGATCTTTTAGTAAGTTTTATAACAAACGCACACTTTGACCCTTTTTTTGTGGCAATTATCAAGCTGTTTCACAGTTCCCATTTATTTTAACTTCTTATAACCATACTAAAGTCGCAAACGTTCAACGCCGAATTTCTCAGTTGTGCAAAAAGTGTCTCTCGGCAAAGGAAACTTATCTGTTCGATGGTTTCGGAGTAGTGAAAGGAAGCGCTGACGTCCAAAGTTTTGTCTGTGTTCCTTGTTCCTCTGTGAACGAGTTATGAAAAATGGCAGTAAATGCCAAATTATTTTTTTTTTTTTTTTTACAGTAGAAGCAAAACAAAAAAACGAACTAAATAAATAATTTTTATTTTTTTTTGCGTTGACCCTCGCTTTAATAGTTTCATCTTTGTTTGATTTTTGCTTTGTGATGATCAAAGGAAACTTCGCAATACAAAGTTGTAACCCACGCAGAAAGACAGAAAATATGGAGTTAAAAATTTAAGTTTAACTGAAGTGGAGCTCATTGGGTCTATTTCCGTAATACTGCAGTAGAGAGAAAATGAGAAAGTTTAGTAAGAAATGCTGATCTTCTAGCCACATGTTCGGATACGTCTGAAAGAAAAAGCCAAAGGTCTCTGGATTCCTAGTCAATGGCTGGTATTCCATGTTTATGATAAGGGTATGGAGTATAGAAGTGTATGCCTAGTTACTAATTAGTGCTCAGAAAAGTGTTCTATTCAGCCGGGCCGCTTGATTTATTGCCAGAGAATCAGAACATCCCAAGGTCAGAGATGTAAATGGTCCACCATTTACATAATAACAGAAGGGAAAAAGAGAGTATTACTTTGCCACAGAGAATGGCTGACCCGCTCAATTAATCCACCCTTAGGGGAATAGATGAACAAACCGACTTCATAATTAAATAATAATCTACTTTTAAGTAAAACATAAATCCAGTCTATTCTCCTTTTCTGCAGAACTGGTTCATGGGGAATTCCCTTTGTGATCGCCCCACGAATGGGTGTTGCAGGGGCGTATTGTCAGATTGTTTTAAGAAAGACTGCTGTTATAGGTGCATACGGTCCTACGGGCCCCAAGCGTTTTGAGCCAGGGTCCCGTATTTATACGTACCTATCCTTGATCCCGTCTTTATGCTCAACCCTTAAGCTTATCGAATCCCTAACCCTGTCCCCTACCCTCACAGGAGGAAACAGGAGGAAAACCAAAAGAAAATCTGAAAGAATAAGTAATTAACGCTGTTGTTAGGACTTTTTCGGGAGGAGCTCTCTAGCTCTGGAGTCACAAAAAACTTTAAAATACGTACCCCGAGCGCAAATACTTTGGAGAACGTACGTACATGTGACAACATTCTTTAGGAAATGATACTAAACTGCTTTCAGTGGGGCTAGTAGTGTACAGTCAGTCTATTATTGCACCGACTTTTTACTCAGACTTTGAACTCCCATTGAATCATTAACTAGCGAGACAGTCTAGTTTCAGTGTCACTAGTGTGTGAGGTCATGTTTAACTCTATAGTTCACAAAACCGTGGCAAAACAGACTTTGGTCCAGAGCTCTGTAGGCCGTAGGTAAGTAATGGTTTTTGACCTTTCTGCAACTGAAGAAATCACAGAATTTTGTACTGCTGTTAAGAACATTAATAAACTTTCCTAATGTTTCAAACGACGTGCCATTGTAAGGGCCTAATTATTCTGAGAGCATGCAAAACGTCAGTGAGAGATTTCTTTTTGTAAGCCTTTGAGTTAAGGCAGATTTGTTTTGTTTATTTTGTCCATTGACCTATATTTTTTATTTATCTGGAGTTAAAACAAGGGCGTGATAGAGTGAGTGCTGAAAGAAAGAGGACATGGGAAAAATGATGGAAGGATGAATGGGAAGGAGTGAATGATTGGAGTGTGTATACTGGGTGGACACATAGACAAATGGGCTGGATGGATGGATGGACAAATGGGCTGGCTGGCTAGATTGATAGATGGATGGATGGAGAGAAGGAGGGAGGCACGGTTGTGTGGATAGAATAAAGCCTGCTAAAACCAAATACAGTCAAAGGATTGCAGTGGACTCCACCCCCTCCCCCCTCCCCAAAGAACTGCCATAAAACTAGCAGTAAGCTGAGAGGATCCTAACACTAAAATGATGGCTAAAAGAGGAAAATTGGGTCATCCAGACGTTGATTGTAGCAGCAGCTATGAGTTATGCCCCTTGGCTGGTTACTGTCAGGGCGGAGACTTCTTGATGAAATGTGACGGGCAACTAGTTTATAGGGTACGTGTGTGTGTGTGTGTGTGTGCGCGCGTGTGTGTGTGTACATGAGTGTTCGTATGTGTGTACATGTGGGTGTCAGGATGGCGAAAGGGAATTCGGCGGGGGGGGGGGGGGGGTAAAGAGCTGTGTCAGTGGAGCTAAGCATCTGTGAATTAAATATGGGCGTGAATTGAATTGAAAATTTTCATCTTTATCGTTGTTGAAAACGATTATTATTCATGTATGACGATTTTGCAGATGTGAAAGTCGGTTGATAACTTTATTGACGAAAAGGACAAGTGAAGAAAGAAAGGAAAGACAGTAGATGTACACGAGATAAAAGAAGGGTGAAGAAGAGGGAGAATACATAAATTCAAAGAAAATATATCAATATTTAATTACAACAATGACGAGAAACAGAACTATCGACACGTAAACAGAGAGGAGAGAGAGTAAACCGTATAGTGGGGTGTACTGCACGAGGTTTATTTATTTATTTATTTATTTATTTATTTATTTATTTATTTATTTATTTATTTATTTCTGTTTTTGTCTACTTATGTCTGATTTAGTTGGTTATAAAAAATTAATTCATGTATTTTTCTGAACAGTTCTATTTCAATAAATTAAACACCACCCGTAGTAACCAGATGTAAAGAAAGCGTTTAAATCTATAGAAAAGTAAGGTGCAAAATAAAACATTAATTTCTGGTAATTTGCGCTTGGTAAGTAAAAGCGTAGTTTGTTTACTCAAAAGCTCAAAGAAATTATAAACAGTTTATGTTCACCTGAGGCTGAACAAAAATGTACATTATTCAGCCGCAAATGAGAAAGTATTTATTTCTCCCGAAGGAAATACGAGAATATGTAGCCCATTGAAATACTTGTCATTTTCATTTGGAGTAAAAACTTCAATGGCATTCACTTATTTCTTTCTACTCATGAAATATTCAAAAGTAATCCCCCACCCCCTTTTGTTCCCTACGAATCCTAAAATGAAAGTAGGAGAAATGTAAACATTGACAACTTCATACGTTTCTCATGCCAGTTCGCAAATTTCGGCCTCAGAAAACCAAATTTTAAAGGGAAAATCTATTCCCTTTAGGTGTTTTAGGGGGTTCCCTGCTCTTGTCAGTAAGGTAGCTTGCTGTGCACTGTCTTAATATTTACCGACGGCACTTAAAAGTCCCTATCGCATTTTCACCCTTCCAAGTACTGGGAACTCTTCCAATCCACCTAACCCATCCATCTTTTCACCAGCTTTAATAACTTCTGTTTACTTCCGTTTTCCTGCTTCAATGTGATTGTCTTCATGCAGAGCGAAATTCTAGACCTCGAAAGTTTGATTGTATTGCCGAGAGCTAATAAGTGAGTGTCCAGCCCCAGAGTGTTCTAATTTGTTCATATAATTATTCCCACCCTCCACAAAACCAAGAACAAAAGATAAAAACATGCTGAGATACCCATTTCCAGTCGTGGTGGTGTATTACATGTAGAAAACTCAAGTCTGGTTATGAATTTGATGAAGTAAAGCATAGCTAGTAAATATAGGGTTAAATAACAGTGAAGAAACCGCAACAAATTATTACTTGGTTTAATTACAATTAAGGGCTGACGGGGGAGGTACAGTTACTCCATGTGTCAAGTTAAAGTGTACTACAATACAATACAATACAGGGAGGGTCAACAGTTAATTTACAATACAACTGCTGTGTCTAAGGGGTGCCAACTCTGTTGAGGCAAAGAAAGGTCGGCTGTTTCGAACATTTGATTCAACATGATTTTGAACTTATTAGGTATACACTTCCTTTTAGTTGAGATATGATTAGTATACACTTTATTTAATTGAAATATAACTGCGTAAATAAAATAATAGTATAATTATGGTAAAGGAACTTTGGCGTACCCTGTATTATTTTCCAAAGGCCGTATTGTCATGGGTATATTTAAATCTCTGCAAACAAGATCGTTTTTATTTCAATATTATGGCCATTTGAATAAGAAACCGCTTCTAAAAAAGTTCCAAACAAATCATAAAATAAACATAATTGTAAACGTGTATAAACATGTAAAATTTAACGTACACAAACAGCGCAGAGAAAAGATAGCTTAGCTGAGAGAGAAGACAGGGCGCTGGAGAATTGTGTACAACATGAATCGGTCGGAAATCGCCTCTTTAAACCTGCTATTCTACAGCTCCCCCACGATTCGGGACAACCAATCAAAGACGGGCTTTCTCAGCGTTTGACGCTGTTAGACCGCGGGGCCGCCTCTCGTGAGAGAGAGTGGCAGATGGAGGGCGAGACAGCGTGCGTGCCTTGAGACGGGAGACTCCACGGACGGGTGGGCCGGCCATAAACCAGTGGGAGGTGACACTGGAGGGGGGAAAAGATGGAAGATGGACATTTTCTTGTCATGCTGGGATAGTTGTCTTGTGTTTTGCTCGCTGTATCCAGCAGTGGCGGCGCTTTGCATTTCCGACGATTCGGCGTGGAATAACCGTGTTTTCTAGCCATTTTCTTTGCGTTTCCTCTTTATTTTTTTTTCAACTTTCTGTCTTTGCTCTCTATTGTCTATCTTCTTCCACACTTTCATTCTGTAGTAGAATTTTTTTTTAATCTTTTTTTCTCCTTGAATTTACAGACACCAATTTATTTATTTAGCCTGTCTGTTTATTTATTTACTTATTTGTTTGATTTACTTATTTATTTATTTATTTAATAGTTTACATTATTCTTTTTTTTTTTTTTTGTACAGTGTCTTTGTAAGTTTCTTTTACTTAAATTACCATTCTTGACGAAATCAAATACATAATAAAGAATGTACAGTGTAATATTATTATCAACATTATCGAACATTCGAAGTTTTATCTTTGAACAGCTATCCCACTTGCACGATCGATACTGTTACTTTCTCAACAATGACATTTCCAAAAGCAAAGTCCTTAGAAGTCCTTAGCGCACTGAGTCACGGGTCTGTCTTCTCTAGGTTTTGTGGACTATGGAGTTAAACGGGACCACCTTGCACTAGTCAGGCTGAATGAAACAAATCTGCCCACGCTGGTTGATTCAAAAAGAAGTTTCAGTCAAAACTGCACCAAAACGAGACTTGACATTGTGGGCTACAAGATTAATACAAGTACACAAAATCTACGTTCTCTGCATAATTTTTGTAGAAGAAAAACCAAAACAATAGCAAACAAACAAAAATGAAACCAAAACACACACACACACACACACACACCAATCCACTTACACCATGCACCATAAAATAATCAACACAAGTGTAGGCAGTTCTCAAGAAGAGTAATTGTACTGTGTTTATGTACCGAGATAAAACAGCATTTTTGCTCACCTTTCTTTAAGTTATGGATCCTACCAAACTCATACTACAATAAATACTAGAGGTAATATTATTATTATTATTATTTTAGATGTTATTATTATCACTAATATTCATTATTTTTATTATTATTATTATTATATTTTCGTTATTTTCATCCTTATTGTAACTCCTGCCCAAACAGGTATTACAGCCTCCCAGCGAGTAGCACTATAGGAATCCGACCCATCAAAATACTGTACACATAGGAATGATATCATTCACATGTAGATTCCTTGGTTACGACATCGCGCCGACTTGGTTTGATAAAGGAAATATGCCCCTATGTTAATACTACTAAACCCCATTGGCAATCCTATACATACAAATCTACATCGGACTGACATAGGGATGTTGGCTGGGTTACGATCATCTTCATTATGAATATTTTCCGCTGCAGTTGCTAACAGGCTCCTGTTGCTATAACATGTACTATAATCATATACTACATTGTACTACCATTACAAGAGGCATCAAGAAATTGTTTTTATGCACAACTACAATAGTGTTTATCTATTATTGCAGTCACTCATATCGTCACAATGTTGATAACCAAAATTGTTGAAGATAAAAGGAATAGCCTGGCTTATCTAGACACAGCATTATACAAAATTAATCTGCCCGACTGTAAAATAAAAAGAGTGCAAGGAAGAAAGCAGTTTAAAAGAAAAAAATAGTACAAGTAACTGAAAAAACAGAGAGAGAGAGAGAGAGACAGGGGGGGGGGGGGGAGCAGGGATCTAAAGTAAAAAGGGCTATTAAGAAATATAGAAAGTGTCATGAACGTGTCACGTTGAACAAGCCTGTAACGAAAACATTCATTTTTACAAAATATAGGCTGAATTAAAGAAACTTGTTTGTCCGCCAAAGTTGTTTTAGGATACTTTTCAGCACAAAAATGTAACCACCAAGTAAAATGACACCTATTCCAGTTTGGCAGAAAAAAAAAAAAAATTGGAGCTGCCGGGTATCGATCCCGGTACCTCTCACATGCTAAGCGAGCGCTCTACCACTTGAGCTACAGCCCCTGGTGCCAGAAGAGGTGTCAGTAGGTGGTTAGAGACTGCAGTCTCTTCCTTCTTCTGGTTTGTAGTCTGCTTTAGGAGGGTCACTGACCTTAGCATTTACACCTATATCGTCTCCTTCTTCTTTTTCTTCCATCTTTAATTCTAGGTTACTGTTGCTGGTGTTGTCGTCTGTGTGTGTGTGTGTGTGCGTACGTATGTGTGTGTGTGTGCGCGAATATGACGTGTGTGCATGTGCCTATATGTGTGTGTATTTCTTTCCTTGTTATCTACATGGAATTCTGTCACAGACAAGAAAGTGGCTGCAACTCGGTTTCCTACAACGTTTTTCAGAAGAAGAAAAAATCTGCTGATTGCTGACATACGAGGGTTTTCTTCTTCAAAAGATTAATGCTGTAAATCTCACTCTCCCAAACATTTTTTTTTTTTAGCATGCAGTTGGTTTTCTTTGTTTGTATGTATGTTTGTTTGTTTTAGATCAGGTGAAATTGTTGGGAGGATGTGAGGGGGCGGGGTGGGGGGGGGGGGGAAGGGAGACTTAAAAGTAGTTAAGATCTCTAAACAGAAATAATGCTGACTCGTGTAGAGATACCATGCAATAGAATAAGGTAGAATAAAATACATGTGTAATTAGGACGAGTGAGAAATTGATGAGAGAGGGGGAGATGAAAAAATATATAAAAAATTGGCCAGACAATGGTCTCAAAAGAGTCAAAACCAATGAACATCAATTTTTTTTTTCTTCTGAATGAAGAAAATGTAAGTACTAAACTACTATACATATTCTACTATTCTTTCGCAACAGTAAACCAAGGAAACAAAAACCAAAAAAAAAAAAACTGACTTCTGCTACTTTCAAGATCTTGTCTAAAAAAGAAAAAGTGTATAAAGAAAATTAATTTTTAAGCGTGCCGACTGGAGCTGCCGGGTATCGATCCCGGTACCTCTCACATGCTAAGCGAGCGCTCTACCACTTGAGCTACAGCCCCTGACGCCAGAGGAGGTGTCAATAGTGTCTAGGTGGTTAAGAGAATGCAGTCTCTTCCTTTTCTGGTCTGCGATCACTGCCCTTAGCATTTTTACACTTTTATCTTTTTCTCCTTCTTTTTCTTCCATTCTTAAATCTAGGTTATTGTTGCTGTTCTTGTCGTCTGTGTGTGTGTGTGTGCGTACGTGGGTCTGTGTGTGTGTGTGTGTGTGTGTGTGAGTGTGTGTGTGAATGTGTGTGTGTGTTTCTTTCCTTGTTATCTACATGGAATTCTGTGACAGACAAGAAAGTGGCCGTAACTTGGATTTCTACAACATTTCAGAAGAAGAAAAAAAATCTGCTGATGGCTATTTATTTTTATTATTTTTTCTTTTTAACATGCAGTTGGTTTTGTATGTCTGTTTGTTTGTTTGTTTGTATCAGATCCGGTGAAGGGGTTGGGGACGAGACTTCAAAGTTTAAATCTGTAAACAGAAATAGTGCTGGCTCGTGTAGAGTTACCATGAAATAGAATAAGGTAGAATAAAATACATGTGTAATTAGGATGAGTGAGAAATTGATGTGAGAGAGAGAGATCCCCCCCCCCCCCCACCAAAAAAAAATGGCCAGACAATGGTCTCAAAAGAGTCAAAACCAATGAACATCAATGTTGTTGTTTTTTCTGAATGAATGAATGAAAATACGTCAGTACTACACTATTCCTACGCAACAGTAAACCAAGGAAACAAACAAACAAAAAAAAACTGACTTTTGCTATTTTCAAGATCTTGTCTAAAAAATTAAAAAATGTATATATCTAAAATAAAGAAAAAAATTTTTTTAGGCGTGCCGACTGGAGCTGCCGGGTATCGATCCCGGTACCTCTCACATGCTAAGCGAGCGCTCTACCACTTGAGCTACAGCCCCTGATAGTCTTTCCACGTCAGAGTCTAAATCTACCAAACAATAGTAGTGGAGTTTTATTTTACACTGCGAAGATAAAAGAGCAATTAAAGACATCGTGTGTGCACGACTGAAGGTTCAAGCTTATCTCTTTGCTAGCCTGTTTACATTAAGTGATGCTCCATTTTGAACCTGCTATCTAAGAGATTTCACAATATAAAAAGAAACAAAAAGAGAGAAAGAAGAGAATTCATAGAGACTAGGATGTTATAGTTCTCATTACTGCTGCAACAGAGACAGACAGACATGTGGATATAGACAGAGAGTCAGACAGATAGACAATCAGACAGATAGTCAAACAAGCAGATAGACAGACAGTCAGAGACAGACAGACAGACAGACAGTCAGACAGATAGATAGATAGATAGATAGATAGATAGATAGATAGATAGATAGATAGATAGATAGATAGATAGATGTAGATGGATGGATGGATGGATGGATGGATGGATGGATAGATAGATAGATAGATAGATAGATAGATAGATAGATAGATAGATAGATAGATAGATAGATAGAAAAAATGCATAATGCTATAGATTTGTAAGGGATCAGGAAAGAGTGTCAAAAGCAAGAGAGAGAGAGAGAGCATTGGGAAAGAAGGAAAACAGACAAACAAACAGACTAATAAACCGTCCAAGCCTTTGCAGGACACTCAGATAGCATGATTTCGCACTGAACAACCAATTGCTCAAGACAGCTAGGGAATCGGCAGTTACCAGGCAGCCCTCAGATTTCCTCAAGCTCTCACTAATCCCCATTGATCCGTGCTAGACGATAGCTTTTTGTCCATCTTGTTCTTTAATTAAAAACCCAATTTGCAGTGTCTAACAACCCCGCCCCCCTCCCCTCCCCCGCAGCCCCCACCTCCCACCTTCCTATACACCTCTATTAAGAAGGAAAGAGAGAAAGAAAGAAAGTTTACTCATTCCATCCCGTTTCTCATTACAGGTTCGTCTTTTCACAGAGATGCTGACCTAATTTCTCAATTTCGATTTGATCCTTCCCCCCCCCCGCCCCCCTCTCTCTTCTTTATCTCTCACGCTCTCTCTAACTGTCGTCTGGCTGTCTATTTCTCTTTCTCTCTTTTTCGCATGCTCTTGTTCTGTCTGTCATTCTCTCTCTCTCTCTCTCTCTTTCTCCCTCTCTCTCTCTTTCCCTCTCTCTGTATATCCCCCATGTGTCTATATTTTTCTTCTCCTTTTCTCTCCCCATTCCCTGCTCCCTCTTTCATTTCTTTCGCCCACTTCACCCATCTCTCCGTCTCTCTCTTCTACTCCACCTCATCTTTTCAGACACAAAACGCACAAAATAGACACATTCAATACAGACTTGACTCAGTGTGCCACCCACCTAAGTTTGTATAATTTCTCCGATATTGCATACAACAAGACAGATTTCCACCGACTACTCACCAGCTGTTACACTGTAATGGTATCGGTACACTGTAATACGATAACTCTGAATTTGATTGCACAATTAGTACTGTTATAGTTCGAATAGCTAGAGTTACTGTACTGATGAAACCAATAGTAATGATGGTGTGTGGTTGCAGAAGTGGTAGTAAGGGATGGAATGAGAACGCACGTAGTAGTAATGGAGTTGTAAAGAGTGTGTGTGTGTATGGGGGGGGGGTAGCATTGCAAGTTGTTACAGAAGTATAATAGTAAGGCAAGTAGTGCTAGTGATACACCGAATCAAATCTGCGTTATGTCGTATTTGACTCGGACTAGAATTTTCTTTGAATCGATTAGCGAGACAGATTCGATTCAGTCCCCCCCCCCCTCCCCCACCAGTGCGTGGGGTCCCGTTCAACTCCGTAGTCCACAAAATAACACTACACTCAGTGCGCCGTGGGCTATACACGTATAGCAGTACATATATCAATGGCAGCAGTAGCAGTGGCAGTAGGAACAGAGGTGCGTAGTATTGCCTGTAGTACTAATAACACATGTAATAGTAAAAGTATTGGCGGTAATAATAGTGGCCCTGGTAGTACATGCAGTTGTAATGGTAGTAGCACAGGAAGTATCAGTGCTGTCGGTGGTGATGGTGACAGTAGCTGTAGTAGTAGAAGTACCGCAGTGAAACAAGCAGATGTCACACTATAATTAGAACAGGTAAAATAAACCAACTTTTCCAACAGAATTAAATGCCCCCCCCCCCCACACACACACGCACACACACACACACACATACTCTTTTCCACGTCCAGATATAATATAGAATGAAAGTCTTGAAGTCTTGAACCTGATAATCAGCGATAGATCTAAGATTTTTTTTTTTTTTTGTTGAGAGGGGGTTTTTTTTTTGGAGGGGGGGGGAGGGTGGCAGAAAGAATTGAGCGATGTTTCCCCCGGAGTAGTCATACTAAACAAACAGAAAGTACTAGATCTAGGTTATTCACGGATTTACGCACAAATTCTTTCCTCGGCATCTTGATTCGGTTTATTTTATACACCGTGATAATTAATTTAATGCTGCACCGGAAAGTGTGGCCAACCTAGCGAAAGATGACGCCGGAAGAAGAAAACATTTCCCACAAAACACGGACAGGAAAATGCTATGAATTTTACATTGTAAAACCCGGCGTTGGAAAGATACGGCTCAACTTCGAAACTTGTCCCCGCTGAGCATAAGACCAGTATATACTTGCAGTTTCATTCATCCATCTCAAACTGCAAGAAAACATGTAATAATAATTATTATGACAGACACGGCTTTTTTCAGTTTTGACCATTCTGTACTCAAATTAATGCTTGTGTAAAGAAATTCATATCCATCTTGATTGACGGTCACCATCCCCTTTTTCATCAAATTTCTAGATCACCAAGAGCGACAGAACAATACACATGAAAGCAAACAGAGAAAAATTCAGGAGATAGTTTTTGCCTTCCAAAATTCGCCTGACAAGACACATAGCTAGATTGCGTATGCCAGATTTCACTAAGGTTCTTTACCATGCCACTGCATTAATTTTGCGCCCATTATTGAGTTTATTGAGTTGTGATATAATTGTGTTTACATAACGATGCATGAGATATGACTGTGTACTATGTAATGTGCTTTGAAACACTATGTGAAAGAGAATTTCCCTCATGAGATGATGAAGTGACTCTTACCTTAGCTTATCTCATATTTTTCAGCAATTTAGGTCAAAACTGCATGTCTCGGAGTGCTCTCCCAGTTTTGCAACTCGTTCTGATTTATATACTGTAGATACGGTAGAGTTTGATGCTTGATAATGTATGCCAGACCACATAATTATTTTCTCTAACAATGTTGCATACCTTTAAATTTTCTTAACTGATTTTTGCATTATTTTCCTACTTGCAAATGTGTTTGTAATGTTCACGAAGGGCATTTGAGTCCAGTCCCAGCCAGCATCCCTACGTCATTCCGACGTAGATTTGTGTAGGATTACCGTCCCGCCGAGTTTCCTACATCAAACTAACGTCGCCAAGATGTCGTACCAGGATCTACGTTGGACTGATGTCATTCCTCTTATGTGCAAACTCAACGCCAATCCTATAAGTCGGATTCCCATATGGTTGCTGGTTGTGGTGGATGTACACAGCTTCTCTGGCACATTCTGTTTTGTCATTCCAAACATAACTAAAATAACCCTTTATTTTCAGATAGCCCATTTCCACACTAAATATGTTGACACGTGAAACCCTGTCGGCCCACGATAGCCTCCCAGTCCCAGTACACTAGCACTCCTCCAAAGTTGACAGTTTTATATTCCCGGGTAAGGCTCCACACCCCCGTTACCAGGAGCCTGAAATTCGATAAGCAAACATCACAAGATAAAATATCTGTTAGTTTCCCCCGCCCCTCTTCCTCAGCGCTAAGATACAGGTAAACATGGCCCTCGCTTTGAAGTCAAGAAACGAGAGGGACGTTCACTGTTCGAAATGTTTTCATCGCACCAGAACGCACCGCATTTTTGTTAAAAAGTTGTCCCCGGAAAAGTTTTATGGGTTGTTTTCAGATAAGAAATTGTTGTCGGCGAGTTAACTTTTGCCTTTGATCACTGTATTTTTTTTCTTCTTTTTGTTGCTTTTAAATCCTATTGTGTTTTGTCCCCGATAAGATTTGGAGACGCGAGAAGGAATTTGAAAAAGAATTTGAGAGATAAGCTGTTCTACTATTTCTCGCCAGAATGATTGTGGTCTGTCACCTTTGCAGACTAATCGACCCAAAGGTCTTTGTATAGTACATTTATTACATTTCCTAGCTCACAGGCTATTGTTTTGTTGTTGTCGTTGCTGTTGTTGCCGTCAGGGATGTTGTTGTTGCTGTGGTCATTTCTTTTATTTTGCTATTGTTGTTATCAGCTACTTTGGTTGTCCGATGGTTCCATTTTATGGTTGTCGATGTTGTTGATAATGATAATGATATTGGTGATAAGTACCATAGTATGTTGTTGATAATGATGATGCTATTGGTGATAAGTACCATAGTATGATGATGACAATGATGATGATGAACGCAGCGACGATAATAATGGCGAAAGTGATGATGATATTGATGATGTAGGTAGTTATGAATTATGTTCATGAAGATATTATAACGTTGGTGATGTTGGTGATGGCGAAGGTGATGATAATGATGCTGATGATGTAGGAAGTTATGGTACGATGATGAAGATATGATAATGTTGGCGATGCTACACATGATAGTGACGATAACGAATGATAATGAACGTTTATTTGTGTTCACCATTCGATCTTGTTTGTTTACAAATCACGACACTGGACTAGGGGAGTTACAAGCCTACTGAACACACACCTTCTTATGTCTAGTTGTTTTTTTTATCATAAACTGTGATAAATACGGCAAGAGAGAGAGAGAGAGAGAGGGGGGGGAGGAGAGAGAGAGAGAGAAGCTGCCTGTTGCAAACCCTCTCGTTAGAGTTTGTGTGTGCGTTTGCTGGGTTGTTGTTGTTTTTTTGTAATTTAATGACAAACTGATAACACAGTACACATTAAATTCAACTGTAGGAATGTCATGCCCTGACAGCTCTTGAAGCCAACATTCCAACTGGAAATTCTATAATTAATATACTTATGAGGGCAGAAAATATTACCCACGTTTTAAAGTGTTCGAATTTTTTACTCATACGAAACCAGATACATTGTCGATCTAGTAAGGGGAAAACCGGCTTAAACATTCGTGTGTGTGCTTGTATGATTGTCTGTGTGTGCGTTTGTGCGTGCGTCTTTTGTCGTTTCTATTATTGTCATAGCCACATTTAAAACTGATGTTGTCAGTGGTGACAAGGAGGTAATTATGGTTGTCATTGTTATTGTTATTGTTGTCATGGTTACATCAGTCTATGTCAGTCGATGAACTCATCGCAGACATGTTTGTTCAGATATTCGTAACATCAAAAAAAAAAAAAAATTCTTTTCAATTCACTTGTTTGAGTGTGTGTTTGTGTGTGTGTATCTCAGTGGGAGCATGAAATTAAGGCATAACTGCAATACGACAGCAAGTCGCCAGTGCGCTCCTAGACGCAGTCCAGGACGAGTGGAGACCAATAAAAAAAAAGAAGAAAAAATCGTCAAACTCC
The DNA here is from genome assembly GCA_963931925.1 of Onchidella celtica. Lineage (NCBI taxonomy): Eukaryota > Metazoa > Mollusca > Gastropoda > Systellommatophora > Onchidiidae > Onchidella > Onchidella celtica. The sequence goes on along the minus strand of OZ007582.1, from coordinate 6,054,903 downwards.
GGTGTACGTACCTGCCCCCAATTATTGTGTCTAAAGATGTTTGTTGCATTTATCATAGTGTTAAAATCTCCCTTCCTTCGCTTCGTGATCTTGTCATTGTTACTATAATTTTTGTCTTTGAGTTGTTGCTGTTGCTGTTTTTGTTGCTGTTGCTGTTGCTCTTGCATGCTTTTTGTTTTCATACAACATTGCTGATAGAACTGAAAATCAAAAGGCAGTGACACCGACTGCAACATACATGTAGATCCCTTTAAGATAGTGCACATTTTATTTAATATCGTGTTAGGTCATTAATTTTGGAATCTCCGTTTTCTTGTCAACGAAAGGACAGATAGACAAATGAAAACGGAAACGATGAGTAGAGAGATTTCCATCACAAATACGTAAACAAGACAAGTTTTATTGTTTTTATTTGTTGTTGTTGTTGTTGTTTTTAAAGGGGGGGGGGGGGGAAGAAAAGAAAAATAAAATGGTTTGGCCACCATACAGAAATAAAATATTAAAAACCAAATAAGGAACTGTCTTGAAAGACAATCAGATATCAATAACTACATGTATGACTCGACACCTCATCGCCCAGGTAGAAATAATAATACGACGAAACTGCATCTTTTAAAATGTCAACGCTTTCGCACGGTTAAACTCCAAGAGTGACAGTCATGTCCAATGTTGTTCTTCTCTTCTAAATTGATAAATATAACCTGTTTTTTGTTTTTTTAAATAATCTATTATACTTATAGGCCCTACTATTCTCAATTTCATATAAATCATAAAGTATATACGAGGCTCATTTTAATATCTCAAATCATGCCAGACATAGCTAGAAACGTGTTTGACAAACGGATGAGGACCGTTTGGTCGCAAAGATTGAAAACTTTCCCAGTTAACCGGAGATTAATGTGGAGATCCCATACGATGCCACACAGTTTGAGATTCTGCCATTTAAACGAGAAACCCAGTTTAAACTCAAGCAAAGTTTCACATAGAAACAACCACTGAACACTCTTGGGCCCTGAACAGCTAGTTCTATCATGAAAGTGCGGGTATAATTATATCCGTTCAACAGCCGATGACAACTTTGTTTTTGCGAAATATTTTGTGAACTCCTGGAAGGAATTTTGTTTTTCCATTAATTAAAGTGGGTACACTATTTCAAATGTTTATCTGAATAGCCCAGCTAAAAATGTATTTTAGATAGATCTATATGGAATACATCCAGGCAAAACATGTTTTTATCTTTTCCTTTCCTGCAAAATTAGGTATTCTGCACTTGCGTCTTTTCAAGATAGGCCAGGATTATACTATGTTGGTATCAAGACAGGGAGTGACAGACTCTACATCTGTGCCATTTTTAACACTGTATAGAGCAAATCTTAGCTCATCTATCTCGGTATCATTTTCTACACACGCGCAGTGATATTATGACAGTGAAAATTTATTTCAGATATTTAACAAAATTTTATCTCCTGTGCAAACTATTAAATTTAAAGGGTTAAAAATATAATCGTAAAAACGTCTTAACCCTCAATACCTAGTGTTCCAGATTTTTTAAACATTCACCTGATGCCCAATGTTCTAAGGGTCGATAGATTTTTTTTTTCCAGAACACCCTCCGATTTCCAACAAAGTAATAGTCTACATGGTTTATATGTAATTACTATTTCACACTAAATATTCTTTTTGTTTTGTTTTGTTTTTCATCTGTCTGTTTCAAATCAATTTTGCAAGTTTCAAGTGCAGTAGAGAGTTAAGTCATCGTCCATCTAACGTACTGGCCTGTCAGTAATTTTACAACAGGGTGTTTCAAAGGTTTACTAAGACTAAGATTTTCAATGTACAGACAAGAATGTGGGGAAAACGCTTCCGCTTATAATTCCAAAACTATTAAAGTTAGATCTATATCGATACGTCACTTTGTGGGAACATAGATTTCACCATGAGGAGTGATAAGATACCCGTAACTGGAAGTCACAAAAATTATCGATACGCCACATTAGATGGAGGACGAAGTGAACGAAATCTATCGAAAGTAGCAACGACAACAGGAAACGATACGCACGACACTCTACACACATACGATCATGTACTTGCCCGATGATGGCAGATAGATCTATGTCGCTCTTGGCTTGAGACGTTTTCAAGGAGAAAAACGTAGACGAAGTAATCCAAACAGGTTCGATCTGCATCTCTGCTGAGGGAGGAAAAAAATTAGGAATTCCGAGAAAAGTTGACGGAAAAATGAAACGGGCTCAAACCACAGAGCTAATCTAATCTACAAGGTGGACGCTCTGGGTGTTGTTGCTGCTGCATATAGATCTTGTGATGAACAAAATCTGCTACAGCAACAACAGCAAACAAGAAGAGAGAAGGAAACACTCTCCCTCCAGGTCCTAACAACATCTGGGTTCTGAACAAACCCGGGGGCTCACATGTTGGTAGGCCATAACTGGAGGCTGCCTAGAAATAAACACGCTTCGCTTGGGGTGTCTTAAATCTTTGCTCGGTTGTAAATAATCAAATATATCCGGGGGAGGGAGGAGAGGGGATGAGTAGGGAGGTATAAAAGTGCAAGAGAAAGAGATAGAATTTGATGCTGCAGAGGGTGGGGCGAAGGGTGACGATATTAAAACACAAGAGTGATAGAAGAGAAAGAGGATTATACGTTGCGGGGGAGGGGAGGTCTGGGATGAGTGTGTATGTGTGGGTGGCGGGGGAGGGAATGGAATAAGAAAGAGTGTGTAGGAGGAAGGAGGAGGGGGGGGGGGTTCTCAAATTCATTGAAGAGTCCATGGAACGGGTGTTATTGTTTCCTGCGGCCATTACCCACGGTGGGCCAGGTCAAATCGCCTTGGTTATGGCCTTTAAATCAGACACGGAATGACATTGATGTCCTCTTGCCAAAGCTTTTATAGCCCAGCCAGCACAGTTTTCTATACACACACAGCTGCAGCTAGCTAGCTGGCTAGCACTAGCAGTACAGGAGAGGCATAACTTGGACTGTGTGGGTTGGTTGGCTGCTTGCCCCCTGTCTCGGGTGGGAAACACTGCTGAACATAACACAGGGAGTGGAGGAACATTCAGGCAGGCAATGCGGAGGCGTAGCTGGGATAGATAGAAAGTAGAGATTCTGGCTAAAAATCATCGAAAAATTATATTATATTATAATGATAATAACACATGCAATAATCTATTTTATTATTATTATTTTCTGCAGTCTGCATGAAATAAACAACAGTTGTAGCTTAATTAATTAATAAAAACTCACATACAGTCATAGAATAAACATCAAATAAGAAATATATGATGGACCACTAAAAAGAAAGAAAACTGGCATAAATGATAAAATATTACATTGTATATACATGTATACTGTTTTTCCGTGAGGAATAATAATAATAATAATAATAATAATAATAATGATAATAATAACAATAATTTGGAACCTAATTTTAAATGTAAACATTCTCAGACAAAATGTGCTTAGCTTGATTGATTAAAAAATGGAAAGAAAAGATATTGAAATATCCGTACCATACTACATCGTCAAGGTCTTGTCGTGACAATTCACCATTCTAATTCCTAATCGCCGTACACTCTCACGGGGGGGGGGGGGGGGGGGGAGGAAGAGGAGTTGAATCCAAACGTATGAAAAACGTACATGAAAAAGAGGGATTATAAAAAATCGCAAGAATCGTGTGTACGTACATTATGGAATGTTCCTCTTTCTATAATTACTGCTGTTATACATAACACTTCCCTACACAAAATATACTGTGCATATTATAGGTAGAATGCCCATATTCGCCATCTTTAGTGTCCGGACCAACATATCACCACAGTGATTGCGGCCTTGATTTTGTTTCGTTGGCTGACTTGCATTGCGAGCTACGAACCAACCGGCGGCGAGCTAAACTCATGTCGTTACAGTAAACAATGGCACGTGTTCAATGAGAGATGTTTGGTCAATTCTTTCATTTCCTTTCCCTTGTTTACATGGACGGTAGGGAATCTGACCTGCTTGGATCCATCCTTTCCACCCCTGTCATAACAATCAACAACAATGCAACTAGCAGGCATTTTAACCGCTTAGACATAATTATCTCGAAGTTACACTCATCAGCTGATCCACCGGCCATCTTTAGTGGTGGAAGAACAAAACAAAAACACTCTGTGATGTCATGCGCATTCTACCTATTAGTCTAAGTACTGCATGCGCCAATTATCCCAAACGATTCACAGGAAGTTTTGAATCCGCCACTGATGACAAATTTCTTTCGATTAGAAACTGTAATGTTTACATAAAGTGTCGACGCGAAAATTGCCAGAGATGTTTTACTGTGTAAGATATGAAAATTGTGCTAATTTGATGAGTACAGAGCATGATGACAGTACACATGGGCCAGTGTAATACTCTACTATCACTGTCTTTTTCTCTGAATTTATTGTACTTTATTAGGCCGCCTTTAGATAGGGTTTCATTTTTCACTTTTCATTCTTCATTCTTCTTTCTTCATTCTTCATTCTTCACGAAGGAAACGAAAATGGCAATATAGAAAAAGAGAGGGACCTTTAGATAGAGATTCATTCTTCACTCTTCACTCTTCATCCATGAATAAGTGAATAGCCCTCCTGACAACAAGAATGAACTTGCTCATTTCTAGGGTGGAATGAAGGGTACGAGAAAACTGAGCCGGATTTTTAATCCTATTGTTCAAAACTTCAAAGGTAGCTAGTAAAAGCTGTTGGAAGACTGAGCCGGTTTTTGGCATATCGATACTTAATTTTTCTAACGACTAGTCAACCTCTTCCGTTCACCACTTATCGAGACTGTTTCTTTGCTGCTTTTTTTCTGGTGAATTTTGTAAGAATTAAATGCTGTTCTTCTGCGAGTTTTTCGATGAACAGAAAGATGTTTGGATGCGGCGATGTAAAGTGGCTTGCAAAATGTTTATGGAAACTTTCGCATGCATTGGTCGTTCTGATGGAACTTTCAAGACAAGTCCACAAGCTGGGCGGGTATCTGGCAGTTGAAGAAATGTAGTTGTCAAAAACATAGTCTGAAAACATTGTGAGTTTATCATCATCCTGGTCTGGGCACTGGGCCATGATGACAAAAGCAAAGCAATCTTGTACTTCACCAGGCTCAAGAGCCGGTAAGCCAAAAAAGGATTTTAGCCACATTGCAGTTTCACTGGTAGACTTGTACTCAGAAGATAGTCCAATTTGTTGAAGTTTTCGGTACCATGCTTGACCGACATGAAACTGACAGGCTTTTATTGTAGTCTCTGGGAAGGTGCGTCGACAGGCGGAAAGCATGGCATCCTCTAAATCCACATGGTAATATTGTGGTTTGAACTGAAAAGTATGTTCACTGCAAAGTCTTTGTAACATATCTAACAGTCTCATGTATGTCTTTTCCTTTTTATCAGGAAGCAGGGAAAACACACAGGCGACGAAATGTCCATTTCGTGTTCCATGGAACGTATAGAGTTGAAAGAAGTGTTTAGGGCAGAAAGTAAACGTGCCGTCTGCCAAGACTTGTGCTGAGGCAGTCATGAATTGAAGATTTTCTAAGGTTGTAATAATGGCGATTTCGTTTTCTTCGTCGACATGGATGATGAATGGAGAAGAACTTTCTTTTAAAGCTCTCAAAGTCTCCACACGAGTCTTGGGCAATGTACGTGGGTCTTGTTTTTAAGCGGCTGCTGCAGGCTTGTCGGCACAGGTTTTGGACGTCTTTGGCAGTGATTGTTGATAGCGACGACACAGCTTTGCACACCAGTTTAGCCGGTCGTTCATTTGGCTCTTCTGTTGCTTTTCTCTTTACAAGGGTTCTGGCCAAATTCATTTCTCTGGCATTCTGCGATGGAGGTTGGTGGTTATGCTCGCCTCCATTCTTCTTTACCGTGCTGCAGTCGTAATCGGTAATGATACTTGCTTTACACTGCCTGTTAGTGCACCTCCACCTCACCAATTTCTTGTTTGTTTCAGCCAATCTGTCGTAAAACCCATTATCAATAAGCCCTTTTCGGCCTCGTTCTGTCGTAAAAGTCTCCATTCAAACGTCTTTCATCTGGCTCTGAATGTAATGTAATGTAGCATTGAACAACATAACATTTTTTTTTTTTTTTGTGTAATGTGCTATGTAATGTCTTGTGTGTTGGCTAAAATTAGGTTTTGCTTAAAAGCCTATGTCTTGTGTGCTAGGTGATGTTTTGTCAGTCTCTTAAGTTCTAGTGCTGAGATTTGTTTTGGTTTGGGCTAGTGTTTGGGCTTGAGTTGTGTTAAGCGCGCGCGCACAGTCAGTTTGTGACTGTTCTTGTTGTGTGTTAGCATGCTGAGTCTATCCAAAGATCTATCATGTTTATACAGTCCAGTGACTTCAGGGTTGGTACACTAGGGTAATCGATCTAAAGTTCAAAAACAACATAGTCGAATCTACAAAAAAACCCGGCTCAGTTTTCTAACAGGGGTCAGCGGCTTATTGCGCAATGCGTTGCATAACAGGTGAAAAACCGGCTCAGTCTTCCGTACCCCGGAATGAAGAGAGGTGGCAGCGTGGCTCCTTTCATTACAAACACATTTTTTGTCATAAAGTCAAAATCTGAGTTCAGAATCGAATTTAGCATTAAATTCTAGTGTGGTTTGATACTAAATACTAGATCTATATGATTATTAAGTTTTTCAGTTTAAAGACCATGTGTATATGTGTTTGGAAAACCCCAACCATCAAGAAAATGAAGAGTGAAAAGTGAAAAGTGAATCATCAATGTAAACGATCAAGCAAAATGAAGAGTGAAAAGTGAAAAGTGAATCATCAATGTAAACGATCAAGCAAAATGAAGAGTGAAAAGTGAAAAGTGAATCATCAATGTAAACGATCAAGCAAAATGAAGAGTGAAAAGTGAAAAGTGAATCATCAATGTAAACGATCAAGAAAATGAAGAGTGAAAAGTGAAAAGTGAATCATCAATGTAAACGATCAAGCAAAATGAAGAGTGAAAAGTGAAAAGTGAATCATCAATGTAAACGATCAAGCAAAATGAAGAGTGAATAGTGAAAAGTGAATCATCAATGTAAACGATCAAGCAAAATGAAGAGTGAAAAGTGAAAAGTGAAAACTGAAAAGTGAAAAGTGAAGCCCTATCTAAAGGCGGCCTTTACATTCCACGTTTTCGAGATTCCGTAAGCCTTTGAGAAATCGGCTGTGCAGAATACCTAAACAATTACATAGAGCAGTGCTTTCATTTTAAGAGCTTGGACTGGACAAGAATGATTATTTAATCAACTGGAGTTTCAGAATTGATTCCAGGACTGCCATTTCTTAACCCAGTAGAGTGAAAGCCGAACAAGGGAGAATCGCATATCATATCAGATCAGTGTGGCATTTTAATCAGTTTTTTTTTTAATCTGATGACATTTGGACAAAGCAATCGATTTCTGATACAGATATTGGCTGAGTGACATAATTCGATACTAGAGCAATCATTCTCTCTCTCTTTCTCTCCCCCCCCCCCCCTCTCTCTCTCTCTCTCTCTCTCTCTCTCTTTCTCTCTCGCTCTCTCTCTCTCGGTCTGTCTGTCATTCTGTCCTCTGTTTGTCTGTCCCCGTCTCTTTCTCTCTTTCTCTCTCCTCTCTCTCTCACTCACTCTGTCGGTCTGTCTGTCTGTCATTCTGTCCTCTATCTGTCTCCCCCCCTCCCTCTCTCTCTCTCTCTCTCTCTCTCTCTCTCTCTCTCTCTCTCTCTCTCTCTCTCTCTCTCTCTCCCCCTCCCTCCCTCGTCTCAGGTTTCATGGAGCCTGACAAATACCCCACATGACGACAAGCCTGGACCACTGGGGAAAGGCCCCGCAATTTGCCAATGTTTTGATGTTATCAAAAGGTCGAAGGGAGCAAACAATACCAGGTCAATACAGCAAATGCTTTACGAGCGCGCACGGCGGCCTGCACAAATGTTGATACACAAGAATGGGGCATGGCCGTAGCACAAAGAGAATACATAGACCCGCCAAGCTGCGGAATAATTTCCAGCCTTTGTAGTTCCAAATTCTGAAATTCCAAAGTGTCAAAATGCCCAAAATTTGCTTTTGTTGTTGCTACTGCTGTTCTAGTTTTATTTCAGCATAGCAATGTCACCGAGAATAGAACTTTTTCCACGTTTCTGGAAATGTGTTCTAGGTTTTGCGGTGATACTGGAAAATAACAGCATATATTTTGGGTTTCGGGGGAAAATTTATATCTAAGCCCTCGCCCTGTCCTCAGCCAGCTAGCATCTTCAAATGATAAACGTCAGTATGGTAAGCAGAAAGAATGTCCGTATAGCACAAATTTAATGTGAAGACCCATATCATGCTGAGTCAAGACTGATTTGCCTAGGTTTTGTGGAGTATGGAATTAACCCCCTCAATACTGACACAGCATTGTTCCGTACTATTTACATGTATTTCTCCATCAACATCTAAATTAATTTTGGCCGTTAAGTTTTAGCTTTGAATTATAAGTCAGTATCACAATTTATATTCAGATTTACTATCTAAAGTGAGAGAAATAATGCAAACTATTAACCAGGATTTCAGAAAATCGACCACTCACGGCCTTAGTAGACAAAGGGATCTTGCGCACAAGTGCCAGCCTCGTTAATAGGTTCAAAGAAAGTTCAAGACTGAAGCAAAACCGACCCAAAGCGAACTTGTAAGAAATCTAAGAATGCAGTGTCTTTGAACAAATAAACTCACTGAACTGTAATAGGAAAAAAACAAAACAACATGAATGTACGGAGAAACAAGCTTAAGCCAATCTAAACCGACATAATAATATCTACAAAAATGTCTTTTAGATCAGTTTTGGTTGTCCTAACGTCTAAAATGGCAGTAGAGTCATGAGGAGGATGAGAGATCAAAAATGAGGTAGAAAAAGAGACGAGGGTTACACAGTAGATCCACGGACTGCAACACACAGTGTCACGAATAGATGCAGCGACTGAGTCTTAATGTGTAGTGAATGGAGGCGGGTGAGATCAATATGCTAGATAGAGAGTTCATTGATGGCAGAGCTTCAGGCTGTATCGAGTATCAAGACAGGATTATATAATTTGATAGTCTTGAAATAATCTACCAGGATTCAACAACACAAATCCATTTCTATCGGAAGCATAGAGCGTGAAGTCATACACGGCACAAATTCTACACATAAACAAAATGTATTTCACACGCATATGCAATGAAACTTTTACATACAGACACATACAAATTCACACATACGAGTTGCTTTGAAGCAAAAATCGGGCAATCTTGTTTGTTTACAGAAAAAAAGCGATATTTCAGTTCTGCACCAAGAATTTCAAACAATAAAAGAGTAAAATATCTCACTGTATTTGGTACCACGGAGAGCACATTGTCATCTCCTCCTTACTTATTAAGAAGTGTGTGTGTGTGTGTGTGTGCGTGAGTGTGCATAATTATTATATAACCCAAAAATATCAGGATTGCCTAAATGTTCGGGGCAGTTTTTCTCGCAAGAGTGATTTCTTAGTGTATCAATTTGTTACGACTTTTCGCTTTTTGTATTTCAGGTACAACAGAGTCGAGTCTTGATAGCTGAGACCAACACTGGAAAAGTCTTTGGAACAGTTGGAACAATTCTGTCTTTCTTTCCTTCAGTAACTCAAGTCACATGAACACTGTACAATAAAACTGTCCTCTGACTGAGAAGAGTTCATTGACTGTTTCCGGGTAGCCATGGAAACGTCAATAAGCTCATACTATTTGACTAGTCCCTATGCGCCTTGCTTCGACCCGGCCATCATGTTACCAGAAAATCAAGATGGCGGATACTCCACGCCCTTACGTCATCACTCGGACGATTTTTCACACATGCAGCATAGCTACCACCAACAACAACTGCAGCAACATCATCACAACGACAGCTCCAACCCCCAACATCACCACAATTTGTACACATCCTGTGCCACATCCTCCCAGCCCAGTGCGGGTCTACTCGACCACCAGGCTGCACTCTTGCCCAGATTTCCTCCCTACGACCGATTAGACATGGCCGCCATTACCTCTTCCGCTTCAGCAACCTTCCATCATCCACCACCACCACCACAACTCTCATCCACCCATTTACTAGATATTCGTGGTCAGCACGGCGAGCGCCATCCGCAGCACCAAGAACACCACCACCCTTCACGCCATCACCACCAGCGACATCGCGAACAGCAACAACAGCAACAACAACAACGTCAACAACAGCAGCTTTCCCTGATCGACTCAACATACACTTCCGGTCACGTGACCCAGAAGCCGTGTAAAGGGCAGACAAGCTTAGGGGAAGTCATGTTCTGCGCAGGCGCAGTCTCTCACGCCGTTTCCCGTCTTAATGAGAACCACCACGGGGCGGTTGGCCCCCTCCCCTCTCCTGACATCGGCCCCAAATTTACTGCTTGCCGGCTTGACATTGCCCCCCATAAACCAGTGGTCCCGGACAGCTCAGGGAAATGTGTCCAGGCTCCTAGCACCGTTTCCCCCCGCCCCGATATCAGGGCTCATTCAAAGTCAGAGCCAATCGGATTAAAGAAAGCAGTGCTCACTGCACGGGCTGGAGCGAGGTCTGTTACAGATAATGTTGTAGTGGGGGAGGAAGTTGGTGGTGGTGGTGGTAGGGATGGTAGTGGTAGGGGAGGTGGTGGTGGTGGTAGTAGTTGTAGTAATAGTATTACTCCCTCTGCAAGTAACGAAGCGATCAATGCCATTGTCCCAATCAAAAATGGTGACTGTTCAGTTAGCAATGACTCTGGCGTTCCTAGTGATGGTGGGTTCCTAGGCAGCGGAAGTCGTGGCAGTGGTACTGAAGCTTACGGTGCTGTAAGTGGAGAGGGGGTTTTGGAAACTAATTGTGATGACAATAAAAGGCAAACGAATCAGAAAAATAATGAAGTTTCAAGTAATGACGATGAAAAAAAGAAATGTAGCGCTCAAAATTCGCTTGACGGTGTCTACGATCCTCTCATCACGACAACCGTCACCACCAACGACAGCAACAACATCAGCGACAACAACATTTCTAGCACAACGTCCACACAAGCGGAGCCTATGTTTACCAATGACGTAGACGGCATCCATTCAGAGATCGATAAGCATGACGTCATTACGGCATCGCTGGGAGGAAGTGACGTCATCGGCAGTGATCGTGAGTCATCCTCGTCTTCAAGTGCTGCGGATGGAGGGAGCGTTGAAGTGAAGGAGGAATACGACAGCGGGAAAGCTCTGCCTATCTATCCCTGGATGCGAAGTCAGTACGGTAAGATGAATAGTCAAAAATGTTTCCATATAAATCTCCTAGAACTTGCAGGATTAGCTACTCTATGCTAAACAGTCTTTAAAGTACTCAATAAAACATCGCTGAGTATGCATGAGATGGTCATAAGTCCTACAGAATTGCATGAACCACTAATGGAGTATAGGTAGTTAAAATGTTGTTCGAATTTTGTTCACCAGAAGATAGATTAATTGCAGCGAAGAAAAACACCAGTATAGATAGATAGATAGATAGATAGATAGATAGATAGATAGATAGATAGATAGATAGATAGATAGATAGATAGATAGATAGATAGATAGATAGATAGATAGATAGATAGATAGATAGATAGATAGATAGATAGATAGATAGATAGATAGATAGATGAGTTGGACGGACGGACGGGCAGACAGACAGACAGACGGCCAGACAGATAGATAGATAAAGAGAGACGGACAGAAAAATAGGGGTAAAACTACTCTTAAAGCATATCAATGAATGCATAACTCAAGAAAGTACAAGTGTCCGTACATTTTGTAGATTTGCTCGCTTTTCCCCTTTTGATAATAACATTATGTTACTATATTATATGATAAAACAATAATATTTAAAATATGCTGATAAATAATGCTAGTGGAGCATAATGTATCGCTGGGACTCTTAATTCCCAAGACACTAAAATGAAGTGTTAGAGAGTCTTTTACTGGTAAGAAAAGGTTTAAGATTAGGCTGTCATTACTAAGCACTCCCGTACCCAAAGCGTTTTGCACTAGGGGCGAGTACGTGTACATACTATTCTTAATCCCGTTCTTATCCTCAAACCTAAATCTTGTCGAATCTCTAACCCTGTCTCCTACCCTTTCAACCAAAAAACAAGAGGAAAACAAAAAGAAAATCTGAAGAAAAATTAATCATAATTAATTATGGGTTGTTGTTAGGAGTATTTCGGGAGGAACTCTCTAGCTCTGGAGTCACAAGAGGCTTTAAAATACGAACCCCTGGAGCAAAAAAAAAAACCTGGGGAACGTACGTACTTGTAAAAACATTCTCAAGATTATGGTCGCACAAGTATGCAGTTTTACGGTAAAGCCCAGTTTACATCGGTGTCGGAAACTCCATCAGGTAATGAAAACCTTGTTTTGTGACCAGAATAATTGACATCATTATGATCCTGAGAACCCATAGACCATCGAAGAGATTTACGGCCCTTTGACCTAGATAAAATGTAGGTCAGGAAACAGTCAAAGTGCTGGTTGTGCTAATCGATATTCACAAGGCAAGGGACTCTTTTCTACAATCATCTATTTTAAATGATTGATCAAACAACGTAAAACTATGAGAGTCTAAAGGCATATAATATAAAATTACAATCTTTATGGTCATAACGCAACAATTAACATTGAATTATTTGAAAGTCTCAAGCGTGGTAAATTATTATTGTTGATGTCGCTGTGTGAGTGGGGAGGTCTGTAATAGTTTTGTTTTGTCTAGAGAATGGTTGTGTTTGAATTTCAAGTGTGCCGACAACAGTAGGCGAGAGCAGCTAGCTGTTAAGTTAATAATATATAAATCTTTTACGGCATTTTTTTTTATGCGGGTGGGCGTGTGCGTTGGGTGCCTGCGGGAGCGTGTGTGTGTTTAGTGTGCGCGCGGGTTGAAATACATAGACAGATAGACGGACAGACAGATAGACAGACAGATATATAGACAGACAGATAGACAGACAGGTAGATAGATAGATAGACAGACAGATAGACAGACAGACAGATAGACTGACAGACAAACAGACAGACAGACAGACAGACAGACAGATAGACGGCGAGAGAGCGAGATAGGGGGGGGGGGGAGAGAGAAAGAAAGAAAAAAGTAGAGGCATAACAATGAATTCGGAACTCAAGACAGTACACGAGTATTGCGCCACAGGTTCGTATAATGATTATAACCTTGCGGACATTTGTTTTCATTATTATTAACTAATGGTCCGTACTGTATGACAGTCTCGCTAATAATATTAAATAAGTAACAAAATTTTATGACCGGATATTTTTTTCTTGGCTCATCAGCCCAAAACTTGATACCCTTGAAGGATAAATTATTCAATATCTGACTTTCAGTACTCATCTGGAATATGTAATAATGATATTGTAATTGTTTTCTCGATACTGACACCATTGTCCTGGTTATCAGGTGCATTTTGCACCCTGACTGGGATCGTCATGCAGTATTCACGGACTCGATTTTTCTGAGCAAGACACAGGCGGCCCAAAAACCAGAATTTGCGATCAAAGGGCAATAATCATGAAAATGAATAACGATGTAATAATTATGATGTTGACATTTTTTCTTTTTCACATGCCAAATCAACAGTGGTCCGCTCCGGCTGCTGGTGCGTGTTTTTTTTTTCAAAGTTTACGACAGACAATGCACAAGGCAAGATAAGATAGAATCACTTTATATATCCCATGAGCGAAATTTCCTTTCACAGAGCGTTTGCACATGTATACACATATACACATACATGATACACATATTTTACGCGTCGCGACATAAACATGTCATAACTCAATAGGTAGAATGCGCATATCCACCATCTTGTTTGTCCGGATCCACTTAAGGCGTCGCGAACCAATTGGCGGCGAGTTTTTAAAAAGTTCACTACTGTAGACAATGACATGTGTGTATACGCACATGGGAGACGTTCGGTCAATTCTTTCACTTCCTTTCTTTTGTTTACACGGATGGTAGGGAATCTGACCAGCTTGGATACATCCTTTCCACCCCTGTCACAACAGTCAACTGCAATGCAACCAGCAGGCATTTTAACGGCTCAGACACATCTCGAAGTTACACTCATCAGCTGATCCACCGGCCATCTTGTTTGGCGGAAGTACAAAACAAAAACTCTGTGACGTCATGCGCATTCTACCTATAGCAGGCATGAAGTAACATGGCATAGAACCTTTGTAAAATCAAAGACACTAGAGACAAAAAGATGAGACTGCTAGTGCCTTTTGCGTGCACAGATTTCGCACCGCCATCTTGCGGCGAATGCCCGGAAGTAATGAAGGATGGCGTATCTTATAAAGCTTATATTAAATTTTATACCTGTCCGGCTGCCGCTGTAGACCTTGATTGTCGTCACTTATTTTGTAATTAGAACTTCAATCGCTGAGGGGAAAACTCTGGTTTGTTGTTGTTGTTTTTTCAGTCCCAGTAGCCCTGTAACAAATCAGCATCATTAATTTATCATTATATCAAGCATTCTTTTCATGCTATGCGCCATGGGCACCGCCCCCGATCAGCGGGCAAACTGTGCACGATTTTTTTAGAGATGCGGAGAAATGAGTGTCTCATCTGATCGATTCTTGTATCTTTGGTAAAATATTTCACACATCTAGCTATAATGTCTTGTTGGACAGAATTGTGGAGGGCAAAAACGATCGTCTGTATCTTTCTCTGAATGTGGAAGTATTGTTTTTTGTATTCAACATGGCTACTTTGTCGTAAAGTAGTGTTCTCAAATGGGGGGGGGGGGGGGCACTTGTCTACTAGAGAGGAGGAATTTCAAACCTAAGACAAAGAATTTTAGCCTGGCGAGGAATTGTGGAGGAATATAAGTCTATGAAGAACTGGGGAGGAATACAGGTCAAAGGAGAATTGGGGAGGAATACAGGTCAAAGGAGAATTGGGATGGATTATAAGCTCTGGGGCGTACTTTGTTTAAAAAATGAAACACCAACATTCACAAACATAAGGGAATTTGATAACGAAATTTATGTTTATAAATTGGTCTACCACTGTAAAGATCGTACAATGGTGAAATAATATTATATTTGATGACAATTCGAAATGGGAAGGAACTGACGAAACTTGAGACCGCAGGGGCAAGAATGTGACTTGGGAACACTGTAATATATTATGAAATGTTACTTTTTTTTTTTCTTCCCTGGAGAAGGTTAGCATACAAAGCTTGATTTGTCTTTTTTGTGGTTTTTTTTGCGTTTTACAGTACCGTTTCTGTATCATTTCTGCGCGAGGAGTTGCTACATACAATTTGTACTTTTTGCCACAGTATGAGTATATTATACATATATGAATATATGATAAACAGTACGTCTCCACGTGATTTTTATTCCATTTTGCACTTGTAATTTTGACGATCGCTTTACTAGCCATTAACACCCTAGTCAGATTAACTTTACTATTTGATTTTTCAAAGCATTTTAGTTCAGCATTCTACTGTTTGAAAGATGAAAACTGACACCGCCCAGAGCGCAGTTAGTTGGCGGATGCGATGGCAAAAAATGCCAGATTGATAGTTACTTCCTTTGAAAGAAAAATACTAAAACAAAAAATGATAAATAAAAAAATTCAAGCTGAAGATTCGATGACATCTTTAAATCCGTCTTATGCTCAGTAATGATGAGAATGTAGAGAAAATGTTCCTAGGAATGGCAGTTACAAGTTAAGAAATGTCAGCGAGATAGTAACCAGTACGAATGTTCCTTGCTGCAAACCGCATTGTATGGTCGAAGGGGAATAATTCAGGAAAAGCGAGAATAGTAACCCGCGGTCTAAGGGAAAGAATTCATAAAATGCAGGTTACTCAGAGTACATTCATTTGTTCTTTCCCTTGGTACACTAAGCACAGTCATAGGCTAATCTTACTTCTTCCGCATTTTATTCTTTTGTTTTATTAAACAGTTTTTTGTCAGATAAATTAAAATATGGGCATAAAAAAAAAAATTATTGATATTTTTTGTTAATTTTAAGAATGTTACAAACCATCGGGTTATAAAAGATAAAAAGGCTGCAGTAAAATCACAAGAGAATTAGAAATGGAAAACCAACGGTAATTTCGTGTGAAGATAATTATTCACTGTCACAGATGCTTATCCTTGTTTGTAGTCTTAGTACTGATATCTTAGTACACTGCTCACATATGAGCATCATATTGCTTGAGTTTAAAGAGCGCCCAGCCGTGCCAAAACATAACAGTCCACACCTTCTAACCACTTTCTGAGGTGCATTATATAATCATCGAGACAAAACTGGACGTGTTGAAAGACCAAAATTTTTAATGTTGAATAAAACGAAATCCAAATAAACTCTTTTATCATTGCCATGATTATGTATTATAATTCGATGTCCATTTTTTAAATTCAAATCAACTGGCTTTTGCTAAATATGCCTCTATTTGCACATTATGTCATTTTATGTTCATTTCGCATAATAATATTCTTGATGTTAATTTTTTTTTATTTTTTTTTTTAAACTTCGGTAATTAATTAACTCTTTGTGTGCCATGAATTTTTCCGCTTTTGCCGCTACAGGAAGAAAGTAGTGGAAGAGATGAATGAAGGACTAACTACAGCAACATTAATGAATAAAAAGTCGACTTCCTTTCTTCCTGAAAGAAGATCGTCCAGCATTCTTGTGCACTGATACATCGGTGATTGGCACAAAATGTGCCCAGCGGAAGAATCAAATTATCGGCTCTTGGCACACAAAGGGTTAATAATTTTCATTACGGCCGTTATTAGACGACTGCAGTCTAATTACAAAGCCAAATAGAGAAAAGCCTGAGTTGTGTTTTGTATTCAGCTATAGTTTACTATGTAAAATGCTACTGTCCCTTAACAACAACTTGTTCCTTATCTCACTGGTTCATTATTCCGAACTTTATTAAGTCAAAATTCCCTCTGAGATTTAAATTTTTTTTATCTCTTATCATGTTTCTTATCATCCCTTTCCCCAGGTCCGAATCGCAAGCGTGGACGCCAGACCTACACCCGGTACCAGACGCTGGAACTGGAGAAAGAATTTCACTATAATCGATACCTGACCCGGCGACGCCGCATCGAAATCGCCCATTCTCTGTGTCTGACGGAACGACAGATAAAAATCTGGTTTCAGAACAGACGAATGAAGTGGAAGAAAGAATGTCGTCAACTACAGAGTATCAATGGTGAATGTGTGGAGGACAAATTTCCTTAAGACTTGTTTTATTTTTCTCCTCACTGTATGACTGTATTTCTTGTGGGTTACGAAATTCTCAGGGGCTTCCCATACAGCACGTACGCTCCAGTTTGGCAATTTTTTACATTCTTCCCCTTTTTCCATGCTGAATGCGTTTCTAATGCTTGGTGTCACCTCTCTCTCTCTCTCTCTCTCTCTCTCTCTCTCTCTCTCTCTCTCTCTCTCTCTCTCTCTCTCTCTCTCTCTCTCTCTCTCACCCCGTTTACGAGCATACCGTTATCGAAATGAGAAATATCCATGATAAAACACTGATGATGTTAAATCCAGCGGATCTAAGTGGGGACAACGTCATTCCAACACTTCAGACTTCCGTATGGGTTGCTGGCTGGAGACGTACCTTGTGAATGCCCCAGAGTTGATCTTTCTTATCCTGTGTTTATAATTGTCTCTCACGGGTTTATTCAGGGGTAAGCTTTTTTACTTGATGCCCTGGCAAGAAGGCACTTTTTCTTGTACACTATGTTACCAGTCTACAATCTCTTTCACTGGCGGTAGGCGTCAGATCTCAGAGTCCACAGTCCTTCACACATCAGAAAATTTATGAAACACTACTGTCATGGCAAGTGAATAGGTCTATATTCCTCGTATCTGGAGAAAGCACTGTGTCAAAATCAACACAATGGAGATTTCGCCATTGACAAGAAAACCAGTACCGTACTCCACTATGATCTCAAAGTGTAACACTTAACTCCCCTGACTGTGCTGTTAAAAAATAATTTGGTTATTTCCCTTGCATCCGGGTTTTTTTATTTTTTATTTTTATCAACAAAATGTTAAATGTTCACTATTGACATTTTCTTTTCTTAGCTATTATGTCTACATAGTATCGTTATTATTTCTCCTCCACGAATAATTATGAACATAAATAGATACTGTCCAATAAACAGCTGTCCAGTCTCCATGAACAAATCGAGCTCGTACGGAAGACTTCGGCTGATGTTTTCATGAAGTGCTCCTGAACCATTGAGTGGAAGCTCTCTTGGCGTGCAGATGGTAAGGGCAGTCATCCTCCAAAATAGAGAGGCGGACATGTTGATCTAGAGGCAAGGTACTCACTCTCCTCTCATGTCGAAGGTACCGGGTTTCGATTCCTGGCCGGTGCAGGCATGTTGGAATTTTGGAGAAAAATTCCTGTCCCTGATTCCTATGGTGGGTAGGATCGAGCACATAGTCTTTTAAGATAAGGATGAAAAACTAGAGGGGGGCAGTGTTTACGTTGCGCACGTTAAAGTTACCTTGGCAATGGAAACCGAGAAGAGCAAGCCTAAGGGGAGCCACACAAAGGCCACCGAATTCGGTCACCGAGCCACTAGGCGCTTTAGGGGAGCCACACAAAGGCCACCGAATTCGGTCACCGAGCCACTAGGCGCTTTAGGGTAGCCACACAAAGGCCACCGAATTCGGTCACCGAGCCACTAGGCGCTTTAGGGGAGCCACACAAAGGCCACCGAATTCGGTCACCGAGCCACTAGGCGCTTTAGGGGAGCCACACAAAGGCCACCGAATTCGGTCACCGAGCCACTAGGCGCTTTAGGGGAGCCACACAAAGGCCACCGAATTCGGTCACCGAGCCACTAGGCGCTTTAGGTGAGAAGAATTGCACTATATAATTTCAACAACTGCACACAGAGCCCACCTAGATTCGGTCCGTTTATGTAGTGCAATTCTTCTCACCTACGGCGCCTAGTGGCTCGGTGGCCGAATTCGGTGGCCTTTGTGTGGCTACCCTAACAAGGCCACTGCCCGGGCAAACTTTAAAAAACAACAACAAATCCCTACCATAGGAACACACAGAAACAGGAACAAGAAAAATAGAACAAGAGAAGTGACCTGTAAATGCCGAGAGCAACGAATCTCCTAAAATAGAGAGCTGAAACCAACCTTTAAAACAGAGACCTCAAATCAAGTGTTAAGCTGTCTAGAAAATGCCTGGGAAGCACTAACTGAACAAACAAACACAAAATGCCTGCAAGTGGAATGGAAAACTTTGGTTTAGATCACCCTTTTATTTTTTTTCTGAAAAAATTCTGGGTGTGCTGGTGCACTATCCATATAATATGTAGCCAAACGTCTTTTTGAACTGTGAAAAACCTTATACTTCAGCTGTCCGTAGTGAGCAGGCCGTAACTCCATGACACATGGCTTCCAGAAAAACATCAACATGCTGATATGCTAACTCAAATGTTGCCGGTCTGGCCTGTGAAGCTGTGGCACACTGAGGCGATCTGTTTTGATTCGGCGCACGAGGTCTCTCTGTCCATCAGCTGAATCACGACAGTTTTGACGCACTCTGTCAAATGAGACAGTTTGAGTTTGAGTTTGAGTTTTACAGCTCATCGACACGACAACAGCCACTTTGCGCCCTTCACCGTCTATTTACGTACACTTTCTTTATTTATATTTCGTATTCACAGCTGTCAAGTTTAACATTGGTAAAATTCTTTTTTTTTTAAAGTTGTTTTCTATTTATATAGATCTGGAAAAAGTTTTGTAAACGAGTATCACAGTTACCAGTCTCACCCGTGCATGAGGTCTCGTTGGACTCCAGAGTTCACATCTCACTCTAAAACGGAGACAAAACAGTCTTCACTCAGTGCGTTGCCCGCCAAGATGACGTATTCCACCACTTCGCGCTGAGGGAAGAAGAGAAATCCAACAACTTTCCCACAAATCGTCGGTGTAGAACAACACTCCTGTAACCTACAAAATATGTTGATGTGGGTTACAGGAGTGTTGAATCTTACCGACGAAATATTGTTTATCATGTCAAAGCGCTCTTTCATTCATATTTGTATTTTGTATTTTGTATTTAGTATTTGTATTTTGTATTTTGTATTTCGTATTTTGTATTTTGTATTTTGTATTTTGTATTTGTATTTTGTATTTTGTATTTCGTATTTTGTATTTTGTATTTTGTATTTTGTATTTGTATTTGTGTTTGTGTTTGTGTTTGTATTTGTATTTTGTATTTTGTATTTTATATTTTGTATTTTGCATTTTGTATTTTGTATTTTGTATTTTGCATTTTGCATTTTGTATTTTGTATTTTGTATACTTTTAATCCCATTTGGGAAATGAAAGAGTAACCATTATGTGTATGTGGTTTCCTTTCAGATAATAAAGCTACATGTAGGCTATGTAAAATCTTGCATGCACTTTATATCTCCAGTCCTTCCCTTCTTCCACTTCCACATTTTTTTTGTCTAAATTCAACTTTTGCTTCTCTTTCTAAACCCTTAGACATTACAAAATTTCATCCTGTGTGAATGTGAAAACGATCAAAAAACCCGGAAAAAAAAGGTTGAATTGAACAAAGAAAACTGTACAGAACTGATAATGCCAAAAATGTAAATAGATCTACGTTTTTTGTTTGTTGTTTTGTTTTCTTTTTTATCATTTTAGTTTTGTTTTACTCATCATCTATACTATATCTATACTATATCTATACTATATCTATACTATATCTATACTATATCTATACTATATCTATACTATATATATTTGTGGACTTGAGATTTTTCGTTGCAAAAGGCTTCTGAACCACTCAACACTCAGACTTCAAATTTTATATGGTACATCAGAATGGATGTAAGGGTGCACAGTTTTTAATAGAAGTCTTGTTTCCCCAATTTTCACTAGGCTCATTGACATGCTGTAGGTTTTTATGACATCATCGCTTCCTGAAAATTTTCGGTGCGCACCACTGCACACTGTCGCGATGTGGGTTAGATGGGGAGAATTCGACTGACACTCTTTCGAGGTCCGCTCCCACAATCGACGAACACACAAAAAAAAATACTTACAGGTCATATGAGTTAGATGCCAAATAGAATCCGCGCACGTGGCGACGGATATAACAGTTTAAATTCTATTAATTCAATGAGACATGTTATGATATGGACATGTCCTCTAGACACGCCATGGAGAATGCTTGTACAACCATGCGTTGTCTGGCGGTAGCTCTGAAACTGTCTTCAAAAGTAAGTAGAACGGTTCACTTTCATCATTACAAATTAGTATGGACTCTCACCATGCGGCCCTCATTGGGAGTGAGAGCGCTGGATGTAAACGCTGTGGGTTCATATCAAACCAAGTAGCTTAGGCTCTGGAGCTCTAAAACATCACGCTCCTCACAATATGGACTGCTCAACTGCGTCTCTATGTCTCTCATCTGGCTGAGGACTATCGCCGTCCACCTCGTAAATGGATTGTCTACATGTGGCATCTATCTAAGCTCTGCACGGGTTTAAATACTAAAGCTATGTCTCGACCTTCCGTCCAGATTCATACATTTGATTGGTGCAGTCGCTTCAGCTCAGCCCACAGACTAATAAATTAAACAGACTGGATGATCCCATTGTGTGACGTCACAAAACAGCGAAAGGTCATGAACCATTCGCCACATTAGATTTACGGTTGCGACCGACGCTTCAGCACAGTTACAATGCAGCGGTCGTTAAAAGTCCAGACGGTCATAATTTATAACAATAAAAAAAAAGGCAGCTGGAGACAATAAAATGAAAGGATAGGCAAGACAATGCATTATCAATACATGTACAACCAATCTTGACAAATAAAAAGAAATTTCTAATGCAGATAGAACTAAAATCGGAATTTCCCGAGCGGCGGCCACGTTGGTTATGCGGCCGCATCTCATTAACTTCCGTAAAAAACGACACAGCCCGAAGCTTGTGTTTCCAGTCTGGTTATTTATTAGTCTGTGGCTCAGCCTGCAATATTAATTTATGCTTGTCACGGCCTTGCGCCAAAATCAAGGTCAATTTTACGGTCTAGACAAAATTTAAAATGCGAAACATTAACTACTAAAATCTTCAAACCCGTGCTTTCTACTCTTATGCACGAATTTCCGAACGCCAACTAAGCGTTTAAATAAACTACCTTTACTCGCCCCTTATCTATGTTAATCAAAATCACGGGGTCGAGAACTGCTCTGTCATTCCTAGCTATACATTTATTCTGTCTCGCCCCTCCTTCTCTCCATCTATCAGAAAAAAGGTGTTTCAAAACAAACTGTTCACGAGAACAGCTCAAGGACAAATTACGCTGGTTATAATCAACAAGATCGTAAAAATTAACTAACTGACGTCGTGACCTAGCACGGCATTTATGATCCTAATGTGATCATGACACACACAGTGTACTGTCCTATCGCTGAGTTTTGGGGATGATCCTAGGCATCTCGGCTTTTGTTCTTATTCCTTTCGGTCTGAAGTGGTGTCCTTTGTTGTTGCATCTCTCTTATAAGCTATCTATGCAGCATTAATGCCTTTCTTAGTTCACAGGCGTCTTAAGTTTTACCAAAAAAACAACAAAAAAACTGCACAAACCTGTTCATCGAACAGGTACTCAGCTAGTATAATTATATTTGTGGACTTGAGATTTTTCGTTGCAAAAGGCTTCTGAACCACTCAACAGTCAGACCTCAAATTTTATATGGTGCATCAGAATAGATGTAAGGGTGCACAGTTTTTAATAGAAGTCTTAAATCGGTGTAGTTTTTTTTTATTGGAAATTTATTGTTTC